>CM046882.1:485799408-486399408 GCA_025667525.1 Glebionis coronaria | reverse complement strand
TGGTTTTATTTTTATTAATTGTTTCGTTTTAAATTCACGTTTTATTATTTATATTGTTTCGTTATTTATAGTTAATTGTTTTTAGCTTATTGTTATTATTTTGCGCATTTAACATTTAAGTAGAATAGATAACCAAACCATTTTATTTTCCACCAAGAACAACTGAGTCGCACTTTTAACCGGAAATCAATTCGAATTGACTGGATTAACGAACTTTCATAACTAAGTGAAAACCTAGTTATTAAAGTCCTCCAAGGTATGATCGACGTAATCCAACACATGTTGATGGTTCTGCACGGTATGATCGACAAACTGCTAAGTATGATGCTCAGAGGATTGCTACTGCTGCTGGGAATAGGGACACTGTTGGTACTCAAGTGGTTCAGAAAAGTGAGATTCAATGCTTTAATTTTCACGGTTATGGGCATATGGCAAAGGAATGCAGAAAGCCAAAACGAGTTAGGGACTCTGGTTATCATAAGGAAAAGATGCTTCTTTGCAAGAAGATGGAAGCTGGGGTTAAATTGTCGGTTGAGGAAGGAGCAATGCTTGATGACATTGATGATGAAGCTTCCGATCAAGAACTTGAAGCACATTACTCGTACATGGCAAACGTTGAAGAAGTTCTCAACGTCACTGAAGATGACAATGGTCCTATCTTTGATACTGAGCCAATCGATAAGGTACACACTGAAGAGGAATATAATGTGTTTGGTAATACTCATGAGCATTGTGAGCTACCCAAAGACATTAATGACACATGCATGATGGAAACGGTTGATAGCAATACCACACCCGATTCATCAGACATGTGCAATAATGAGTCTGAGGATGATCAACATGTAAACGAGTATGATGATGATGAGGAGCGTATTGCGCTTGCTAACTTAATTGCTTCTTTACAAAAAGATGTCAAAGAAACTAGAAAGAGTCAAAAGCAATTAAAGAAAGCAAACGCTACGCTCACTCAAAATTTTGAAGAATGCAAAGCTTCTCTAATCTAGTCTAGTGAGACCACTAATAGCTATAGAGCTCAGCTTCTTCAAAAGACCAATGAGATTGAGGGGTACAAAGGATGTTTAATTAACGTCAAAAAGGACGATTATCAAAAGAAATATAACGAAACTCTTAAGCTTCTAGAACAAGAGAAACGTAATTATAACACCTCTTTGAGTACTGAACATCACAAAACGTATCTTGCTACCACGAAAGTCAATGAGCTAACTCAAGTAAATGGTTTTCTTCAAGAGGATAAAACTAAACTTGTTAATGAAAAGAAAGCAGTGGTTGAAAAGTTGGAAAAGGATTTCAAAACTAAACAAGTGAAAGATATCGACAAAATGGTGGAACTTGAAACTCAAATTGATTTTTACAAGAAAATTGTTTACAGAACTAATCAATCAGTTCAAACCATGAGAATGTTGGCACCTCGTTCGTTTTTTAAGGATCGACCTAGTTTTGCTAATCCTAAGTACCTTGAGCAAGCTCAATCTGAGAATCAGCACTTATATCTTGATGAGTCCCAATGGACCAATCTTGATTGCCTTGTTGTTAGGCCCGATAGTGAAAGACAAACGATTTAGAAGAAGAGAGTAGACCAAAAGTTAATAAAGAATTTGTTAAACCATATAATTATGCTTATGAAAACATTCTTTATGGTCTTTTCAAACCGCAAACACATAAAACTCGTGAGCAAATATTTTTTGAATGTGAACAAAGAAGAATTAAATGGAGACAAGCTTTTGCCACTAAGAAAACTAATGTTTCAAAATTTACTGAGTACTTGCCATTTAAAGCTTCTGTAAGCAAGAGTAAGCAAGCACTTAGTATTCTCAAGAGTAACATTGAAAATTTCAAAAAGGTTGTTGATGATGACTGGAAAAAACGTGAACTTTCGAAAGGAGACAAAGAAATTCCTCACGATATAACTGTGCTTGTGAAAAGTATTTTGATTCCGCCTGGGGAAAGAACGCAAAAACATGTTTTGGAATTTGAAACATTAATTAAGCAAGAAATGTTTGATGATTTGAAATATGTGGAATCTCTTGAACAAGAAGTGAACGACCATCAACCTAAAAGAGACGAGTTTTCTACAGCATATGATCTACTCTTACATGAATGTCTCTCAAAAGATATTATGTGTGCTTATATTACATCTTGTGCTGATATTGATGAATATTCTGATTTTACATGCAAATATCTTGATCAAAACAAAGACTGTGAACGTCTTGAAACTGAGCTTTCGAATAAAGTTGACCAAAAAGAGTTTTCGTTATTTCAACGTAGATATGATTATCTTTAAAAACATTTTCATTCACTTGAACTTGCTTTGCAAAAGAAAGTTGGCAGTTTTTCAAATGATACACCTTTGGAAGTAAAATTATCTGAGTCATGTCGATTACTAAATGAAAAATGTCTTGATATCTCGGATTTGAAAGCTCAGTTACAAGAAAAAGACATAACAATAGCAGAGTTGAAGAAACTCGTTGCTTGTGGAACCTAGCGTTAAGAAATCTGTTGTTAGACAACCCAATGCCTCTAAAGTGAATATATCATCTATCTTGGGAAAACCATTTGCTTTCTCAAATTTCTCGTTTGCAAAACCTATGTTTTCCCCCAAGATGGATGGAAAGGAAAGGTTACCACATATCAACCCATAAGGAATACTGTAGCACTAAGCGTTAAGCACAATAATGTGATTAAACCAGGGATGTATAGAATGACCACTAAACCCACAAACAACGTTAGTCACTCGCCTCAGACTTCTAGAAACACTAATATTCGTGTGTCTTCTACTACAGGAGTAGTCTCCACTGCTAGTGTTAGCCGGCCTCAACTTAAGAGCACTCAAGTGTATGATAAGGTTTGGAAACACAAGAGTAAAGGGAAGATGAAGGAAGTAGAAGAACACCCTAGGAATTTGAATGTTTCTAAGAATAAAACGTCTGTAATCACATGTAATGACGATTTGAATGATTCGACTGCTTTGAATGCTTTAAATGTTAAGTTTGTTTGTGTGAAATGTGGAAAATGTGCTACTGCTGATCATTCTATGTGTGCTATGAATAATGTGAAAGGCGTAGCTACTACAACTAAGAAGCAAGTTGCGATGCCTATTAGTGTTAGAAAACCTAAACGCAAAGTGTACCATTCTGGTGCAACCCCCACTAAGAAAAGTAATGCATCAGACTCCACCACTAAGAACCCTAGAAGCAGAATTATGGAATTATATGAGTCTGCTAGCAAGTCTTGGAAATGGTGGTTTTCTAATCAATGTCATCCGGGATATAAATGGATGCCTAAAGTTAGGACAGAAAATGTGACACTGAGTGTTAGTATGCCTTTAAATTTTGCTAAGGACACTAATGATTCTACACTCACAACTACTGTGGTATCCAATTTAGCAAATGCTCCATCGTGTTCTAACTCTTCTGCAGGTGATACAAATAATTCTCTTCATACTGGACTCCGGATGCACGAAACACATGACGGGGAATCTGAAGCTTGTAATTAACTTCATGGAGAAGGTCCTAGGTACGGTCCGATTCGGAAATTATCAATTTGCACCGATCCTAGGATATGGAGATTTGGTTCAGGGGAATATCACGATAAAAAGGGTATACTACGTCGAAGGGCTCAATCATAATCTTTTCTCGGTTGGTCAATTATGTGATGTAGAGTTGGAAGTTGCTTTCAGAAAGAAGACATGTTTTCTTCGTGATTATGATGGGAATGACTTACTTACCGATACACGGGGTACTGATCTTTACACAATTTCACTACAAGACACAACTTCTACAACTCCAATTTGCTTCATGGCGAAAGCTTCAACGACTCAGGCATGATTATGGCATCAACGTCTATCTCATCTCAACTTTAATACCATTAACTTGATTTCCAAGAAAGATATTGTGAGAGGCCTTCCAAGCTTGAAATTCATCAAAGATCATCTTTGTTCTTCTTGTGAGCTTTGCAAAGCTAAACGAAGTAGCATTAAGACAAAGACTACACCAAGCTCTAAAGGACGGTTAGATCTTCTTCATATAGATTTGTGTGGTCCCATGCGTGTTCAAAGTATCAATGGGAAGAAATATGTTATGGTAAATGTCGATGATTACTCAAGGTACACATGGACTCATTTCTTGAGGTCCAAGGATGAAACACCCGAAGTTATCATCAGCTTCCTTAAACTGATACAACGTGGTCTTCAAGCTCAAGTAAAAGTGGTTCGTACTGACAGAGGCACATAATTTTTGAATTCAACTATGAGAAACTATTTTGAAGCTGAAGGAATTGAACATGAAACATCTATTGCCCGAACACCTGAACAAAATGGCGTTGTTGAAAGACGAAACCGTACTTTAGTTGAGGCTGCTCGAACATTATTATTTGCTTCAAAACTTACACTATACTTTTGGGCCGAAGCCGTGTCAACCGCATGCTACACACAAAACCGATCAAATTATCCCAAGACACGAAAAGACACCATATCACATAATCCATGATCGAAAACCTTCACTCAAACACCTTCATGTTTTTGGATGTACTTGTTACATAAATCGAGATGGTGAAAATTAGGATAAGATGAAAGAGAAAGGTCATGTACTCTAGTGGGATATGCATCTCAGTCTAAGGGATATAGAGTTTACAACAAGAGAACAAAACTGATAGTTGAGACTATTCATATCAGATTTGATGAATTACAAGAAATGGCACTTGAACAAAACAGTTTAAGTCCCGATCCACAACGACAAACGACTTTCGTTCAAAACTGCACGGAACTCGAAACTCAAGACCACAACAATGAATCGTCAAGTTCAACGTTGGTTCAAGGAAATGTTCCAAGAGCAGATATGACAGTCAACACGACACTTGAAGAGTTGGAAATGGTATATGGACCAATGTATGATGAATATTTCATGGGGGAGAAACAAGTTGTATCGAAGTCTTCCGTTGTTACTCATGATAAGAATGATGATACCGATCATCGTCAACAAAAGGATACAACTTCATCTACTTCAACACGGGTTGCTGCAGAATTACCTCCTCAGAATATCACATCAACAATCGCTCCTAAAACATCTACAACTACTGTCATTGCTCCAGAGAACACAAATCAATCAGACAATGCATTATCTGACGAAGACGAATTTATCAACCCATTCGGTACAGCGGTACACGAAACTAGAGAGTCTTCTACTCGCCATGTTGATCCGTTAAATATGCATACATTTTATCAACGACATCCTTCAACACATCATTGGACCCGAGATCATCCTTTGGTTCAAATAATTGGAAACCCTTCACAGCTCGTTCGTACAAGACGACAGCTTGAAACCGATGGTGATGTTTGTATGTTCGTACTCGCCGTGAGTATAGCTGAACCAAAAAATATCAAAGAAGCCATGGCAGATCATGCTTGGATTGAATCGATGACGGATGAACTTCAACAATTTGAAAGAGTTAAAGTCTTGAAACTAGTTGACAGACCATACGATGTAATACCATTAAATCTTCGATGGATCTGGAAAAACAAGATAGATGAAGAGAACATGATCATCAAGAATAAATCTAGGCTAGTGGCTAAAGGGTATGGCCAGAAAGAGGGTATTGATTTTGAAGAATCATTTGCACCAGTAGCTCGTTTGGAAGCGGTCAGGATTTTCCTTGCTTATGCTGCACATAAGTGATTTATTGTCTATCAAATGGAAATAAAGACGGCGTTTCTTAACGGTCCTTTAAAGGAAGAAGTCTATGTCACGCAACCGGAAGGATTCGTCAAATCCTCATTATCCTGACAAGGTGTATCGTCTCCACAAAGCACTTTATGGACTCAATCAAGCTCCAAGGGCATGGTACGACGAGCTCTCGAAATTTCTAGTATCCAAAGGTTTCTCAAAAGGTTCAATAGATCTAACTTTGTTCACTTATAAATACGGGGATGACATTTTGCTTGTGCAGATTTATGTTGATGACATTATTTTCGGGTCTACAACCCCAAAACTTTCAAAATGGTTTGAAAAAGTCATGCACAGCAAATTTGAAATATCAATGATGGGCGAACTAAAATTCTTTCTAGGAATTTAAGTTCACCAATCCCCAAGTGGTATCTTTATAAACCAAGCTAAGTATTGTCAAGAGATAATTAAAAAGCATGGTATGACCTCATGTGACCCCGTTGGAACACCATTATCAACCACATCCCTAGATGCTGATTTGGAGGGAGATGCCATAGATCAAACGAAATATCGTTCCATGATCGGCTCCCTCATGTACTTAACAGCAAGCAGACCAGATATATCACATGCTACGTATTACTGTGCACGATATCAAGCGCACGACCCACTGAAAAGCACCTCAAGGAGGTTAAACGGATCTTTCGATACCTCAAGAATATCATTCATTTGGGACTCTAGTATCCGAGGGAAACCGGTTTCTTTCTAACGTCCTATTCAGATTCAGATCATGTAGAGTGTCTTGATACACGAAAAAGTACTTCTGGTGGTGTACAATATCTAGGTCAACATAAGCTTGTGGGATGGTATTCCAAGAAGTAGGATTGCACATTAATGTCATCAGCCGAAGCGGAGTATGTGTCTCTATCTGCGTGTTGTGCTCAAGTTCTTGGGATGAGAACACAACTCATGGATTATGGCTTCCACTTTGATAAAGTACCTATGTACTGTGACTCAAAGTCCGCCATAGCCATCTCCTGCAATCCGGTACAGCATGCCCGCATGAAGCACATTGATGTCAGATATCACTTCATCAAGGAACAAGTTGAAAAAGGTATTGTTGAACTACACTTTGTTGGAACTGATTACCAATTAGCTGACTTGTTTACAAAAGCTCTTTCGAAAGAGAGGTTTGCGTATTTAGTTAGGCAAATTGGTATGAGATGTTTGACTCCAGCAGAACAGGAGATTCTAGCAAAGAAGCCTGCTTGATTCATCTATCAAACATCCACATGTAAATATTAATGAAAAAAGCAAAATACAAAATAAAAAAAAATCTTTGAAAATCCAAAAAGATTCCTCTCGACATGTCTTTCAGTATCGATAATATAGACGTACGTAGAAATGTCGCTCAATAACGACACGAGTGTGTACATAAAGCTCGAATGAAAGTTGTAAATATTTTTTAAAACATGTCATTTCTATTTTTAAAGGAAAATGTCTATTTTGGACAATTTTTCCAACAACGGGTAGAGCAATCTATCTTGGGTTGATCTTGTCACAAAACATTCAACGTTTTGAGCTCAACACAATGGCTTGTAATCACTTTCAGATTGCAACCCAAATCGATATTCACGGGGGAGTGTACGATTTAGTGCGCTTACCCTCAGCAAAACAAGAAAAATCTTCTTACACTTGAGTAGGTTCATCAAGACATTCTAAGTCTATGAACTCAAGTTTCTGCTTTAGAAAAACCTCTTCGCCAAAAAGAAATAGGATTTTTCAAAAAGCGTTGAACACAATTTTTTCAAGAATTTTTCAATGATTATTCAAAATCTTTCAAAAATTGTGTTTTCAACAACTTCCATCCTCAAAAAGCGAAATGTGGATCACATCCTCACAATGACAATTCAATTGGATCACTTTTTGAGGGGGAGCACTACAACTTCATGCAAAGATTGACACATCTTTCTCCCAAAGATTTTCAAGACTATTTTTCAAAATATATTTTAATCAAATTTGGTATCTCTAATATCAAAAGATTTTATATATTAGAGATAGGGGAGAAAATGTGATTAAAATGTGATCTTATATATGACTCAAGCACTTTAACTCTTACCTACATGTGCAAAACATTTTCGATTATCGATGCACATGTGAAGGGGGAGTATTTCTGAAACAACAAAACTATCAAGGTGTTAAATGTTTTTCAAACACTTTGTTAGATTTTTTAAAGTATTTTTATGGTTATGATCAAATACCCACAACATCTTTAATCCACGACGTTATTGGTGTCAAAAGGGTGGTTAGGTTTAAGTCCTATGATCCAACCAGAACCGGAGGAATCTTCCCAGGGACAATCCAATAGATTATTAGAAGTCCTTAGGAAAGATGGAGTAGAATGTGAACGTAGCTGAATGCCGACTAAGTACTGATGCTAGCACTGGAACAATCACAACAAGGTGCTAGTAATGATGTCTAGGTAAGCATTGAAGGGGTTGAAGAATGAAAAAGAAATGTAAGGATAAAGGGTGTAAACAAAGAAGCCCTCCATATAACTTAGGCAGAAACCGGGTCAACACATCATGAAGACAACACATCACGGACCCAGTGATGTAATGCACAACCCCTCCCCAGCTGACTCAGGCTTCTCTCAAAAGAAGTTTGTTTTATTGTCATGTGTGAGAACCCGTACTTTCCCAGCATTATTTTATTCTTTTTATTCGTGTTTCTGAATTTTCCAACGTATTTCGTTTTCTTGTATTTTTATATGTAAATCCTGAGATTCTTAAATTTTAATGAATTATACTTTTTAAGTATTTTTCTGTTCATTGATAATACTTTATATGGAATTATAAAGTTTTTATTTTATTTTTCCATATTTAATTTAAATCAAAGTTTTTGATTTAAAATCACCCGCGTGTGTTTTACAGCGAGTTTATTCAAAAACAATGTACAACGAGAATTCCTAGTGATCGCGATACCGACGGATGCCCAAAATATTACGTTTATTTATCGATTGTTTCGATAATTAATATTTTCGATGATGTCGTTTTAATTACGTATTAAGTTGTGTCGAGAAAGCGTATAATCATTTCTATGATGCATTGTAACTTTTGAAAAGTATTTTTACGAAACCTGATCCCCGTAAATATTTTCAAGATTTACTATTATACATTTTCTACCCTTTAAAACTATTAATTGTTTTTAAGTCCACAAGTTTTAAACTTGGCAACATTGGTCCCTCCACTTAAACCACCATATAAAATCCCATTTTTATTCCACTTCCACTCACACACATATCATTTTTAAAAAAACAAAACACACAAACACCCTCCTCCTCCCATTTTGCCGTGAGCTTCACCACCACAAAACACCATCAACCACCTTGATTCATTCAAAACTAAAATAAGACCCATTCTTAGAATTGAATGGTGATTCTTTTGATACTAAATTCAAGCACATGCATCAACATTCAAGAAACTTTATAATTCCATGGTGGATTTGTGTTTTGATCATCTTGCATGTAAGGTTTTTGGTAAAATTATCATGTTTTGATCCTTAAAAGTCTTGTTTTTAATCTTTGATTTTGTTAGATTTTACATGCAAGTGTTTTTAGGTGTGTTTGGTTGATATGAATGATAGTATAATGATCCTAGGGGTATGGGAATGAGTGGATTTGGTTAAAAATTTGATTTGTCATGTTTTCTAAAAAGCTAATTTGGGACAGCAGCCTTAAACAGTATGTTTCGTGGGTTTAAGGTCTGTGAAAGGCTAAGATTAGTTGAAATTGTTGTAGAGTTTTCCGAGACGGTCGTTTTGGTATAAGATAGAGCTTATAACTCATTACGAGTCAAAAGTTATGCTAGTTTTAGTTTTCGTGAACCGGGAGGCGCAAGTCGGCACAATCCGAAATTGTGGCTATTTTGGGTCGACTCTCGGGGACTTTAGGCTTGGTTAGATAGTTGATGCAACTGATTTTTAAAGTTTACAAACTGAGTTTGATGAGTCTAGTAGTGTTTTCAAAGTTCGGATTGTCGAGTTAGTACTTTTAAAGTGGTCCAAACGGTGTTACAAAACAAGTGTACAAATCTGTCCTAAAATTTGGAGTCGAGTAAAGTGTCGAGCTGATGGGTTTTAAAGTGTGAACATTGGCTCAAATTTTGGTGAGGTCGTAAACAGGTTATAAGTGACCTTGACACCAATTTTCATGTAAAACGGACAAGTCTAGATAGGGTATGTCGGTGTACATTCGGGGTGTACTTGCAGATTTTTAATTTTGGACATTTAGTTCAATGCTTGTGTTGCGTGAGTTTGAGTATTCATCATCGGACATGATGACTTATTCAAGTGCTTAGTCATTATATAAATGACTTAGCCACTGGTCCAAATAAGGGTAAAGGATAGTTTGACTTGCGTTGACTTGGCGTCGTATGACGGGTCATTTTCAAGTGTTCAAGTGTTTTAACGTGTAGTGTTGGAATAAATGGTTAGTATGGATTCATTTGGTTTGTGTCAATGGATTTGAAACATGAATACTTTGAAAACAGTTGAGTCATATTATATTTGGTACATATAGATATTCGATTTCGAGTCTTAACGCGCACCTTATTTTGATAGGTTGCGGTTTTCGTGTTTCCCCGGGCATCCATATCGTCGGTGATCGTCTATGATGAGACTGCTTTTATACATAGTATCATCTTCCAAATAGGGCTTAAAATGCATTAAATATCATCAAAATACCCAAATATATGCTTGTGTTTGTTGCTTGTGTATTTTAGGTACGGATATTGAGAAAATGACAAAAGATCACAAGAATCATGCAAAAACGAACACAGGAAACGAAGCCGCACAATGAACCAAGCCCTAATGAAGACTTTCCCAAGATCAACCCTTGAAGATTTGAAGAATTATGAAGAAGGGTCCTCCAATTATGAATATATGACACTTTATACCCTTGTATCCTCATAATTACAAGTTTGGTCCCAAAAGTTTGTCAAAATTACAAAAAGGACCCTTAACTTTGAAGATTTGGCAAGTTTAGCCCCTCAACAAAGCTAAATTGTCAACCAATATCATCCACAAAGTCAAATACATCATGAAGTCCTTCAAAGTACAAGAAATGACAAGTTTGGTCCTTTGAAAATCTCAATATTACAAAAAGGACCCTCAACTTTCAACATTTGGCAAAAATGGTCCATCAATCATCAAGACTTGGCAATTTCAGTCCTCCAAAATACCAACTATACAAGTCTAGACCATTATCATTGAAGAAAATACCAAACCAGCCCTTGAAGAATTCAAAAATGGCAAGAAATACCCTTGAAAATACTTTGGAAAAGTATTTGGGGCAAAAGTGTGAAAAAGGAAACTTTAATAACAAAGGAAATCAAATTTTTGGGTTTTAATTACAAAGTGAAAGAAGCATGGAAGTTAAGGGGAGTAATCTGCCAAGACAAAGAAGATACATAGGCCAGTGTCATGGTGACACGTGCCCCACTCACCAAAACCCACCAATCCCATTCCACCATTCCTCCATGTCATCATCCACTCATAACCGGATTAACAACTTAATTTATTAAGTTAAAAATGGGCGCCTAACACATTTTTAAACACTAATCTGGATCAAATACACCCACTATTCACACATGAACACAAATTGGGTATTTGTGTTTAAGCCAAAATTAAACCACCAAAGCATCCAGATTAGTGATTAAGCTTGTCTTGATTATAACCCAAATCAAAAACCCCTTGCCACCTCACCACACATGTCACATGGGACTTGCCCTGCTATACGTTTAAGGAAGAAGACAAGATTATGCCAGCAATCCAACGCATCACAATCTTGCTTGCATCCTAAGCTCATTATAAGCCCTTGATGCTATTTCAACAGCTCACACCTCAACTACATGACAAATTCAGTCACATGATTCTTCAAAGAAGACAAAAACCTCAAGGGCATTTTTGGGACTTAAGTAGCTAGGGTTTACACATTTTTCAGCTTAGTAGAACTTGCAAGGCTCTATATAAAGCCACTTAGGCCTTCACATTTCAGTTTGCTTTTGATTTTTCCTTGTTCAAGTTTCTGTAAATCCCATTTTCAAGTTTAATGAAATTAAGTTTGAAATCTTGAAGAAAAGTCATTGGCCAATCTTATTTACTGCTTTCATTTGTTATATGCTAGATAGTTCTTGAAGTTTAAAACCTGTTTTCAAAAGAGGAGTGTGCAAAAGTTTGCATATTTCCTCATTTTCTTGATATTTTGCTAAGTCTTGTTCCAATCTTGGAATTCTTGGGCTATAGGGCTGATCATAGCATCCTAACTGAGTTGGTTAAGGTGTGGTGAGGCTTATAACTTGGGGATAATCAAGTGTGGGGTAACAAGTTTGCATCAATCAAGTTTTCCAAAGTTTCTGATTTTTATGATATTGTGCTTAACCCTTGTTCAATCTAAGCAGGCTTATTGTGGAAGCTTGTGCTTGTTCTTGCTAGCACATAAGCTCAAAATTCGTGGGTGTGGATGTACATCCATGAGGTTTGCATACTTAATCTCAAAATCTGCTTAAATTGTGATTTTTGGTGATATTTGTATGAAACTTGTGTTCTTGTGAATTTTGTGGCTTGTTCTTGCTTGAATCTATTTATTATACTTGTTTTAGTGTTAATTGATGCTTGGTTGGCCTGAAATCTCACTTTTCTTTTGAAAATTTTGATTTGAAAGAGTTAAAGGGGTGTTTGGGTCTACTGGTTTATGCTTGTAACTTGTTATTGTGTTAAGGGAAGTTGTTGTTTATGCTTTGTATCTGATAAATACCTTGTTGAGAGTATTTTGCTGCAAGTTTTTGGGTTTGAACACTTGAATTAAACAATCTACTATATAGACCTTGTTTCTGCTTGTTTTGACCTAGGATTTTGGGAACACTTAGTGTCTATGCATGCTTAGGGATAAAAGTGGTTTAAACAAAGTTAATATAACCTGTTTGAAAGATTTGAGGTGTTGAAATTGGCTTGTGTGTTAAATACATCAGCAAAGTAGAAAAACTGCATGTGTTAGTGTTCATCAGTAACTTTCATTGCTTGAATCTTGCTTAATTCTTTGAACCAGTGCATGAAACCTGTTTAGACTTGCTTATTGGAGTTTATTATAGCTTGTGTGTGCATTTGGTTGAATTTGGTTGGCTGATTTGTGCTAAAACTGCTCATAAGTGCTTAACTGCTTATTGTTCATGTCTGATGATTGATTGATTAAACTGTATCAATTGGGTGTTATTGATTGTGTTATTTTGATTGTGATTGACTCCTTTTGATCCAAAGATCATTTGGGTGCCTTTGTGAAATCTGAATCTCCAAAAAAGTCACTAAAGACAAAAAGTCAAAATAGTCAAGCAGTGGAAAAAGTTTCCACTGCTCAACATCCAAAACTAGCCCCTGCTAGTGCAATTTTGTCATCATCTTATCATTAAGCTATTCTAGCTTATTCTGACTTGCAACAACTTATTTTTTTGTGATAGATCTTCATTATTTGACCCATTTAAGTGAACTGGAGCTTATTGGACTTTGACTTTGGCTTTTTACTAGAAAACCAACTTGTTTGACTTTTAACATAAGTGCTTAATTGACTTTCCAGCTTATTGAGTGTGCTTATTGAGTAGGTTTTTGATTATTAAGCTTAGTTTTGTCATAAGAATCATTTTGCAACTTGAATCAGCTTCTGAGGTGGTCTAGATCATAAAAACGACTATTTTGTCGTTTTGTGAATAAGTTTGTGAACTGTTTCTGGCTTATTAAGTGGGCTTATTTGAAATTTCTTTTTGCAGAAGTCTTTGTTAGGTCAAAAGACGCTTGTGTGTTAAATTTTAGCTTATGGCTTAATGGGCTTAAAAGCCCATTAAGAATAAGCTGCTTATTATAAGTTAGCTTATTTCACATTTTCAGCTTTTGGGCCTTTGGAAAAAGTTGTTTAAAATCAAATTTCGAGTCAACCTGTGCTTTTTGGGCTTATTTTGAACACTTTTTCTTATTGGGCCTTAATTAAGCCCAATAAGGGTCTGTTTTGGTTTTGGTCCATTTTCTAGGCCCAATAGGGGTATTTAGGTAATTTCACTTTCATTTCTGAGTTATTTAGGTTAAATTAAGCTAGTTTGCAAGTTTTTAGAATTTTTTATAATTTTTGGATTTTTAATATTATTTTAATATTATTTTATTATTAAAAATTAAAAGTCTGATTTTCTAGGTTTTTATATTTTTCCTAGGTTCTAAACACTTAATTAGGATTTTTGCAACTTTCCAAATATTTTTTAGGTCTTTGAATTATTTTTTATAATTAATTTAAGATTTAATTGATTTTAGGAGTTTTTAATTGTTTAAAAATAGTTTTAATTGGTTTTAAAATTTTGAAAAATAGTTTTTAGCTTAATTAGAGTATTTTTGAGGTTTACAAACTTTAAAATCTTGTTTAGGGCTTTTTAATAATTAATTTTGATGTTTAGGGCTTTAATTAGCATTAAAAAGTCATTATCTAATTAATTAAAAGGTTTTTGCAAGTTTTGATTTTTTGTAAACTCTTAGAATATTATTAGGGATTTTTGGTAATTTTTAGAAATTTTTAGGTTAAAATTTTAATTTTGGTCGTTTTTACGATTTTACGTGTACGCCTTTTTAGAATTAGTTTAATCCGTCTTGATAACCGTCATTCTCTTCTAATCCCTTTTCTATTTTTCTTTCTCAAATATAATCACAAATTAATCTATATCATTACACACATAACACACTAGCCTCCTTGAGAACGAACTTAATTGGTCATTAGTGCTTGGTTTTCCTAAACCGACACTTAATACTTGCCACTTTTGTCATCCTTTTCCTAAAGGGTAGCAAAAACACTACATCAGTCTACCACTACCGTTTCTACTCAGTTGCTGAGTACCGTGATTGACTTACCACGTGGCTAAGGTGAGTTCATAGCCCCTTTTTACTTGTACATGGTTTCTAAACACGGGGTGAGATTTTACATGGTGGAACACAACCATTTAAAAACTGTATGCTATCCAGAACTTGTATGCTATCCAGAACATGTATGATTTCAGGTTTTCATTATTATTATTGCTTTTTAGTCTAGCCTTAAGTTTCCTCTCCCGATCATGAACCGTTAATTTCGAGTACTAAGCACGAATGTTGTGGGTGGATCCATCGGGATTGACAATCCCCGTCTCAAGTACCTTGATGCACTGATATTCGTTTATTTACTTGAGTATTTAGGCTGAATACTCCCTAGAGGAACTTACATTGAGTTAAGCTTCGGTTCATGAACTGAACAGCAATAATAATGGTTTCGGACTATGGTTGACGTATATAACCATAATCCACACTACTTGTTTTACAACTGAATGTTTGTGTTCCACACCTTTACTACCAAGCCTATGAATTTCACTCAACTTTATGTTGACGATTTTACATGTTTAATCTCAGGTATTATTACTTAGCTTTGCTTGGATGGGAGCCCGCATGATATTATCGCAGCTTGGAGATTTCTATGATGCTTTTAAAAGACTGTTTTTTTAGTAAAAACTGTCAGGAATTATTCTATCCTTTGGGCAACTTTATGTTATAAATCGAGACGAAATAATATAATTTTCCGCTTTTAAAACTCTGGGACCTATGTTTAAAAACTCTGACCTTTTATGATGTAATGTACATGTTTTATTTCGTCAGCTTTGTATGAACTGTAATTCATTGTTTCTTGTACTATGACGTGTTACCCCCTCGTTGCCTAGTTGTTCCATGTCAGATTTTGGGGGTCTCACAGATTGGTATCAGAGCGGTGGTTATAGGGAACTGAGTCGTTTTCAAAACTTAGTCTATAACCGAAAGTTCAAATATTTTATTGTTTCTAAGTGTCAAACACAGAATCTGCCATTGCTGTTCGATATCTGCGCAGGTAACTCTCTAATCCTTATTATTTACTTTTAATTATCGTTGTAGTATTTCATCTCTTGATTTCATTTTGAAATATTACTTCACTTTAATGACGATAATTACTATGTCTTTTCAAAGCCTTGGAGCTTCATGAACTATCAGTGGTTATTACTTGATTACATATGCTCTTACCGCATATCTTGAATTCTTGTTCTTGTGAACTGATCTTGTTACGATGATTTCACATTGTTATGACGTTACATACTTGTATTCAGAGTGCGTGTACTGCCGACTTTTCATACTCATTTTTCTAAGTACTATTGTTATTTCATTTATGCATGATACGACTGACTTCATATGCGCGTTCGTTTTGAATCATCTGTTTTTCTCGACTCGCTGTTACATGTTGTGCATACTCTCGTGATACCATTGTTCGGGATTGAATAAGTGTTGCTTCCGATGAAACTTCTAATTTTCATTCTACTACCGTACGTGTTGCTTTCATTGTTTATTTCTCTTAAAATATCTATCTAGATACGCAGATTTTCTTTCCGACCGTTCGTGATTGAATGTCTAGTCTTTAGACCATTGTGTAGCTCAATGTGTCTCCAGAAAAGAATAAAGGACATCATGTAAGTCACACATCTCGAAGCATTCGTTGAATAAATACCTGAATAATATTGTGGGTTTTCATAATCTTGATTTACCTTTACGCCACCGTTTTACACGACAATTGTACATGGATTACATCTTATTTCATTGACCATTCTATGTTTTGACTTCGACTTACAACATCCGTTGTACCTTGAACACATGATCGTCAATTATTACACGATTGTTTGGAATACGATCTACTTGTATCCTCCCTTTTTCATTAAACCTCCTCGCCTCAGAAGTGTGACTTGTTAATATTTTGTTTCTTCTCGGTATGTATTGTGATTTTGGAAAAATCACGCCGCCAGGAGACCTTCCTGCATTGCATCTTGCAGCCAAAGACACGGATGATATGCGTCGTTTTTTATCTCTCAGATTACCGTTGGCATTCTTGAACCATTTTATACTGCGTTTTCATTACATGATTAATTATACAGTTTATCTTCTTTCGTCTTTATGGAATCCACAAGTCTTGTGTGTACATTAATTTTGAGTTATCATGAAATTTGGATTTAATTTCAAGTTGTGTCGAAAAATATACTTTGTACAGAAACTTTACAGGAAATTTAACAGTGTCGAGAAAATATTTTTATAACCTTAGACAAAAATATATATTTCTACATGTTGAGACGTCCATTTAGGACATAAAATTTGACCAGTAAACTTTAAAATCGAGCAAGTTACGCTCATTTAAGATTGTAAAATCTAAGAAGTTATTTTCTGAATAATGCTAAAATATCATTTTGTTGACAGATTTAATGCAAGGGCATTTTCGTCCATTTTTATTTCGTTTCAAGTCTCGGGTAAAACTAGAAAGTTGTTCAAAACATTGTTTTACATCGAAATGCATTATACTTTGAGTCTTAGAATATCGTTTAGTGAGTTAATTGGTCTAGTCAAACCCAAAAGTCAAAACTGATAGACTTTAAAAATATGATTTCAAGCGTTTTTTAGTTCGTTTGAGCTCGTAAATCTTTAACTAATGAATTTTGCAAACTAAAAGCAATGATTGCGGTTGAACAAATAT
This sequence comes from Glebionis coronaria, assembly GCA_025667525.1. Classification (NCBI taxonomy): domain Eukaryota; kingdom Viridiplantae; phylum Streptophyta; class Magnoliopsida; order Asterales; family Asteraceae; genus Glebionis; species Glebionis coronaria. The sequence continues at coordinate 486,382,140 of CM046882.1, read as the reverse complement.
AAAATAGTAACTTTGAATTCGGTCATACATATACATAGATCATGAACTTTTGAAATTCGGTAACTTCCTAATATAGAAACTTTTCGGAGTGATTGTACTATTTGTTAACTGATACCCTACTTTCTTAAAAGTATATATTATTGTCAAATTAATCACGATGTGCACACATAGGATTCCTTTATCCTTTCTTTTATATAACACTTATTTGTCATTCTACGTTGTCTTTCTTTGCTTCTATCGTACCACTGAATTGGACCGAGGTTGAAGTTCTTACTTTCGTATCATTCGTTACCATCTTGACACGTGTCTCTTGACGATTCCTGCTAAACCTCTTAAAACCTTATCACCATGTAACCATTTCATTGACTGGCTTGAACTACTCCTTATTTCCCCTCTTGTAACCTACTCGCTACTTTATAAACTATTGTCATGTTACCATATAAACTCAAACTGGTCTTGTTTGCGAATCATTTTACAAAAGGTTTCATTTGGGCTTTCTTAAATAATTAAATCTATCTTATAAAATTAATTTATATTAATTTTACAATGTATTCTCACAAATTGTTCTACCTTGGGTCTTGTAAAAAATCATGTAACATTACTGTTGTTGAATTAAATATCTAGCCAGTAACTTATTAGCGAATAGTTTCATAAACTATTTTGATTTCTGTTTTTACAAATGGCATTATGTACATATTTCAAATCATATGATATGTAATATTTGTTTGACGAAGATGAGCATCGCATTGTTAGTCCTAAATTATGAATGGCCTGATCACCTATGCTTAATTTAGAAGGAGCCATGCAAGGCCAAATAGTAGTCGTTCTAAATATTTGACCAACAATCAACTTTTTAATATGTTCCTTAAAAAGTTAGATAAATAAAGTTTTGAAAACTTTTACATCTTATGCGAGTAGCTGAGTTCTCAACATACACATATGAGCCCTTATCTTTTCTTGAACAAGGTACATGCCTCAAGCACAGATTTCCTTACTCAACGATCATTGCCTTACTTGTTACCTCATCATCCTCATGATACGATTTTCGTTTTATTCCCTTGTGTTATCGCTCGCACACAGATTGTTAACCTTTATATGATTCATATTCGTTGTTGTCTTGTCACCTTTTGAAAACCAAAAAATGTTACGTGTTTATCGTTTGATACCTTAATCGCCTTCTTAAATTTCTAAAAACTATTATTATATTTTAAGAACGTTTTATGCATTTTACCAAATGTCTAAATGGTCAAAATACCCATTTCCAGTTTAATATCGAACCTGTACATCCTCTTGGGTAAATTTATAACTTATGTTTAAACAGTGTCAAGTTGTATCTTTAAAGTAATTGATTTTATCATACTTTACTCTCAACCTAATGAAATTATTAAATTAATTTATAATTTCTAACAATGATTCTAAATAACTTGGAAAATCTGATGTTTCCTAATAGGTAACGATAACTTCATGTAGTCACCCGAAAAGCTCTTAAGCTGATCAAAATAACTATTTGAACTGAGTTACTTTTACCTTGAAGTTCGATCAAGAAAAAGATTTGACAACTGTTTACCCACTCATTTTATACAGAGTTTAATTTTTAATCACTACACCCGGTAAAATTTTTTTTTAATCAAGAAAATATTTAAAACTAAGTTTTAAAGTAATACCAAAATCCTAGACAACTGATTTTGACAGCCTATATTTTGAATGATCATATGTAATCTATTTTTCCCTTCTAGTTCTTTTGTAACTGGATTATTACGTTTTAAGATTGTCACGTTTTACAGTTGCACGATTTACAACCCCTTGTTGATTTACCAATCCTGATTCATTTTAACACACCTTGTCTGTTTAAGCGATTCTTGTGTTTATTCTTGTTAGTTTATCATACGTATTTCCAACAATTCTATCTCTTGAATATTTCTCTGTACTGAAGCGTAGTGAGCTCCAATTGTTAAGGTTCGTCGTGATGCAGAAATTACCTGGGAAGCAATGAAATCGTTCTCCACTTTGTACATCCTCTTGTTTGCATCTTCTACTGTTTTCAGGAGAACTCTGGGGACCAGAGTTCCTTTAGTGGGAAGACTGTGAGAACCCGTACTTTCCCAGCATTATTTTATTCTTTTTATTCGTGTTTCTGAATTTTCCAACGTATTTCGTTTTCTTGTATTTTTATATGTAAATCCTGAGATTCTTAAATTTTAATGAATTATACTTTTTAAGTATTTTTCTGTTCATTGACAATACTTTATATGGAATTATAAAGTTTTTATTTTATTTTTCCATATTTAATTTAAATCAAAGTTTTTGATTTAAAATCACCCGCGTGTGTTTTACAACGAGTTTATTCAAAAACAATGTACCACGAGAATTCCTAGTGATCGCGATACCAATGGATGCCCAAAATATTACGTTTATTTATCGATTGTTTCGATAATTAATATTTTCGATGATGTCGTTTTAATTACGTATTAAGTCGTGTCGAGAAAGCGTATAATCATTTCTATGATGCATTATAACTTTTGAAAAGTATTTTTACGAAACCCGAGCCCCGTAAATATTTTTAAGATTTACTATTAGACATTTTCTATCCTTTAAAACTATTAATTGTTTTTAAGTCCACAAGTTTTAAACTTGGCAACATTGGTCCCTCCACTTAAACCACCATATAAAATCTCATTTTTCTTCCACTTCCACTCACACACATATCATTTTTAAAAAAAAACACACAAACACCATCCTCCTCCCATTTTGTCGTGAGCTTCACCACCACAAAACACCATCAACCACCTTGATTCATTCAAAACTAAAATAAGACCCATTCTTAGAATTGAATGGTGATTCTTTTGATACTAAATTCAAGCACATGCATCAGCATTCAAGAAACTTTATAATTCCATGGTGGATTTGTGTTTTGATCATCTTGCATGTAAGGTTTTTGGTAAAATTATCATGTTTTGATCTTTAAAAGTCTTGTTTTTAATCTTTGATTTTGTTAGATTTTACATGCAAGTGTTTTTAGGTGTGTTTGGTTGATATGAATGATAGTATAATGATCCTAGGGGTATGGGAATGAGTGGATTTGGTTAAAAATTTGATTTGTCATGTTTTCTAAAAAGCTAATTTGGGACAGCAGCCTTAAACAGTATGTTTCGTGGGTTTAAGGTCTGTGAAAGGCTAAGATTAGTTGAAATTGTTGTAGAGTTTTCCGAGACGGTCGTTTTGGTATAAGATAGAGCTTATAACTCATTACGAGTCAAAAGTTATGCTAGTTTTAGTTTTCGTGTACCGGGAGGCGCAAGTCGGCACAATCCGAAATTGTGGCTGATTTTGGGTCGACTCTCGGGGACTTTAGGCTTGGTTAGATAGTTGATGCTACTGATTTTCAAAGTTTACAAACTGAGTTTGATGAGTCTAGTAGTGGTTTCAAAAGTCGGATTGTCGAGTTAGTACTTTTAAAGTGGTACAAACGGTGTTACAAAACAAGTGTACAAATCTGTCCTAAAATTTGGAGTCGAGTAAAGTGTCGAGCTGATGGGTTTTAAAGTGTGAACATTGGCTCAAATTTTGGTGAGGTCTTATACAGGTTATAAGTGACCTTGACGCCAATTTTCATGTAAAACGGACAAGTCTAGATAGGGTAGATCGGTGTGTACATTCGGGGTGTACTTGCAGATTTTTAATTTTGGACATTTAGTTCAATGCTTGTGTTGCGTGAGTTTGAGTATTCATCATCGGACATGATGAATTATTCAAGTGCCTAGTCATTATCTAAATGACTTAGCTACTGGTCCAAATAAGGGTAAAGGATAGTTTGAATTGCGTTGACTTGGCGTCGTATGACGGGTCATTTTCAAGTGTTCAAGTGTTTTAACGTGTAGTGTTGGAATAGATGGTTAGTATGGATTCATTTGGTTTGGGTCAATGATTTTGAAACATGAATACTTTGAAAACAGTTGAGTCATATTATATTTGGTACATATAGATATTCGAGTTCGAGTCTTAACACGCACCTTATTTTGATAGGTTGCGGTTTTCGTGTTTCCCCGGGCATCCATATCGTCGGTGGTCGTCTACCACTACCGTTTCTACTCAGTTGTTGAGTACCGTGATTGACTTACCACGTGGCTAAGGTGAGTTCATAGCCCCTTTTTACTTGTACATGGTTTCTAAACACGGGGTGAGATTTCACATGGTGGAACACAACCATTTAAAAACTATATGCTATCCAGAACTTGTATGCTATCCAGAACATGTATGATTTCAGGTTTTCATTATTATTATTGCTTTTTAGTCTAGCCTTAAGTTTCCTCTCCCGATCATGAACCGTTAATTTCGAGTACTAAGCACGAATGTTGTGGGTGGATCCATCGGGATTGACAATCCCCGTCTCAAGTACCTTGATGCACTGATATTCGTTTATTTACTTGAGTATTTAGGCTGAATACTCCCTAGAGGAACTTACATTGAGTTAAGCTTCGATTCAGAAACTGAACAACAATAATAATAGTTTCGGACTATGGTTGACGTATATAACCATACTCCACACTACTTGTTTTACAACTGAATGTTTGTGTTCCACACCTTTACTGCTAAACCTATGAATTTCACTCAACTTTATGTTGACGATTTTACATGTTTAATCTCAGGTATTATTACTTAGCTTTACTTGGATGGGAGACCACATGATATTATCGCAGCTTGGAGATTTCTGTGATGCTTTTAAAAGACTGTTTTTTTTAGTAAAAACTGTCAGGAATTATTCTATCCTTTGGGCAACTTTATGTTATAAATCGAGACGAAAGAATATAATTTTCCGCTTTTAAAACTCTGGGACCTATGTTTAAAAACTCTGACCTTTTATTATGTAATGTACATGTTTTATTTCGTCAGCTTTGTATGAACTGTAATTCATTGTTTCTTGTACTATGACGTGTTACCCCCTCGTTGCCTAGTTGTTCCATGTCAGATTTTGGGGGTCTCACATCATGGAGATCAACATGACTTCTATTGACTTTCTCACTCCAAGATAGTTGATATTGAATAGGTGGCATCTGCTCCAGCCTCCGACTACTAAAAGTGCACAAATCGAGTCTAGAGCCAAGAGATCAATCAAATCTCGATAGGACACACGGATGAAGATCAAGAGAGTCCTACGCTATATCCTTGTGATATTTCTAGAACACTCAGAGTGATACTACTTAGTATTCACAATGATGAGTGGAAATCCTTCCAGTGTTAACATCAAACAGCACTGCGGTAGGTCATGTGTAAGATTCTTTTAGAATTGAACATGTGTAAACTGAAAAGCAACAGTGGTTTGATTCTGAATTTATTCAAACTCGTTTTAGGTTTCTACGCAATATCTTTATGATTTTGCAAGAACATTCAGAGTGATATTCATTAATATTCACAATGACGAATGGAAATCCTTCTAGCGTCAACATCAAACAGCGCTACGGTAGGTAACTTGCGAGATTCTTTATGAATCAAGCTTGTGTCAACTGGAAAGCAACAATGGTAAGATTCTTTAAGAATCAAATTTGTTCCAGGAATTTGAATTGACGACTTTAATCAAGCGGATATTTATCCAATTGATTCACTCTTTATGTTCGCAGTATTGCTTTGAGACGGTCGAGTAAAGAGAACGGCTAGTACAGCCGCGAAACCCTGTCAAGGAGGTTCTTAATTGAATCTACCTAATCACAGGTACGATATTTAAATATCGTGTAACGGTCTTCACCGACCGGAGGTAAAACGCTACCGATTTAGGACGAATGTCAAAGCCATTCAGTCCGTGTCTATGTTTTGTCTCAAGAAGGTGGCGTTACGGTGTACTCAGTAAAGTCGAAGATTCAAAACAACATTCTCATACCCAAAGACATTCAACAATCAAGAAAGGTAAAGACTTCTGCAATTCTGATGATCATAATCTTCCTTAACAATTAATGTAGAGGAATGACCTTTATTCAAAGGAGATTGTTAGCAAGCTTTCAAGATAGTGCAAAGTATGAGCATGTGGATAAAGACACAAGATCGCAAGATGGAAAAGACAAGTCAAGAATGATTTGAAGATCTCAACTTTAAATACAAAGTTGAAAGACATCAGCAAAGGCTCAAAGATCACAACATGAAGAAGAAGACGACTATTACACGTTCAAGACTCATTTATGATAAAATTCGTAATCTTTATTGATCTCCAAATATCAAAGAGGAATGACCTTACATTGGGGGAGATTGTTAGCCTCAAAATATTGAGTCAAACAAGAATTTTTGGTCATAGGTTTATATTGTAACATTTAGTAAAACGTTGTAATAGTTAGTTAAAATAGTCGTGACATTACGGGCTTTATGGCTAGCGTAAGAGGCCTCTTTCAAGGTACTAAGCATTTATTCAAGCCCGGCCCAATCAAACTATAGCCCATTAAGCCACATGTAGGTTAGGCTATATATACCCTTCCTAGCATGTTAGGAAGGGTGTTGGTTATCTCATTTCTAATCTAATTTCACAAAAGTTTAACACACACTTCTCTCTACTTTCTCTCACTACTTTCTCTCTCTAGAAACCTTCCATCTTTTATCTACATTTCTTTCTTCTTTATTCGTGTAGAATCATCACATATGTTTAGGGACAACAGGTATCCGAAGGACTCCTCTATTACTCTAATATCATAAGCAGATGCGGATCATGCTGGGTGTCAAGATACTAGACGTAGCACTTCAGGCAGCGTGCAACTTCTTGGAGATAGACTGATTAGTTGGGAATCTAAAAGGAAGAAAAGCGTTGCGATATCAAGTACAGAGGCTGAATACATTTCCATGTCCGGTTGTTGTGCTCAAGTCCTATGGATGAGATCACAATTGACTGACTACGGTCTTGGATTCAACAAAATTCCGATGTACTGTGACAACAAAAGCGCCATTGCCCTTTGTTGCAACTACGTTCAACACTCCCGAGCGAAGCATATTGACATACGCTACCATTTTATCAAAGAGAAAGTGGAGAATGGAGTGATCGAGCTGTATTTTATCAACACTGAGTATAAGCTGGCTGACATGTTCACAAAGGCTTTAGATCGAGGACGTATCGAGTTTTTGATCGACAAGCTGGGCATGAAATCATTCTCACCGGAGAATCTTCAGGAGTTGGCAGAGGAATCAGTAGAATAGTGGTGGTAAACTATTCTAGAGTATCATTTTATCGTGATCATGTATATTATCGTATATATATAAACCATCAAAAATAAAATACAAAAATATAAATCCTACAAAAACCATAAAAAAATATAAAATCAAGAAAATCCAAAAATATTTTTCATTTTAAATCGGGCATGTCTTTTAGTACGGTAATATTTACGACCTTAGAAATGTCGATTAAAAATGACACGGAGCCATAAATAGAGTCCGTATAAAAGTTGTACGTATTTTAAAACATGCCCATATGGCTTGTAGTTATTTCTGACTGCAACTCGTTTTTCGCATTAAAGTCACGTATTTCTTTTGAAAACGTTGGCTCTCAACGGGAATTAACTTTCTCGGGCAAGGGTTACTTTAAAACCTTGTAAGGGATCAAGTTTACTTTATAACTTGGTCTAACACAACTCTGTGTACGCTTCAGTGCACTTACTTTGTTAAAATAAGAGAAATCATATTGCCACCAGTATCGTTTCAAAAAATCACTTAACGAAAACGTCTTCATAGGTGTTTGACTCTTTAAACAATGACTCTTTAAATAGAAAACAAGTCAGAGTTTAAGGGGGAGAAAATGTCTTTTCGTCTTGGATTTCAAATTAGTCTTCAAAAAATATTTTCAGAAAAAATGCAAAACGATGTATGTCCTCTTTATATGCTATGTGTGCCTTCTGTGGAATTGAATTGGCCTTAGGTTATATCTCATATGCCTTAAGTCATAAAGTTAGGTGCGTTAGTGATGTGTTCGTTTTATCGAGAAAGTTAAGAAGTAACGGGAGTTTTGTTCCATGTTTACACTTGGTTCAAAATGGGGGGGGGGACCAAAATGCAAATTTTTCAAACAAGTTATGTGTTGACCAAAGTCAAAACACCCCCTGATTCCCTTTCTCCTTTATCATAAAAACACAAACACATAACCCTCTATCTTTGCCGCCATTATCATTTACTTCCAAGTTTTGAGATTTCTGTGATTTAGTGCTGTGATCTTTCATCCAAGACTAGGTATATATCAGTTAATGCTTATCTGTTTATCACTTGTGTTATTCATTACAAATGACCACTTTATCTCGTTTAATCAACGATTATGGTTTAGATTCGTTTTTAGATCAAAACATGAAATTGATTGAGGGGTTTTGTGGGTTTTGAATAGATAAACATAGGATAGTGATTGGTTTTGCTTAAATCGTTGTATCGAACCCGTAATCGAACCAAAAAGACTCGGCTCGTAATATCCGTCAGGCACATTGCGACATGTCACTAGTGACATTGTGATGGTAACTGTATTGCGATGAATAATGACATTGCGATGGTGACTGTATTGCGATGGATAGACATTGCGAAGGATATGTATTACGATGGACATTGCGATCCATTGACATTGCGACAGGTTGATTATTGCGATAGGCATTGTTATTGCGATGGAAATTTTTTATTGTTATTGCGATGGAAATGTTTGAATGTTATTGCGATGGAAATGTTTGACTGTTATTGCGATGGAAATGTTTGACTGTCATTGCGATACATGTATCTATATTGATATTGTGACAGGTTGTTATTGCGACACATGTGCTATATATTGACATTACGACACGTTGTTTGACATTGCGATACTTATAGAACATTGCGATAAATATCATATGACTACATTGCGAAAACGTAGACTAATATACATTACGATATGTGGAACTAATTAACATTGCGAGAACAAAAAGAGTTTTAAAACATAAAAATTGCTAAGTGTTTATTCTTCTCAAATTTGACATAATGCATGTTTCAATAAGTTTAATCCGACAACATTTGATATGATAAGTATAAAATGAGTTAGGATTTATTCTTAGATAACGTCATAAAGCAAATTTATTGTGACTTGACACGTTTCTCCATGCAAAATGACTATATGATGTATGATATATATAATTCTTTATCTATCATTTGCATATGTTGTTTATCTAAGCAGGAAAATGTCAATCACCAAAGAACAACAACTACAACTCGATCTTGCACTCGTTCCACTCAGTGCCAGGTTGCCACTTGCAGAGAACAACTTTCGTCTAAAAGACGACTTTGATCCAACTTTTGCAGCCTTCAAAGTCACAATGGATATCCTGGACATGTCACTCTTGAAGGATGCCCTAAGAGCCATTGCATCAGTTCATGAAGTCTATATGCACGAGTTTTGGGCAACAACGTCAATCTCACAGGGAAAACAATTATCAAAGAAGATTATCACCTTCATGCTCAATAAGAAGAAAATGATGCTTGACTTGAGTCAATTTAGGAAATTGTTCAAGTTCCCTAGGTTAGCAAAAGGAGAACAGCATGTGCCTAACCCAGATACTATAGAGATGCTTAGAGTAATTCGACTTCTGAACTATGAGGGAGAGATTTGTAATTTGTCTTAGTTTCACACTTCACACATCGGGCAACCGTGGAAAGCAATCTTCACCATCATTGTCTAATGCTTCACTTTAAAGTCTCGTGGATTAGACACAATGAGACCCCCTCAGGCTCATATATTTTAGGGTCTCTACACTAGAGCTAAAGTGGATTATGCCCTACTACTTTGGGACGAATTTTGCTACCAGTTCACTAGTACCAAGAAGAAGTCTATGCATCTTCCATTTCCACGGTTCAAAAAGCTCATCATCAATCATTTCATGAAGAGTAACCCATCCATTGATACTCGTGGGAACTTTTTCTACCATACACCAGATAGAGACTATGTGATGGATCATATGAATGTAGACAGTCTTTCCACAAAGTACTCACTACGTCCAGCTCTCGTGCCCGATGTTATGATCAATGAAGGGATCAAGGAGAGTGAACCATACAAAGAGATGCTTAGGGATATTGAGGCACAGATAAAAAGATCAAACGAAGCGCCATATGCGAAGAAAAAAGGTAAAAGGAAGAAAACCATTACCAAGCGCCAAAAGACTTCTTCACCCAAAGCTAAAGGCAAGGCTAAAAGGAAAGAGCAACTCCATGAGAACATGAAGAGGAAGAAGATACTACAACATCAATGTCTGAAGACAAAAGGATGAGAATAGCACTTCAACAGAGTCAGTTGGAATTACTTGCTAAGAAAAAAGGTAGTGTATCTAGATCAAAGACTCCTGAAGAAATAACCCGTGAATCTTTTGGAAATCCAGATAGTTCAACCGATGAAGAAATCCAAGATGAGGAAGACATAGAGAATCTTTTCAACTATGATTATGAAGAGCAAACTCTAGAAGGTGGGGGAGAAGATGATATGGAAACTACTTTGTACGGGGACGTCAACCTCAACAAACCACTTCCCACTCCATCAGCAATGATCACATCAGACGACTCTCACCTGAAGTTGACTCCCACAACACAACAAACACCTCCTTCGCCACCATTGTTTAGCACTGGTGTGAAAACTGTTCCCCTGATTGAACCCACAATTGAAACCCTACAACCAGTATCAACCACCACCCCACAACCAGTACCAACCACCACCCAAATGATTCTCTCGACTCTGCCACCGATCATCCAACAACCTGTACTAACCACCACCCCACAACTTGTACTATCCACAACCCCTCTAACACTCGTGGTAACACCTCCACCATCAACAGTACAACAAGTAACATCCACCTCCAATCTATTTGTCACGGTCAATGATCCACTCATTCAGAACCTTCAAAAACAATTGGAGGTTCAGGCAAAACAGATTGAAAATCTGAATGCATCGATCACTAATCCTGCTACACGAACCCTCAGAGAACAGCAACGTGACGATTCTAAACTTCAGTAGATATACATCATTGTCAAGAAACTTACAGAGCAGCATGAGGAGTTTATTGCCAAAAAAAGAAGAACGTGACAAAGAAAATCTTGCCTTCATCGACTCCATTAATGATACTATGACTAACATCATTCAAAGTGAAGTCAAGTCATGTGTTCATCAGGAGCTTCCAGCATTACTAACAAAAGGCCTTACCAACCTTGAGTTAATGAAGACTTTGGAGACTCGATTAACCACGATTGATTTACCAAAAACAAAGTCTCAACACAAGCTGCAGAGAGCTCTTGCTAAAGCAATATTGGAAGCTTCTAACACATCACTGTAACACCCCATTTTGATAAATGGAATGTCACGCGTGATTATGGCGTGTCATCAAAGCATACAAGGATAAATGTCTAAATATTACATGACCATAAAGGAAATACCGGAATCAAACATCGGTATCCTAAAAGTAGAACTCATCACACACAAACATAAGTACTGTAAATGAAAGGACTAAACAATGTCCATGGAAATGAGAATCAAAGTATAGATAAATGCATAAAGTAAAGAAGGCTATAAAGCTTCCAGTCCATATGCACGTACGCTTAAAGTCTACGAGCGTCCCTGAGTACCTGCCATTTTGGGAACATGAAAAGGAAAACGGCTGAGCAATACGCTCAGTGCACGGATATACAAGTATAGCATGAATAGTATAAGAATATAAACATGAACAGCGGAAGAAAACTAAGTCCTGGATAACCTGGTTATATCTTAGTAAAACTGGTTTTATAGTTTGAAAAGCCTTATATTTATCTTGTAAAATTGTTTAACATGTTTACCGTTAGCCAATATAGGTCATGAAATATCACTGTGCATGAATACTTGGAGGGGTGACCTCGTCATGCAAATTAGAGGGGCTACCTCTAATTTAATATACTGGTTTTGGGTAGGAGGGATCAGCTCCTTGTGAAGGATGCAAGGCACACATCACATTCACACTGAGTAATCTGCTGAAAACATGTAAACTAGGATGCACCCATACGCCCCGCCTGATAATAATAATATGGCCAAAAGTTGAAAGGGACGCCACAAGCTATCACTTCGCCGTGGTGAAGTCATAACACTGGTGCCTCCAGTGTTATGGTTATGGTACCTCCATAACTAGGTGAAACTGGTCATGTATGTATATGGCTTTAGGTATTCTAATTAAACATAAGCAATCAAAACATATAAAACATATACTAGGGAAAACAGTTGGCTGCATACGGGAAATCCTAATAAGGAAAGAATGTCCATACTGAAAGGACGGAGAATCCGTACCTTGTGTCCAGTGAACGAAGAAGACGAACGGAAGAGAGTCCTACTTCGGTATCACTAATGCTACATAAATATATACGTGTATATGTATCTGATTACTGAGTACGTAACTGGTTTTATATCATGTCTTAGCTTGTTTTATATGTTCATGTCATGTTTTACTGATTTAAGCTTTATACTGTGTTTATCATATATTCTGTCTATTCTGGTTAAGTATTACTTGTATTTCATGTATTATTATACTTGTTGTGTAATAATAAGTAACTTTCTAAAAATAGCAGGTTTTCTGAATTAGAAAGTTTCTAAAAATAGAAAGTTACCAAAAATAGAAAGTTTTCAAAATAGAAAGTTTCCAAAAATAGAAAGTTTCCAAAAATAGAAAGTTTCTAAAAATAGAATTACTACTTAAAATAGATAAGTTTTTAAAAATAGAAAGTTTCCATAAATAGATTAGTTGCCTTAAATAAATAAGTTTCTAAAAATAGAAAGTTTCCATAATTAGATATAAGTTGGATAATTAAGCTAATTATATAAGCTTAAGTGTTTTCTGATTAATATTCTAAGTCATGTGATTATATAGTATAGTTTATTAATTATTTCATATAAATTAAATAAACTATAGGTTTAAGTATTTAATTAAATATAACATGATTTAAATAAATAAAGGTAAAATAAATACTTAGGTTAAAACATGTATTATTATCTATAAATAATATAACCTAAGTCATGTAAATTAATTAATTATAAGTCATGGTTTTAATAATTAATTAATTATATAGTCTAATTAAAAGATAAATACTTAGGTTAAAATTCATGAATTAATAATGAAATTAATAACCTAAGTCATGTAAATTAAATTAATCCTGTTCATGTCTTTTAATTAATTTAATTTAAATTTTGTAAAAATAATATAACTTGTAAAATATTAAACCTTGAAAAATAACTCGTGAACCGGACCGTGTTTTAAATCTAAACATGTGTGAACCGGACCCGTGTTTAAAACCCATGAACCAGACCCAAAATCACCACAATACCCCGACCTAGGTCGGGGTTCCCTTCCTTGCTGCTGCTGTGACACCATCACCACCAAACCGAGACCATGTGGTCTCGGGGTGCGAGTAAACCCAAGCCGAGACCCCCCGTGGGCTCGGTTAGGCGTCAGCCACAACAAATAAACACCCCTTAACCCTAAATTGATTAAACCTCATGATTAAAACAACATGTTTACACTTGTTTTTAATTAGTTTATTAAAAACATTCATGATTTTATGTGATTAGAAATCAAAAACATAAATAAAAGAGGTTAGGGTTTATACCAATCACGTGAAATCAAGAAGGATGAACACACAACGATCCTTGCAATAAATCTAGCACCAAAATCAAACCGAAACACCCCTTTGGTGTTCTTATACCCGGCGGCTAAAACAAAAGAGAAAGGAGAAAAGCTTTTAGGGTTTTTCTTGTTTTCAATAAATGTGTTATTATGAAAATAACTTTTCCTTAATTCCTTGTTTAGTAAAATTTAATGGGCTAGGCCCTTTTCCTCTTGTGTGTCCGCGGGTATGGGGCCCACATAAGGGTAACTTGTACATTTTCGTGTCTAAAATATAAGTGTGTTCTCGTGTTCGTAATTTACGTGATTTAATTAGTTATCGATCGTGACTTAATATATTTATTCGTGATCGTAATAAATATACATACATACGTAATATTAACTCGTGATTAATTTACGTTCATGATTTCATGTTCGTATGTTCGTGATTATAATTATTATTAAAATAATTATCGTGAGTTAATACGTAATAAATACTTATCATGTTATAACACGTACGTAATACTTGTAATTCTTGTACGTGAAACGTAAACATGTTATAAAAGGAAAGTTCTAATCATGTACGTATTATCGTAAGGGTACTGTTCATGGTAAAAGCATGCGGGTTTTACAACTCTTCCCCCTAAAAAGAATAATTCTTCCCCGAATTATAGATAAAGTAAACTGGAAAAGAAGAACATACCCGAATTCAGAATATGAAATGAGGGTAAGAAGCCCGGATAGACTCCTCTGTTTCCCAAGTGGCTTCCCGCTCGGTATGATCCCTCCAAAGTATTTTGACGAATGGAATCGTCTTCCTTCTCATGATTCGTTCTTGTCTGTCAAGAACTCGGTCGGGTTCTTCTATGAAAGTGAGATCTTCACGAATCTGTTCTAGTGGATACTGAACCATGTGAAAGGGATGATACTGGTACCCTCTGAGTAAGGACACATGGAAAACACTGTGTACATGAGAAAGCTACGGAGGTAACGCTAAACGGTAAGATACTTCACCGACTCGTTCAATGATATCAAACGGTCCGATGAATCGAGGACTGAGCTTCCCTTTAATTCCAAAACGTCTAACACCACGTGCCGGTGAAATCTTAAGGAAAACGTGATCTCCTACGTTAAAATGTAAGTCCCTATGATGCTTGTCTGCGTAGTTCTTCTGACGTGACCGTGCTTCTTGCAGTTTCTGCTTAGCTCTGCGACCTTCTCATTAGTCAGCTCTATGATCTCTGGTCCTTCAAGTGTTCGCTCACCAACCTGATCCCCGTAGATTTGGGCGTGACACTTTCTGCCATACAACATCTCGAAAGGAGCACACTTGATACTTGCGTGTCAACTGTTGTTGTATGCAAACTCCACCAAACAAATATAATCGTCCCAATCATCCGGCCATTCTAACACACATGACCTCAACATGTCTTCCAATGTCTGAATCATTCGCTCTGACTGCCCGTCTGTTTGTGGATGAAAAGCCGTGCTAAGCTTAAGTTGTGTACCCCAAGATTTCTGCAGACTTCTCTAAAATCGCGAAGTGAAACGAGGATCTCTGTCTGAGACGATGCTAGATGGATTACCGTGAAGTCTCATGATCTCCCTTCTATAAGTATCGGCGAGTTTACTGACCGAATCTTCCTTGCGGATCGGTAAGAAATGAGCTGATTTGGTAAGTCGACCAACGATCACCCAAATAGCATTGTGCTTCCTCTTGGTTGGCGGAAGACCAGTAACAAAATCCATGGTGATTTTGTCCCACTTACACTCTGGAATATCTAACGGTTGAAGAAGACCGCCAGATCGCTGATGCTCGATCTTAACCTGCTGGCAGGTAAGACATTTGGAGACGTAAGTGGCAACTCCTGTTTCATACCACTCCACCAAAAGTACTGCTTGATTTCATGGTACATCTTGGTCGAACCAGGATTTATAGAGAATGGGGAGCTATGAGCCTCAGCTAACAAGGCTTCCCGGAGTTCTTGATCATCAGGAACACAAAGTCTCGTACCCTGCCATAAGATACCATCTGCATCTACTCGAAATGCAAACACGACTGCTGCAAGTTCCAAGTCATGCGTAGGGTAATTTTCCTCATAAGGCTTAATCTACCGTGAAGCGTACGCGATCACTTTCCCATGTTGCATGAGAACACAGCCAAGTCCCTTCCCCGATGCATCACTGTAGATTTGAAATCCACCCGTACCAGATGGGAGAGTAAGAATAGGTGCAGATACTAACTTCTGCTTCAGGTCTTCAAAGCTCTTCTCTTGTTCTTCAGTCCAGACGAATTTCTCCCCTTTCCGCATCAGTTTAGTCAATGGTAGTGCTAGGCGGGAAAATTTCTCCATGAACCTATGGTAATAACCAGCTAAGCCTAGGAAGCTGCTGACTTCAGTCGCTGATGTCGGCCTTGGCCATTTGGTAATAGCCTCAACCTTCGTTGGATCCATCATGATTCCTTCTGCTGATACAATGTGACCTAAGAATGCCACCTTGTCTAACCAGAACTCGCACTTGGAGAATTTAGCATACAGTTGCTTTTGGCGAAGAATCTGTAGTACTGTACAAAGATGGTCTTCGTGTTCCTCCTTGGACTTAGAGAAAATCAGGATGTCATCGATGAAGACAATGAAGAACTTGTCCAGAAATTCATGGAAGATTTTGTTCATCAAATCCATGAACGCTGCTAGATCATTAGTAAGGCCAAATGGCATGACTACAAATTCGTAGTGGCCATAGCGTGTACAAAAAGCAGCCTTGGCGATGTCCTGCTCTTTAACCCGTAGCTGATGATATCCTGACCTTAGATCAATCTTGGAGAAGTGTTTGGCCCCTTGGAGTTGGTCAAACAGATCGTTATACGTGGTAGTGGATACCTATTCCTGATGGTAATCTTGTTTAGCTCGCGATAGTCTATGCAAAGACGCATACTATCGTCCTTCTTCTTAACGAATAAGACCAGTGCGCCCCATGGAGATGCGCTCGGTCGAATAAAACCTCGTTCTAGAAGTTCTTGCAATTGATCCTTCAGCTCCTTCAACTCTATGGGAGCCATGCGATAAGGAGCCTTAGAAATCAGCTCAGCTCCTGGGATGAGCTCGATATTAAATTCTACTTCACATGCAGGCGGTATACCCGGAAGTTCTTCTGGAAATACATATGTAAATTCTGACACTATCGGCTGATCCTGAATTGATGAGGATTCAGCATGCATGTCATGATCAGTAGCTAGATAACCCTCGCAACCATGTGAAAGTAGTGCACGTGCTTGCAGGGTTGATATGATTTGTACAGACCTGGCGGGTACGAACCCGTTGTGAATGTACTCTAGCGCATTAACATCACCGAAGATGACTCGATATGAATGGCAGTCTATGGTAGCATGATGCTTTGATAGCCAATCCATGCCCAAAATCATGTCAAAATCATTCATGTCCAGCGGAAGTGCGTCAACAGGACGAACCTTGTCGTCAAACTCTAGGGGAAGGCTCTTGTACACATGGGTTATAGGTACAGAGTCTCTTAATGGCGTGGAAATACTCAGTATATTCTCTAGTGGCATGGGGAGTATCCTAACATTCTTGGCATAAGCAGTAGAAATGACCGAGTGAGTAGCACCCGTATCAAACAGAACACATGCAGCTTGACCATACATATACAAGATTCCAGTGATGGTACCTGTAGACTTGTTGGCCTGATCGCGAGATGTCGTGTAAACGCGTCCAGTAGTAGGAGGCGGCTTGGTATCAGCATGTCCCGATGTGCCCTCCATCTCGCCCTTGCGGCATTCCTTCATGCGATGGCCAGGAAGACCACACTTGAAGCATGCGTCACTGTCGCGGAGACATGGTCCTGGTTGCCTACGGTGGCAAGTAGAGCAAAGAGGATGAGTATATCCTCCAGCAGGTTTCCTGATTGGCTGAGAACCTGATAAAAACACTATACATGAGACATGAAAATAGGGTACAAAGGACAATGCGGATATTCATAAGATTGAATACCAGTGATAGCTTAACGGTTAGGCTGTGAACATCTCTTGTTCTGGTCCCTACCGTTACCATGATTCCTGGTAGAAGATTTGCTAATGTGTCAGAGTTAAGAATCATAACATGTAATCATAAGAAAATGCGTAAGTATAAGGACCTGCTGCTGTTGGAGTGTCCAGCGTTGTTACGGTAATTATCATTAATGACACGCCTATCCGTAGCAGAACGGTCGTTAGTCTGACCGTTTCCCTTGGGCTGATTAGGCTGTTGTTGAGTAACTGGCTGAGTAATACTAGCGATTTTGTATGGGGTTCAGATTAAATTCTCGGAATCTCCTCGAATTGAGCACAGCTCAAAGTGGAATGATTGTTCTTGGTGACAAATAGGGGGTTTGGTTTTCTATTCTACTAAAAAGGCAAATGCGTAAGGTAATTAAAAGTAAACTAGAAGCAATTAATTAATAAAAGTAAAACTTGAATACAAATTAAATAAAACAGTAACAGTAAATAACCTTAAAAATGCTTGATTCGGAATATGGCTTGATCCGGAATAAATCAGACAAAAAGCTCCATGCGGAATAAATTGACTATTCGGAATAAAAGTCTATGAGGAATAATGCGGCTATGAGGAATAACTGGACTATGAGGAATAAATGGCTATGGGGAATAAATGGCTATGAGGAATAAATGCTTATGAGGAATAAATGGCTATGAGGAATAAATGGCTATGAGGAATAAATGGCTATGAGGAATAAATGGCTATGAGGAATGAATGCTTATGAGGAATAAATGCTTATGAGGAATAAATGGCTATGAGGAATAAATGGCTATGAGGAATAAATGCTTATGAGGAATAAATGCTTATGAGGAATAAATGGCTATGAGGAATAAATTGCTATGAGGAATAATGGACTATGAGGAATAAATTGGCTATGAGGAATAAATTGCCTTGTTCGGAATAACTGGGAATGAAGAACAGTAACAGGAACTTAAACAGGGGAAAACGAATTTTAACCAAATCGAGCCAAATAAACAAAAAGGTTTTAACCAAACTAACCAATAATCATCTATTAACTATAAGGATCAAATCCTAATAATGAAAACACAAAATCAACAACTTTTAGAAGATCAAATCAACCAAATAAGAACTTTAGAACTTTGAATAAAAAGATGAGGATGAACAAGATGAATGAAAAGATTATATTGATGATTAATGTAAAGTAAACAAAAGGAAAGATTAAACACTTACAAAATTTAAAGGTTTAACAAGAATGAAAAATCACCAACACCTTAATGGTGTTGGCTTTCTACGGAAGAAAAGAAAAAAACTGGGAAAAGAAAACAACTCCTCCAAAAGTGTGAGGGTGAATTCCTTTTATAGGCCAAGTGGTTGGTTGGTGAGTGGGCTTTCTCCCTTTCTTCTTGTCTTCTCGTCTTTTCAGAAAAGTTGACGTTCTCGATTCTGATTCGGGATTTGTCGACGATTAAATTCAACTCGTCTTTTAATTTCTTCGTTTAATAGACTTGAGTTTCTTCGACATATGTAAGTCTTCCATCTTTGGTCCTTTTCTTCGATAAATCTTCAAATAGGCCCATTGACTTCCAATCTTTTGCATCTCTTGGACAATAGACTTCGTCTTGAGTCTTTTTCCTCGATAAAACCCGTGCAATCCCATGTTTTCTTCAATATTCATCCGGTTGGCTCTGAAAACACAATAAACATAAAAACCACGCATAATTCCAAAACAAATGATATTAAACACGCGTTTTGGTGTTGTTTTAGTAAGAAATAAGTGGTAAAAGGATGGGTGTTTTCACACCTATCAAATCCCCTACACTTAACCATTGCCATGCCCTCATGCAATGCTTAGTGATAAAGCAAATTTACACTTTTCTCATAATCAATCAACCTTGACCGTATTAACATACTACTAAACAAAAATTGAAGTACTAAAAGAAATTAAAACTTTAAAGTGAACAAAAGGATAGAAAACCATTTTCACTTGAAAATAGCTACATGGAAATAACTTGCAAGGAGATCAAGGACTTACATTAGGGCTTTGGTGCTGCGAAGATTTATCACCCTCAAGTTTCACGTTCCCTAAACTAAGCTTAAAAACGAGATCATTGTTATTATAAGTTAGCAAATCAAACACTTACACACATGGCTTAATCATATGCTTAAACTCCCTTATTCCTAGGTGTATCTCTTATATTTTATTTTTGTCTTAGAATGATCATGAAGATGCATTTTTGGACTTATTTCGATAGTTTATTAAGGCTGAAAGCAAAGTAGGATGATTTGATCAATAGTTAGCTAAAGGACAAAATCTCTTAAAACTGCTTCTCGGGATATCAAAAAGTTCATATCTTGGCATAACTCGGTTCACGATTTGAGACCTTTCTCGGGCCGATATTTGGCATGTACTTCATACTTCATATCTTGAGAGACGTGCATGAGATAATGGTCTTCTCATCGTTAATAGAGTTTCTTCACTTGGAGACTTTTGAGGGGTACTCCAACTTTGTTGACCACGACTTCATGATTATTTCTTCAATCTCTAATTGGGATTTTGAGATACAACGATCCGCCTCCTTTTTGGACTTGGATCTATTTATCCTCATACCTTGTTAGGGTCTTTTCGGATAGACTTCTCCATGATCTTTATGGGAGTTGATTGCTTTTCGTCGTGAGTCTTGATCCTTCATATTGATTTTGGGAATAATGCTTTTCACATCACCTTGGATCTTTAGCAATAAGATTGAATCCTCATGCCTTGTTAGGGCCTTTTCGGACTCGCCAATCTTCGCGCCCCGCTTCATAAGTTATGCCTTGGCTATGAACTCTTATCATTACCGAGCAACTTTAAAACGATCTTGGGCTAGAAGCTAAGTAACTTTTCAAATCGTACGACCTTACTTATTGCAGATAAATTATTAGCAAGTGATGGGAGAATAGACAAATAATTACACCAAGTGAGCTTGTGCAAGAATACCGACTTATAATTGACTCTATCATTTCTCGTCCTCCACAATTTAAAATCTCAAGTAATGAGACTCGTGGATGCTTAGCCTAATAAACCAATTAAGGTCTACATGGTTAAGGATACTAGCTAGAATAAACTTGGATAAGTCTATTCGGGTTGAGTCAAAATAATCGCAACGGGCCTAATATGTCAAAGATTTCAAAACTAGCTACACCACTTTATTAATATTTTTGACTTTATTACGAGATATATACATATGAAAGCAACGATAAAAATTTAAAAATTACGACTATATGGCCAAAGTTAATAAAAAATTTGAAAAATGTTGAAAAAGATGATTTTCCGGTTAAATGAAGGCATTTTCATGAGAGTATGAAGAAAATTGAATCACGATAGTTGAGAGATAGAACCGGATTTCGGATAACACGGGAGCACGGTTCGTCAAAGGTTCCAAAAGTGCATTCATCCTTGTAATCACATCACCACACAAATGCAAAGAACCTATAGAGGTCCCCCTACACTTAGGAGGTTAAAACGGAAAAGGATAGATACTCGGGCTGCCTCCCGAGGAGCGCTTGTTTTTTATAACCGAGTCACGAGCCTGACTCGACCCAAAATTAGTTCATGGGAAACGTGGTGAGGGATGGAATCATCTCATGAGAGATGTCCTCACCAAAGTACAACTTCACTCGTTGGCCATTCACCTTAAAATTAGGTCCATTAGGTTGAGCGAGCTCGAGAGTACCATATGGAAAAATTTGGGCAATGGTGAATGGGCCGGACCAACGAGATTTCAGCTTGCCCGAAAAGATTTTTAACCAAGAGTTAAAGAGTAAAACTTTGTCTCCAACTTGGAACTATCGGTTTTTAATCTTAGAGTCGTGAATGAGCTTAGTCTTTTCCTTATAGATCAAAGAATTTTCATAAGCCTCATTACGGAGTTCATTCAGTTCATTGAGTTGGACCTTGCGTAGGTCACCGGCTTTGTTGATATCAAAATTAGCCCACTTCAATATCCAGTAAGCCTTGTGCTCCAACTCAATGGGGAGGTGGCACGCTTTCCCGTACACGAGACGATATGGTGTACAACCAATCGGAGTCTTGTAAGCGGTACGAAAAGCCCACAAAGCATTATCAAGTTTATCAGCCCATGAGGCACAATGCTCTCCCACGGTTCTTTCAAGAATTCGCTTTAATCCTCGGTTAGAGATTTCAGCCTGGCCATTAGTTTGTGGGTGGTATGCGGTGGAAAGACGATGATTTACACCATACTTAGCCATGACTCTTGCAAATTGATCCATTGCAAAAATGAGTCCCGTGATCACTAATAATGGCACGAGGCACACCGAATCTAGTGAAAAGCGACTTCCTAAAGTTACAAACCACCCTTGCGTCATTAGTAGGTAAAGCTTTGGCTTCAACCCATTTAGACACGTAGTCGACGGCTACAAGGATGTATTTGTTTCCTTTAGATGAAGGGAATGGCCCCATAAAGTCGATACCCCAAACATCAAAGATTTCACATTCTTGTATGAAATTTTGAGGCATCTCATCTTTATGTGTGATCTTGCCTTGTTTTTGGCAAGCATCACATCGTTTAACCATCTCGTGAGCATCACGGTAAATGGTGGGCCAATAAAATCCCGAGTCAAACACTTTTTTGGCGGTGTAGTTGGGACCAAAGTGACCACCGGTGGGTCCTTTGTGGCACGCGTCAAGATTTCTAAAGTTGCCGGTTCATCAACACATCGGCGAATAATCAAATCAGCACATTGTTTGAATAGATACGGGTCATCCCAAAAGTAAGTCTTAATGTCTTTGAAGAACTTCTTCTTTTGTTGGGATGTTAACCCGTCAACGAGAATTCCACCCGCCAAGTAGTTTGCAATGTCTGCAAACCACGGGGTTTCATCAGAAGTCGATTTGATAGACATTAAGGTCTCCAGGGGAAAAGAGTCATTGATCTCTTTGTTCGGATGATCCCCTTGATAAGGATCCTCAAGTCTACTGAGATGATCCGCGGCTAGGTTTTCAGCTCCTTTCTTATCGCGAATTTCGATTTTAAATTCTTGGAGTAGCAAAACCCAGCGAAGAAGTCTTGGTTTGGAATCTTGTTTAGTCAACAAGTACTTCAACGCGGAATGATCGGTATAAACGATTGTGGTGGAAAGGACAAGATAGGGGCGGAACTTTTCAAAGACATAGACAACAGCTAAAAGCTCTTTTTCGGTTGCCGTGTAATGCAATTGAGCCCCTGTCATAGTCTTGCTAGCGTAATGGATCGGTTGGAAGTGTTTGTTCATTCTTTGGCCCAAAATCGCTCCAATAGCAAAGTCGCTAGCATCGCACATCAACTCAAAGGGAAGCTCCCAATTAGGGGTAACTAAGACGGGTGCCTTAGTTAGCTTATCCTTAAGCGAGTTGAAGGCTTCAAGACACTCGTTGGAAAAGATAAAAGGAGTATCTTTTTCCAAGAGGTGGGTCATCGGGCGAGCGATTTTAGAAAAATCTTTGATGAACCGACGGTAGAAGCCCGCATGACCCAGGAAACTTCTCACACCCTTCACGGTTGAAGGTGGAGGCAACTTAGAAATAACATCGACTTTAGCACGGTCTACTTCAAGACCGGCTTTGGAGATCTTGTGTCCGAGCACGATGCCCTCTTTTACCATGAAATGGCATTTTTCCCAATTAAGAACAAGGCGATTGTCTTCACACCGCTTAAGCATACGTTCTAAATTGGCAAGTCAAGCAGAGAAAGAATCGCCATAAACCGAGAAATCATCCATGAATACTTCCATAGTTTCTTCAACCATGTCATGGAAGATAGCCATCATACACCTTTGGAACGTCCCAGGAGCATTACATAAACCAAAAGGCATGCGTTTGTAAACAAATGTTCCGTAAGGACAAGTGAATGTGGTCTTTTCTTGGTCTTTGGGATCGATGGGAATTTCAAAATACCTAGAGAAACCGTCTAAAAAGCAGTAATAGTCATTACCCGCAAGACGCTCGAGCATTTGATCCATGAAAGGAAGAGGAAAATGATCTTTTCTCGTGGCATCATTGAGCTTGCGATAATCAATACAAACTCTCCACCCAGTAACGAGACGAGTGGGAATCAACTCGTTGTGTTCATTGGAAACAACGGTTATTCCACCCTTCTTGGGCACACAATGGACGGGACTTACCCATGGCGAATCCAAAATAGAGTAAATCAAGCCGGCATCAAGAAGTTTGATAACCTCTTGTTTGATGACGTCATGAATACGAGGATTAACCCTTCTTTGGCTCTGGATTGCGGGTTTAAAGTCATCTTCCATGAGAATCTTGTGAGTACAAAAGTTCGGATCAATTCCGCGGATATCGGAAATTTTCCAAGCAATTGCCTTCTTATGATCTTTAAGCACGGCGATGAGGCGAGATTTTTCTTCTTCGTTCAAGTCCTTAGCAATGATGACAGGCGACTTCTTCTTATCTTCAAGGAACACGTACTCGAGATGGGGCGGCAACTCCTTAAGTTCTAAATCCGGAGGATTTTCGATGGGAGGCGTATTCAAAGTCGGAGCATCGATAGCAATAACCGTGGGAGATGGTGGAGAAATATTGTCTTCTTTGAGAAGGTTTTCAATGAGGCGAAGATCTTCATCCCAATCGGTGGGAGAATCGTCATGTTCTAAGTTCACATCTCCCATGGTGGCTTCGAAATCTTTCCAAAGGAAATCACTTTCTCCAAATAGAGATAGTGATGAGTCAATAGAGGAAACGGTCTCAACATTGGGAAGAGAGGTAGGAATACTTTTACAAGTATCTTTGAAGTGTTCTTCACAAGCCTCATCAAGAACGTCAATACAATTAACACTCTCGTATGAATAAGGCTGTTTAGAAAGCTTTCCCATGTTGAAGACAATTTTATCGTCACCCACTCTCATGATAAGCTCACCGGCTTCAACATCGATGAGAGTGCGACCGGTCCTCAGGAATGGACGTCCAACAATTAATGGCACACGAGGGTCCATGTCGTAGTCAACGACAACAAAATCGGCAGGAAAAGTGAATTTGTCGACTCCTACAAAGACGTCTTCGGCTATCCCCACTGGATAAGCAACCGTACGGTTAGCTAATTCCAAAGTCATTTTGGTGGGGACTAGCTCAGGGAGAGATAATTGCTTCCAAATGCTTAGAGGCATTAAATTAATACTGGCACCTAGATCGGCTAGGGCCATGCAATTCTCTACTCCCGGGAAGTTGCAAGGGATTAAGAAACGACCCGGATCACCAAGCTTGGTTGGCAATTTCCTTAAGAGCACTGTAGAGCAATTCTCATTAAGTTGGGTGTTAGCAATATCAAGAAGCTTCTCCTTGTCGCTAGGAAGATCTTTGAACATTTCGCGTACTTAGGCATGTGAGCGAGAGCCTCAGCGAAGGAGATGTTGAAATTCAATTGTTTAAACATTTTGAGAAAGTTCGAAACTTGAATATCATCCTTGCTTTTGAGCTTCTCTTTCCTCAACCTTGATGGATAAGGTATATCGGAAGAAGAGGAAGGCTTTGGGAGAATAGGATCACTCACATCCTTGGGTAGAGGAGGGGTAGAAGTAAGAGGTGGAGAAATTGTGGAAGTAGAAGGATGAGGAATAGGAGCAGGTGACTCGTTTTCCTTAGTCACAATCGCCGGTGGAGGTATAGGAAGCTCGGGTTCCTTGGTACCTTTGCCACTGCGAGTGGTGATTGCTTTCATCTCCCCTCTTAGATTCGCAACGGTGTTACTCGGAAGAGTACCCGAAGAAGAGGATTGATTACCTTGGAAGAAACCAGCCATAATGTTCTTTAAGTCATTCGTTTGACTTGCCAAAGTGTTTCTCATATCAGCTCTCAGATCGTTTCCTTGTTTCACCATGTCTGCTTTCAAGTTGAGCACTTCCCGCTGGAGATTTTCCACGATCACATCATTGGTCCTCATGTAGGTTTCAACATCTTGATGTAATGCGGTGGGTTGGTTGAGAGGAGAGGCATGGTATGCGGGTGGTTGATAAGCAGGTTGTTGGTAAACTTGGTTGTTTCTTTGAGGTGGATATGGTTGTTTGTGAGGTCGTATGTATGGTGCACGAGGTTGTTGTTGTTGTTGAGGAGGGCGATTAAGGTTTTGTTGTTGGTTTGGGTTGTTAGGGGGAAAACCGGGCGGGGAAAGAAAGTTGTTAGAGCGGTAGCTAAGCAAGTTGCGGTCTCCTTGAGGACGAGCTTGATAAGCGGCCGGAGGATAGGTACCGTATGCTGCATTCACATTCTCAGAAGGATAGTCTTGGGTGGCGGTAAGAATGAGGACCCCCGCAGATTTCACATGGTTGGCTGACAGCATTGACTTGAGCGTTTTTAGCGTTGATGTTGTTGGTGTTGCTGGCGGTTTGGGTAGCAAGCGACTCAAGAAGCGCAGTGATTTTGTCAAGTCGCTTGTCGTTGTCACTAGTACTAGCACTAGCGGCATTGGTCCGCACACTCTTGGTTTGCACACGAGACTTATTTTCAATAATATCCCAAGCGGCATTGGAAGTCTTAACCAAAATATTACCCCCCCGAGGCACTATTTAGTGAATCTTGGTCATTCATGCTTAAACCATTATAAAAAGTATTAATTTGGTGCACTTTGGTAAAACCATGTTGTGGGCACTTTCTCAAAAGGTCTTTAAAACGGTCCCAAGATTCACTAAAAGACTCATCGTACTTTTGTTCAAAATTGATAATTTCATTCCGCAAAGCGGTAGTACGAGAGGGTGGGAAAAAATAGTTTATGAACTTGGTCTCCAAATCCGTCCACGTAAGAATACTTTGTGGCGGTTCCTTAGAAAGCCAATGCCGGGCTTGTCCCTCTAAAGAAAAGGGAAAAAGTTGTAAACGGATTACCTCTTGTGGAACACCATTGAATTTGACCGTATTCGTGAGTTGCAAGAATCTCTTGATGTGGTCATGAGGATCATCAATGGTACGCCCCAAGAATGGTTGAGCAGAGACCATCTGGATAAAGCCGGATTTGAGCTCAAAGTTGTTGGCTCCAATCGCGGGTATGACAATTGGATCATTGTTGCCATCTACATGTGCTTGCAGAAGTTCAATCATCGGGCGATTATCCGGTAGAGGCTCATTGTTGTTGTTGTTATTATTGTTGTTGAGAGGTGGATTGTTATTGTTGTTATTGTTTTAAGGTGGGTTATTGTTGTTGTTTTGTACACCGGCCATGTCTAAGTCTTCGAGAGGCTCGGGCTCTTGATAAGACGTTGATCGTGTACGCATGCACCTGCAAAAGAACTAACAAAGCAAACAAGAAATATTTTTGTCTTTTTCATGTTTTTTTTTTTACTTTTTAGGATATTTGAAAATTTTATGTATATATATATATATATATATATATATATATATATATATATATATATATATATATATATATATATATATATATATATATATATATATATATATATATATTTTTGGGTTTTTGAAAATTTTTATGAAAAAGTAACATTCACGGTGAACGAATCCCAAAATCCAAGTTCTCACAAAAAACTGTTAATCTTAACGAGAAGAGCCGGCAGCGGCGCCATTTAATACTAGCAATTTTGTATGGGGTTCAGATTAAATTCTCGGAATCTCCTCGAATTGATCACAGCTCAAAGTGGAATGATTGTTCTTGGTGACAAATAGGGGGTTTGGTTTTCTATTCTACTAAAAAGGTAAATGCGTAAGGTAATTAAAAGTAAACTAGAAGCAATTAATTAATAAAAGTAAAACTTGAATACAAATTAAATAAAACAGTAACAGTAAATAACCTTAAAAATGCTTGATTCGGAATATGGCTTGATCCGGAATAAATCAGACAAAAAGCTCCATGCGGAATAAATTGACTATTCGGAATAAAAGTTTATGAGGAATAATGCGGCTATGAGGAATAACTGGACTATGAGGAATAAATGGCTATGGGGAATAAATGGCTATGAGGAATAAATTCTTATGAGGAATAAATGTCTATGAGGAATAAATGGCTATGAGGAATAAATGGCTATGAGGAATAAATGCTTATGAGGAACAAATGCTTATGAGGAATAAATGGCTATGAGGAATAAATGGCTATGAGGAATAAATGCTTATGAGGAATAAATGTTTATGAGGAATAAATGGCTATGAGGAATAAATTGCTATGAGGAATAAATGCTTATGAGGAATAAATGGACTATGAGGAATAAATTGGCTATGAGGAATAAATTGTCTTGTTCGGAATAACTGGGAATGAAGAACAGTAACAGGATCTTAAACAGGGGAAAACGAATTTAACCAAATCGAGCTAAATAAACAAAAAGGTTTTAACCAAACTAACCAATAATCATCTATTAACCATAAGGATCAAATCCCAATAATGAAAACACAAAATCAACAACTTTTAGAAGATCAAATCAACCAAATAAGAACTTTAGAACTTTGAATAAAAAGATGAAGATGAACAAGATGAATGAAAAGATTATATTGATAATTAATGTAAAGTAAACAAAAGGAAAGATTAAACACTTACAAAATTTAAAGGTTTAACAAGAATGAAAAATCACCAACACCTTAATGGTGTTGGCTTTCTACGGAAGAAAAGAAAAAAACTGGGAAAAGAAAAAAAACTCCTCCAAAAGTGTGAGGGTGAATTCCTTTTATAGGCCAAGTGGTTGGTTGGTGAGTGGGCTTTCTCCCTTTCTTCTTGTCTTCTCGTCTTTTCAGAAAAGTTGACGTTCTCAATTCTGATTCGGGATTTGTCGACGATTAAATTCAACTCGTCTTTTAATTTCTTCGTTTAATAGACTTGAGTTTCTTCGACATATGTAAGTCTTCCATCTTTGGTCCTTTTCTTCTAAATCTTCAAATAGGCCCATTGACTTCCAATCTTTTGCATCTCTTGGACAATAGACTTCGTCTTGAGTCTTTTTCCTCGATAAAACCCGTACAATCCCATGTTTTCTTCAATATTCATCCGGTTGGCTCTGAAAACACAATAAACACAAAAACCACGCATAATTCCAAAACAAATGATATTAAACACGCGTTTTGGTCTTGTTTTAGTAAGAAATAAGTGGTAAAAGGATGGGTGTTTTTACACCTATCACTGAGACCGGTCCCCAGTCTTCTGCCTGGAAGATACAATTTAAAGAGATGAAATATTGACATATACTGAAAGAATACGGATTGGTCACCGCTTGAATACGAATGTTTACCTCTTATCGGGTCTCTCTGCTTCCCCGAACTCATCTCTCTCCTGCAGCATCTCTAGCTTACGTGTTGCATCGGCCACTTGTGCTACCGTGTTGAACGTAGCACACACCAAGTTGTTTACGACCGATGTGCGAAGAGCCCCCCTGAAGTGGTGTGCCTGCTCTTCAGGAGTACCTGCTGCTGCACCAAGGAAACCAGCTAAACGAAGAAAGCACTGCATGAACTCGTTGCTATTCTACCCAGCTCTCTGTCGGATCCCATGGTACTCCCTCTTCAGCTTGTCTTTCTCAGCCTTGGGAAAGAACTGCTCCATCACCCTATCCCTGAATTGAGCCCATGTCAAACCAGCCACCCAATCATCACCTCCCTCAGACTGCTTCATTGCTATCCACCATGCTAACACGTCACCTTCGATCCGGTAGCATGCCAACCTCGACTTGAAAACGGGGTCACAACCCATAGCATCGAAGATCTTCTCAATGTGATCCAACCAGCTTTCAGCTTCACTAGGGCTATCTGTTCTCTCGAAAGCTCGAGGACGGAGCTTGTTAAATCTCTCCAGCCATGTGGCCAATGTTGTTGGAGGAGGAGGAGGAGGTACTAGGTGATGCTGCTGATTGTTGGCAGCCTGAACCTCAGCCCTGATTTTGTTCCTCAACTGAGGAAGCATAGCTTGCATTGCAGCTTGGATTGCTGCATTGAGTTGTTACTGCTCGCGTGCGAGAACCATCTGACAGTATAACATAAAATACATGATTAAGCTGATTAAACATAAACTATATACATGAAAAAAAATTATACCAATTAATCATGAGAAAAATTTTATGCAGGAAAACTAGTACATGAATGCATGATGCAGTTTTATGAAAACTTTTGTATGCGCGAGAGTGAACGCCTATGGTCATTTCACCCAAAACAAAAGACATGGCGAGGGGACGCCTATGGGTCGGTCCCAAATTTAAAAGTTTCGATAAAACACATGCGACTAAATAGGGCCAGTCCTGTACCAACCATTACTTAGTCATAAACCTGCGACAATGACATATATATGTATGCATGAAAATGATTAATGCATGAAAACCGACTGTCAGTTCTAGAAAGACCATAGTGACTAGCTACTAATCACAGGTCATGTTTCGAGAGCCTACAGGTCGAAGCCTTGGCTCTGATACCATAATTGTAACACCCCATTTTGATAAATGGAATGTCACGCGTGAGTATGGCGTGTCATCAAAGCATACAAGGATAAATGTCTAAACATTACATGACCATAAAGGAAATACCGGAATCAAACATCGGTGTCCCAAAAGTAGAACTCGTCACACACAAACATAAGTACTGTAAATGAAAGGACTAAACAATATCCATGGAAATGAGTATCAAAGTACAGATAAATGCATAAAGTAAAGAAGGCTAGAAAGCTTCCAGTCCATATGCACGTACGCTTAAAGTCTACGAGCGTCCCTGGGTACCTACCGTTTTGGGAACATGAAAAGGAAAACGGCTGAGCAATACGCTCAGTGCACGGATATACAAGTATAGCATGAATAGTATAAGCATATAAACATGAAACAGCGGAAGAAAACTAAGTCCTGGATAACCTGGTTATATCTTAGTAAAACTGGTTTTATAGTTTGAAAAGCCTTATGTTTATCTTGTAAAACTGTTTAACATATTTATCATTAGCCAATATAGGTCATGAAATATCAACGTGCATGAATACTTGGAGGGGTGACCTCGTCATGCAAATTAGAGGGGCTGCCTCTAATTTAATATATTGGTTTTGGGTAGGAGGGATCAGCTCCTTGTGAAGGATGCAAGGCACACATCACATTCACACTAAGTAATCTGCTGAAAACATGTAAACTAGGATGCACCCATACGCCCCACCTGATAATAATATTATGGCCAAAAGCTGAAAGGGATGCCACGAGCTATCACTCCGCCGTGGTGAAGTCATAACACTGGTGCCTCCAGTGTTATGGTTATGGTACCTCCATAACTAGGTGAAACTAGTCATGCATGTATATGGCTTTAGGTATTCTAATTAAACATAAGCAATCAAAACATATAAAACATATATTGGGGAAAACAGTTGGCTGCATACGAGAAATCCTAATAAGGAAAAAATGTCCATACTGAAAGGACGGATAATTCGTACCTTGTGTCCAGTGAACGAAGAAGACGAATGGAAGAGAGTCCTACTTCGGTATCACTAATGCTACATAAATACATGCGTGTATAAATATCTTATTACTGAGTACGTAACTGGTTTTATATCATGTCTTAGCTTGTTTTATATGTTCACGTCATGTTTTACTGATTTAAGCTTTATATTGTGTTTATCATATATTCTGTCTATTCTGGTTAAGTATTAGTTGTATTTCATGTATTATTATACTTGTTGTGTAATAATAAGCAACTTTCTAAAAATAGTAGGTTTCCTAAAATAGAAAGTTTCCAAAAATAGAAAGTTACCAAAAATAGAAACTTTTCAAAAATAGAACGTTTCCAAAAATAGAAATTTTCCAAAAATAGAATTACTGCTTAAAATAGATAAGTTTCTAAAAATAGAAAGTTTTCATAAATAGATTAGCTGCCTTAAATAAATAAGTGTCTAAAAATAGAAAGTTTCCATAATTAGATATAAGATCGATAATTAAGGTAATTATATAAGCTTAAGTGTTTTCTGATTAATATTCTAAGTCATGTGATTATATAGTATAGTTTATTAATTATTTCATGTAAATTAAAAAAAACTATAGGTTTAAGTATTTAATTAAATATAACATGATTTAATTAAATAAAGGTAAAATAAATACTTAGGTTAAAACATGTATTATTATCTATAAATAATATAACCTAAGTCATGTAAATTAATTAATTATAAATCATGGTTTTAATAATTAATTAATTATATAGTCTAATTAAAAGATAAATACTTAGGTTAAAATTCATGAATTAATAATGAAATTAATAACCTAAGTCATGTAAATTAAATTAATCCTGTTCATGTCTTTTAATTAATTTAGTTTAAATCTTGTAAAAATAATATAATTTGTAAAATATTAAACCTTGAAAAATAACTCATGAACCGGACCGTGTTTTAAATCTAAACATGTGTGAACCGGACCCGTGTTTATAACCCATGAATCGGACCCAAAATAAACCACCATACCCCGACCTAGGTCGGGGTTCCCTTCCTTGCTGTTGTCGTGACACCATCACCACCAAACCGAGACCATGTGGTCTCGGTGATGCGAGTAAATCCAAGCCGAGACCCCCCTTGGGCTCGGTTAGGCGTCGGCCACAACAAACAAACACCCTTTAACCCTAAATTGATTAAACCCCATGAATAAAACAACATGTTTAGACTTGTTTTTAATTAGTTTATTAAAAACATTCATGATTTTATGTGATTAGAAATCAAAAACATAAAATAAAAGAGGTTAGGGTTTATACCAATCACGTGAAATCAAGAAGGATGAACACACAACGATCCTTGCAATAAATCTAGCACCAAAATCAAACCGAAACACCCCTTTGGTGTTCTTATACCCGACGGCCAAAACAAAAGAGAAAGGAGAAAAGCTTTTAGGGTTTTTCTTGTTTTCAATAAATGTGTTATTATGAAAATAACTTTTCCTTAATTCCTTGTTTAGTAAAATTTAATGGGCTAGGCCCTTTTCCTCTTGTGTGTCCGCGGGTATGGGGCCCACATAAGGGTAACCCGTACATTTTCGTGTCTAAAATATAAGTGTGTTATCGTGTTCGTAATTTACGTGATTTAATTAGTTATCGATCGTGACTTAATATATTTATTCGTGATCGTAATAAATATACATACATACGTAATATGAACTCGTGATTCATTTACGTTCATGATTTCATGTTCGTATGTTCGTGATTATAATTATTATTGAAATAGTTATCGTTAGTTAATACGTAATAAATACTTATCGTGTTATAACACGTACGTAATACTTGTAATTCTTGTACGTGAAACGAAAACATGTTATAAAAGGAAAGTTCTAATCATGTACGTACTATCGTAAGGGTACTATTCATGGTAAAAGCATGCGGGTTTTACATCACCATTGGAAGACACTGAAGTTCCTCAATACTCAAAGAAAAGGAAACTACAGGAACCTGAAAATTTGGATGAGGAAGTCAATGATGAAGAAGAGGAAGAGGATGATGAGGAGGAAAAAGACACTTCTGATAAGAATGACAAAGAGGATGAGGATGACGTAGAGGAAGAGGATGAGGAAGAAGAGGACGAGGAAGAAGAGGATGTGGATGACGGGGAGGATGAGGATGAAAATAGTGATAACGATGTGGATGATGATGATGATAATGGTGATGGAAATTGTAACATCCCGCCTACTCAAATTACAATATTGTCCGCTTTACCCGCAGGCTCACGTCTTTGCTTTGTGGCCCTCTTATAAGTACTTCCTGGTTGGTCACCTAACCTAGTACTACTCTGACATGAGCACGCTTAACTGCCAGTTCCTAAGAACCCCACTTGTAGTAGACCACAAAACGCGTTGTGTCATGAGAAGGCGACTGTTATCTTATGAACCATGGATCTCTCCTGGCCACAGCCGATGTGGGATTTGTCTAGGGTGTCACAATCACCCCCCCCCCCCCTTCGGGACTCATCGTCCTCGATGAGGTTTTCCCCACCATCACGAATGGCTCAGGAGTGGCTCTAATACCACTTGTAACATCCCGCCTACTCAGATTACAATATTGCCTGCTTTACCCACAGGCTCACGGCTTTGCTTTGTGGCCCTCTTGTAAGTACTTCCTGGCTGGTCATCCAACCTAGTACTACTCTGACATGAGCACGCTTAACTGGCAGTTCATAAGAACCCCACTTGCAGTAGACCACAAAACGCGTTGTGTCATGAGAAGGCGACTGTTATCTTATGAACCATGGATCTCTCCTAGACACAACCGATGTGGGATTTGCCTAGGGTGTCATAGGAATGGTATTGGAAAGGGTTATAAGGGTGAGGATACGGGTAACAATGGCGAACAGTCAGAGAAGGGTGAAGACGATGAGGAAGAAAGTGATGACGGTACCAAAGAAAAGGTTGGTGATAAAGCACAAAAGGAGAGTGAAAACAAAGACGATGACGGGGATGATGAAACTAATGACAGCAACAAGTAGGATTCACCATGCAAATCACTAACCAGTGATGATGGCAATAGAGAAAACCATCAAAAGAATCTCCATGGAAAATTCATCTCCAGAGAATATTCATCTAAAGACACAGGTAAGTCCACTGAACCGGTTCTTAATAATTTTTCACCAATAGAACCTGTAGAACCAGTACACGAAGATGAACTTATGCATGAAGACGAACCGATACCGTCTGTGGAACATCACTCTCCACTCTCAACACCTGTTCAGCACTACACCGATATGGATATTGAAGATACAACTCAAACATATCCTGATTTTACTGATACGTTCAATGTTGACGAGACTGTTCCAAAGCAGCTCTGGCTCACACAAGAAGCAACTGCACGTACAATCTCTGAGCATGAAAAGGAGGATCTTACACAATTTCTCATAATGCAATCGACTTCTCTGGATTCCTTGTGGACAAATATGGAGTACCTACCATGGATCCAAATGTACTTCAAACGATGCTTAAAGATAAAAGCTTTTGGGATACTATGAAGATTGCCAAAGATGAGGGAGCATATCTCACCAATGAGCTCATGAAAGTAATGAAATCAATAGCTTTAGGTGAACAAGCTCCAGTACTTATTCCATTAACAGCTTCTGTCATTGCTGCAGCCAAGCACCTCCCAATGCAGTACTTTGTCAACTGTGACCTTGATTATTTAGAAAACGGCGCGAACAAGTACGCTACATCATTAACCATGGGCAAGGCAGTAAACTTGGAGAATGTTCCTTGGATTGAAGATAACGTTCCAACCCTATGGAGTAGAAATCTTGTTTAAGCATACGATCCATATGCGAAACTAGGTATCTCTCATTGGTATGGCAAGAAGAGGTTGGCTTACAACTTCTTAAATCATGAGAAAAAGGTAAACTCATCACTTCAAACCGTCGAATTATAAGCATACAGGGAGTTTCTATTCTACAGATATTCGGGTATGCATACTTGAAAGAGATCATGTTCAAACGAGATGACGGTAAGATTTATGCTGTAAGTGAATGAGATCTCCAATTTCTACGTCTAGAAGATATAGAAGATTTTCTAATTATCCTGGCTTAAGGCAGGGTCCCTCACTTAGAACCTGAAGATGTCATTGCCTTAAGCTCCAACATTCGCCAATATACTCGAACAGTTGTGATCAAGCGTCGGGTTGAAGATTTACAACTAGGTGTGGAGAGTTATCAATCTAGGCTAAATCTGACGTGTCCTCACACCACGCCATTGAGTCATTATCACCAAGATAAGAATCCATACATGGGTACACTTAAACCGAAAATGGGCATCTTATACTTGAATGAAGCAGAGGTCAAGCAATATATGAGAATATCAGAACTGCACGAATTCAGCGATGGTACTCTCAAGCATGTTCGTGACAAGCTGCTGATGCTCAATTCCAACCAATGCCTTCCAGAAGTGAAGTATCAATGGATAGGCAGGTTTATAAATAGTGCCAACTACACCCTCCAGAAGATTGAGGAGAAGTTAGGGAACGAGGGTTGATCCGCAGTCTAGAATGATTCGTGGGTGGCAGACCATATGGAGTTCACCATAGGCTTATGGAACGATCCATTTAAACGTGGTGATCGTACTACATCAGGTCAACTCCATCCACTCACTTGTGAATATTGTTGTCCCATATATTTAGATAATAGAGCACGAATTAAAGTAAGAAAATAGATGAAATGAATTCTAAAGAAAAAAAGTAGAGAGAGAAAAGAGAGAGAATTGGTTGGAACTAGGTGAATATTAGATTAAGTGAGAGAGAGAATAAAATGTACCAACACCCTTCCTAACATGCTAGGAAGGGTATTTATAGTCCCCCTACATGTGGGCTTGTATGGACTATACTACATGGGTCGGGCTTTCCTTTAGGCTTTAGTTACTTATGAATGAACTTTAGCTTAAAGTTGAGCCCGTAAAACACGACTAATCCTACTACCTATTACAACGTTCTAAAATACGATACATAATAAACCTATGACCGATCATTCTTGTTTGACTCGATATTTTGAGGCTAACAAATATGTATATATAATATGTGCATTAGGCTTTTGTGGCTTGTTGTAGTGTGAAAGTATGATATTTTTCAAGAATTTCTCACGAGATTCTAAATCTTTCAAAATATATCGTACTCAAGCACTACAACTAACCCTCATTAAGGTGAGGGGGAGCATTAATATGTTCTATGGACAACAATCGATTTCATTTTGTTACCCAAATACTGGTTAATCCATTAATATACAAAATATTGATGGTTAACATTTTGGATAAGGGGAGAAAATGAGATTAAGGGGACTTATAAATATATGTGGCTAAAAATGAAAAAGGCTTAATAGAAAATCCAACTTGATATGTGCTATGCATATGTTAAGGGGGAGCATATTGTTGTCAAAAACGCTGAAGGTACAAAAACTCTTGATATTTATATCACAAGTACCTCAGTTATTTTTGAAGGAATTTTCATGAAGACGAATACTTACCCAAAACACACTTAACTCACGACGGTTGTGGTGACAAAAGGGTGGTAGGATTAGGTACTAGTCCAATGATTCTTCCAGAACCGGAGGGATCTTCCCAAGGACAATTCCATAGTTAGAAAATAGAAGTCCTTAGGAAAGATGCGGAATGGATTGTGAACGTAGCTGAATGCCGACCAAGTAGTGATGCTAGCACTGGAACAATCACAACAAGGTGATGGTGATGACGTATTGGTAAGCATTGAAGGGGTTGAAGAATGAAAAAGAAATGTAAAGATAAAGGGTGTAAATATAGAAGCCCTCCTTACAAATTAGGCAGAAACCGGGTCAACTCAACTTGAAGACGAAAGTATCATGGACCCAGTGATGCGATGCGCAAACCCTCCCAGCCAACTCAAATATCTCTCAAAAGATATTTGTTTTAATGTCACGGAGTTCAACACGTTATCTATTGATTTATTCACTCCGAATAAATTGATATTGAAAAGGTGGCAATCCTCTCTAGCCTCCGCTTACCAAAACAAAATGCACTACTGAGTCTAGAGCAACGAGATCATCAAAAGTCTCATTAGGACACAATTTTAAAGCAAGAAAGATTTTATGAGTCCTACGAAATATTCTTGTAATATTGCCAGAACATCTGAGTGATACGAAAGTACCACAATGAAGATGGAAATCTTGCTTGAGCCAACATCAAACAAGCTCATGGTAGGTGACACGTGCAGTTCTTTAAGAACCAATCTTGTGATAACTGGAAAGAAACAATGGTTTGACTCTTAACTGAATTAAAACTTGTTCCAGAGCCTCTAGGCAAAATCCAAGTGATCTTGCCAGAACACTCAGAGTGGCACACTTTAGTGTTCACAGTGAAGAGTGGAAATCCTTCCAGTGTCAACATTAAACAACACTGCGGTAGGTGACAAGCAAGATTCTATTAGAATCGAGCTCGCGACAACTGGAAAGCAACGATGGTGAAAATCTTAATTAAAATTCACTTGTTCCAGGTTCATGAATTGACGGCTTCAATCATAAGGATATTTCTTATACAAATGATTCAATCTTTATGTTCGCAATCAGCTTTGGATGGTCGAATAAAGAGAACGGGTTTACCCGCAAAATCTTGTCAAGGAGATCTTTAATTAGAGCTACCCGTCACAAGTACAATATTTATTATCATCCAACGGTTTTCACCGACCGGAGGTAAAATGCTACCAAATCATAATAAAATGTCAAATCCATTTTATTTGTGTCTTATTATGTTACTGCATTTGAAGACGGTGGCGTTGCGGTGTACCAGATAAAGTCGTATTCACATACTTATTCCTTCTGCATCAAATATTTCAACAAAATTTTAGAAAGTTCGACCTAAAAGTCTTCCGCTGTATCAACTCTGAAACTTTCAAGAATTCTACAAATGATAGATATGTGGGACATGAAGTCATGAGGAGGCAAACATCACAAGAAGGCAAAGACTGCGCGTGAAAGGCCAAAAGAACATGCTCAAAGCCAAAGCCTGATGGTAATCAACACATATTCACAAGAATGAAGAAAAGAAAAAGAAGTAAAGAGAAAGTGGACTACGAGCACGAGAACGAAGATCTAACATGCTAGATTAGGACTTTGTAATTTGGAGTGACCTCCCTTTAGGGGGAGATTGTTGGAAATACGTTTTTCGTATTTAGAAAGTCTCGGTCACTCCAACAGTATAGTTAAGGGCTCGTAGTATAGTTTAGTTACATTTTATGTTAGCCCGACCCATGAGCATGTTCATGGGCCGGAGGCCCAAATCCACTAATGGACTTGGGTATATAAACCCCTTTCCTTCATGGAAAGGGGTGTTGGTTGTTTCATTTTCTATATAGATTTCGCACATTTTCTCTCATCTTTCTCTCTCTACTTTCTCTCACTAGAAACATCAACCCTCTTGTTAGATCATAGATTACCAAGATTCTACATATACTCTTTTTTACTTTTGATATTTTTATTCTAAATAGTTATATCATAATTTTTAATCAAAAGTACAAGTACACGATTTATAAATTCATGGGTTTGCAATGGTTAATATTATTTTATAAAATAATATTAAATCTTTAATACTTGTTAATATTTAATACTTAAATAGTTACGATGTTCATTGACCCACGAGTTTTACATGATTTTTAGTATGTGATAATATTAATTGATATTTTGTATAATATTTGTTGCATAAATTATTTGACTTTGTTTAAGTGAAATGTTAGCTATCAATTTCTAGACATTGTGTGTTTAGTAACACATAACGACCTTGAAAAATATACGTATATTGTTGTAATATGTAAAATTTCCGTCTATTTATTTTTATCTGACACCGATGTTTGAGGTCTCGCATTCACTTTGATATTTATATTCATGTTAATGATAATTTAGGTAGATTGCATTGTTTGACTTTTTAAGTATCAAAATAAAAAAATAGACAATAATTTTTATTTATATGAATATTTATAATCATATAATTTTTTGATTTTTTAATATAATATATGTTGTACTTTTAAAATATAAATTATAGAAGGTATAAAGTTTAAGAGTTTATTTTGTTTATTTTCTAAAGTTAATAAAACATATGAAAAATTATAAATTATATTTAAGTTTGTCTAATTTATTTGAAATTAAACTACTAAAGTTTTGCTAACCCTTCTTATTTTTTTAAGCTTTTTATTTTCATAAATTTGACACAAATATTTTATGTGTTTTCATAAAATTTCATCACAAAAACTTTTAATTTTGACTAATTGAATTCAATTTTGACTTTTTTCGACCAATCACATCGTTCGATTTTATTTTTTCTACAACTTTCACTTTTCACTAGCAATCTTATTATAAATAACTGACAAGGATAGTCGATCCCATGGACAGCTATATGTGGCATTGTCGAGAAGGATCTCACGCGACAATACGAAGATGTTAATAAAACCTGCTAAAAAGATAAAAAAAAAGGGTGTGTACACGTCAAACATTGTGTATCGATAAGTTCTACGTGAAAAATAAAATCGACATATGTAACTTATAAGCTCATAACTTAATTTATATTTTTTATTGTTACACTTTATAATTATAAAATAACCGTAAGACATCTGGGTTACTTGCTCACTTTTGCCCTTTGAGATCGTGCTTACAAGGTACTACATCATATGCTCAAAATATTTATTTTTAAAACATCCGTTATCGTAAGGTACGGATACTCTATGGTATACGGATACTCTATGGTATTGTTAGAGCTTAAAGATGACATCTATAGAAAAGTTAAGTACAAAAGCAAATACTATCCAACTCTTTGGTCTTTAACTATGACACAAATTTTTTAAGTTCTAAAAAGAGACATGTATTTTTTGTCAACTGATCAAGTTACTTATATTTTTACATGTGTTCAAATGATTAATTTTTTCTTTTAACTTTTTTTTTTAACTTTTTTTCTATAAAAAAGATCATTTGAACATGTGTAAAAAAGGTAAGTAAGTTGATTAGTTAATAAAAAAATATATATCTCTTTATAAAACTTAAAAAATTTATGCATTGTTGAAAACCAAAGAGTTAAATAATGTCTACTTTTTACCCCATTATAGAAACTCTTCACAAACTTGCTTTCATAGCCATAGAGATAGAAAGTATCTACTTTTGATATACTTTTATTTGCAGTAATTTAGACAAGTTGGGTTAACGCGTACGCTTGCTTATAACTTATTTGGGAAAACCTCAAAGTGTGGGATGGGTTACTAACGTAGTTAGTACTTTCTAGTGGCTTATATAGACTTGGACTGATTTAGATAATGTGTGAAGATTGAGGATAATGGATAATTTGTTCGGATAATACTCTGAATCCTCTTATGATCAATTTTTCCGTATATGGCATTTGTAAACCGATAATTGTTCGATATCTTGCAAGATGCTCCCAAATTATACAAGAAACCCTGATAATTTTTAGCCTTTACGTGTGTCATTTTGTCTCGACTACTATTTACTATATTTTAGTTTATTTATAAATATAACTTTTTTTTTTTGAACGGCAACTTTATTAGACAGCTAGCAAGACGCTAGAAACATATTACAAAGAGATCAAGTAAGGGTTTTTAAGCCAACACTCCCAAGAAAAAGAAAAATTACATCGATTAACACACCAATTGTAAGAAGATGAGACAATATCGTCGAAAATAACCGAGCGCCTTGGAGGAGAAACATCAAAAAGTAAACGATTTCGATACCGCCATATGTGCCACCAAGCCGTGTAAAAAACACCCTCTAACATAAGCTTAAGTTTAGGTTGTAGCCGAATGTTAATGAACCAGGAATACCAATCTTCAAAATTCGATATGTCACTCCATTGAATATTCCACCAGCAGCTCAACTTTTGGGAGATGCATTTCGCCAAGTCACAACTAAGAAATAAGTGGTGAGAATCTTCGGTCATCCAATTACAAATCGGGCATGCAGGAGAGTCCACACCAATACCTCTCAAAATTAAATTACCCCGGGTAGGAAGACGATCAAGTCTAGCACGCCAAGCAAGAATATTAACTTTAATCGGGACTAAATTCACCCATCTGGTAGCCACTAGCGAGGATGGAAGTAAAAGGTCGTCTAAAAAAATGCGAATATCTTTAACACGAAACATACCTTCTCCGTTAAGATCGCAAATCCATTTATCCGAACTCTCGGAAGTGGAAAAATTACCCACCAACTCCAACATCTGTTCCCATTGAAGTCTTTCCACACCATCCCTAGCAGGCCGTCTGAAAGAAAAATCAAGCGAGGGAGCATTTAACTTTGTACCAACGCACACTTTCGGATCATTATCAAGTGCAAAGATACGAGGAAACCGAGCATATAACGGTAAGTCCGCCACCCAAGTATCGAACCAGAATCTAGTGTTTAAGCCATCCCCAATACGAACTTTACAATGGGAGAGAAAATCAAACCCTTTCGATTCCAGAACACGAACTTCTCTAAGAATGGAACTCCAAGGAGAAGTACACTTACGAGAGTGTGACTCTAAATGAGGGCCATGGATAGCTCGAATGATACTGGACCATAAACAACCATCAGAAGAGATGAAACGCCACAACCATTTAAGAAGAAGAGCTCGATTCATGGCGAAGAAACTGGCAACCCCTAGCCCGCCATTTTTCTTAGACGACAACACTTTATCCCATGCGATCCATGTAATTTTCCTACCGTTAGCATCTCCCCCATTAAAAAATTTATTTCTGATCATTTCCATCTCATGAAGAACTGATAAAGGTGCTTTGTAGAGAGACATAGTATATAACGGGGTTGCACCAAGAACTGACTTAAGGAGAGTTAGCCTACCGCCAATAGATAGGGTATTCACCTTCCATTTTGATAACCGATCTCGAATTTTCTGAATAATATTTGACCAAGATGAAATACGCGACATGTTTTCACCAACCGTTACTCCTAAATACTTAAACGGCAAATGCATAATATCACATCCAATACGCAAAGCTCCTCCAAGAACAATATCTGAGTGCATACCAACACCCAAGATTTGACTTTTACTCACATTTATTCTCAACCCCGAAGCTAAGTGAAAGCAGTGTAGAATCCGAATCATAGAATCCAGATTATCATCAGACCACTCACCTATGAAAACGGCATCATCCGCGTAGAAGAGATGAGACAGATTTACCGACCCATTAATCGAAAGGCCTTTGAATAAACCATCTTTAACAACACGAGAAATGGATATGTGAAGTGCTTCCATAACAAGAATAAATAAGAAAGGAGCAAGAGGATCACCTTGTTTCAACCCACAGTGCATCGAGAATTCGGAGGTAGGGCTTCCATTAATCAGAATTGAGACTGAGTTCGAAATTAAAATGCCACGAATCCAAGTACACCATTTCTGACCAAAACCAAAAGCGTGTAGGATATCAAGTAAGAAATCCCAACGAACAGAATCATAGGCCTTAGCGAAATCAGCTTTAAACACTAACGCTTGCTTCTTTTTACTTTTACACCAGGATAAGACTTCATTTAAAATGAAAGGTCCGTCTAAGATTTGGCGGTTGGCAATGAAAGCAGATTGTGAATTGGAAACGAGATCCGATATAACTCTACCTAGTCTGTTAGCAAGGATTTTGGTGACCACTTTGTAAACACTTCCAATGAGACTAATCGGGCGGAAATCACTAACAAATTTAGCATCCTGAATTTTAGGGATCAATGCGATAAAAGAAGCGTTGCACCCTCTCGGGAACGAACCATTCACAAAGAATTCACTAACGGCTGAGCTGAAATCTGAACCAATGACGTGCCAGTATCTCTTAAAAAACTCGAAGGTATAGCCATCTGGGCCTGGCGACTTGTTGTCACCACATTCCCAAACTGCAGACCGAATCTCATCCAACGAAATATTCTTATCCAAATCTGAGACCTGCTGCATGGACAATCTGTTAGGAAAATCAATATTTAATTTAAGCCGGGAAGTATGGGGTTGTTTGAACCGGGCAGAAAAATGATTCAAGAAAGCTTCCTTAACCAGATCTGGATCAGTATGCCAATCACCATCGGTAAAAACCCCACGTATAGCGAGTTGAGAACGACGTTTATTAATAACACCATGAAAAAATCTCGAGTTCTCATCCCCCTCGATTGCCCACTTAACCTTCGCTTTTTGAATAGCATCTTTACGATCAAAAGATCTGATTTCATGAAGCTTGTTTAAAAGCTCCAATCTCTTAACCAACATCTCATCAGAAACAATACCACGATCTATGGACTTGTCAATATCACCCAGGTCTTTAATGATGTTATTCTTGAGACCAACCTGGGAAGAATACGAGTCTCTAACCCACCCTCGTATAATGGATTTCAGGTCTTGAAGCTTCTTTTTGAATCTAATTAACTTATTAGAATCATTATGAACAAAAGAAGACCACGCCTGTTCCACCATACCATCAAAACCCTCACGAGTAAACCAAGAGTGATAAGTACGAAATGGAATAGGACCAAAATTAGTATGAACTTCCGTAAGGATGATCGGGCGGTGGTCCGACAAATGACGATCTAAACAAATAGCCGTAATTGCAGGGAAAACCAGAAAAAATCCCTCCGAGACAAGGAAGCGATCGAGTTTACTCATCTTCTTAGCGGAAGGATGAGCCCAAGTATAAGCGTATCCTTCCATCTTTACCTCCAACAAGCTAGACGATGAAATAAACTGGTTGAAATCTCTGGCAGAAGGTTGATTGAAAATAGACCCAAAACGTTCTCCTTCGGACCGAACCTCATTGAAGTCACCAAGAACTACCGTCTCGCCATTCCAATTACTGATCAATCCAGATATGTAGTCCCAAAGTATGCGTTTAAGACGAATAGATTGTGGGGCATAAATAACTACAATAAGCATCTTAGTGTTAGTAGGGACCCACGTGCCGTATATGGCAATAAAATTGTCGGACATAGACACATTCTCCTTCTTAAAAACATTCTCCTCCCATATACATAAAATACCTCCTGAGTTGCCAACTGAACCACTAGCAACAAATTGAAAATTAGAATTTCCCCAGATGAACTTAACATCCATATGGGAGATGCAATCCATTTTCGTCTCCTGTAAGGCCAGAAAATTAACGCCGTGTTTATAATTAAGATCCTTGACCCACTCCTTCTTGGTTTTCTGACCAAGTCCCTGGATATTAAGAGATAACATCTTCATTTAAAACTCACTTCAACTCCCTGAAAGCTGATAATCTGTTCAAAATCTTTTGAGCACCCTTCCATAACATAACCCATTGACTGTCCGACCTTAATCATATCGTCTAACACATCAATAAAAGAACCCCCCTTCAAAATAGGTCGAGACTGAATACGGACAGAAGCCTCACTTGAAGATTCTGAGGTATGAAATAAATTCGAAGAGCGATTCTTGTCAGGTATCGACTTTGGTGAAATACTCTCCTTAGGTATCGGCTTTGGTGAAATACTCTCCTCAACAGAAACAACGTTACAAGTCTCCTTCTGAATATCTGGTATAAACGAGATTACAAATTAATTACATTTAATTTAATATTTTAGTTTAATATGGTGATATTTAAAGAAAATTTGTATTTAATATTTTGTAATTATGATATTATTAAGTTATATATTGGGTATTTGTTAATTTATAAACTTATTAAAAAAGTATGAAAATTTATAATTTTCACTTAATACCATCTAATTTATTTAAAATTAACCCCTATATTTTTATTTATTACTTCCTTTTTTAAAGTTTTTTTTCACAAATTTGACACTTCAAAATTTTCAAATAAAGAAATTTTTAGATTTTAAAAAAACATAAAAATAAAAATGAATAAATCAAAAAATATTTCTTATTAAATAAAAATTCTTTTGAAAAAGTCTCAATTTTAGATTTTGCTTTACAAACAAAAAAATTTAATTAAAGAATAAATGATTAAATTTTAATCATTTATTTTTTTATCAAATAATAAAAA
Organism: Glebionis coronaria; assembly: GCA_025667525.1. Lineage (NCBI taxonomy): Eukaryota > Viridiplantae > Streptophyta > Magnoliopsida > Asterales > Asteraceae > Glebionis > Glebionis coronaria. The sequence continues at coordinate 486,337,186 of CM046882.1, read as the reverse complement.
CTCATTCTCCATTTTTTTTTAAAAGAACATATATTTTAAATGAAAAACCGTCGAATTATGAAAAATACATTATTGCGGCGAATAAATTCTTATTTTTCAGTAACGAGCAATTTGAAAATTCTCACATAGAAAAACCACATGTGATTTTTTGTTTTTATTTTCTAGTTTTTTAACAAAATAAATAAATATCTTTTATTGTTATTTACATAATCGTGGAAGATGATATGTGTGAAAACACACATCTTTTCTACCACTTAATTACAATAATAACCGGACCAAAACGTGTATTTTATGTCTTTTATGTCGGAATTATGCGTGGTTTGTGTTTTTGTTGTGATTTAGGACGAAAAGGTGAAAAGTGGAGAAAACACGGGAATTCACGGGCATTTACGAACTTTTATTGAAGAAAAAGATGAAAGACGAAGTCAAGAAGTCAAGAGTGCAAAAAGAACGGAAATCCAAGACCAATTCTGAAGATTTATCGAAGAAAAAGTAAAAAGACGGAAGTTTACTTAAAGCCGAGGAACTCAAGTCTTATTTATCGAAGAATTAAAAGACGAGTCTGATAGGTGTATAAACACCCATCTTTTCTACCACTTAATTACAATAATAACCGGACCAAAACGTGTATTTTATGTCTTTTATGTCGGAATTATGCGTGGTTTGTGTTTTTGTTGTGATTTAGGACGAATAAGTGAAAAGTGGAGAAAACACGGGAATTCACGGGCATTTACGGACTTTTATTGAAAAAAAAGATGAAAGACGAAGTCAAGAAGTCAAAAGTGGATAAAGAACGGAAGTCCAAGACCAATTCTGAAGATTTATCGAAGAAAAAGTCAAAAGACGAAAGTTTACTTAAAGCCGAGGAACTCAAGTCTTATTTATCGAAGAATTAAAAGACGAGTCCAAAGAAATCCCGAGCCAAAAGTCATCACATTCCAACATTAACAAAAAGATTAAGAAGGAAGGACTTGATGGTGCAATTAACAAGAAAGGAAGGAGAGAGGAAGCTTCCCCTAACCACTACCTAATCACCTATATAAACCCTCATTTTCATTTCATTTAGCGTTGTTGACTAATCGTGACAATTAGTTCTTCCATCTTTATTTTATGCACATTTAATTACTTGCACATTTAATTACTTGTCTTGCACTTTTAATTACCTTTAATTTTCAAGTAAGTGTTTCTTAAATTTCTTGCACCTTTACTTTATCTTGTTGATCTTAATCTTCTTCTACCTTTCTTTGATTTACACGTTTTTATCTTGTTGATTTGTTAAAGATTTGATTTTTAAGCTTTTAATTGTTTTAAACTTCTTATTTTCATAGCTTATTTGATTTATTTTCAAGTTTATATAGTTTTTATAAAAGTTATTTTTATATAAAAGTTGTTTTTCTTAAAGTTTATCTTTTTCGTATCTTAAAAGTTTTCAACTTTCAGTTTTATAGCTTATTTTTACACGGTTTTAGCTAGGATTTTAGTCTTGTGCTTATTAGAACAATAGATTATTTACTTAGCTTAATTTCCATCCAAGTCTCCGTATTCCGACCGTGACAACCGGAAGGAGGGTATACATTCCGATCGGTTCCGATCTGAAAAGGGTTTTACTTTCCGATCGTGTGGACTTGGTATTCCGATTGGGGCAAAGTGAGGTTATTCCGATCGTAACAGGTGACAGATATTCCGATCGTGGGTTCCGATCTACATTCCGACCGAGCACCCAGCTATATTCCGATCGGGTAGGTTAAATATTCCGATCGGTGGTGTTTTTGGGAATTCCGATTGGTGAAGTGACAGTATTCCGATTGGTTCCTTTTGACATTCCGATTGTGTAGGTTTTTGATATTCCGATTGGGACAATCGGAATTTATTCCGATTGGAGGGTACTTTTCTCTTATTTTGACTTGTTTAATTTTTAGCTTAAGTTTTTAATACTTGTCTAACTTTAATTTCCATCACGCTTTAATTTTTAGTCATTTAAACTAATTTACTTTCCGTCACGTTTTTAAATATTGCACACTTTCTTTTAATTAGACTTAGATTTATTTTCACGCATTTTACTTTAACGCCACTTTACTTTCAACGACATTTACTTTTAAGTCTTTGCACATTTAAATTTAAAACAAACCAAAAATATTTGTTTTTACCAAAATAAAACTGAGTCACATAGAGAACCTAGATCAATTCGATTAGAACACATCAACGAACTTATAATTTTCTTACGGGGTGTCAAAAGCCTTGTATTAAATGGCGCCGCTGCCGGCTCTTTTCGTAAAGATCAACAGTTTTCTGTGAGAGACACGTTGCTTTTTGGGATCCGTTCACTTGTGAACGTTATTTTTCTTGCCAAAAAATTCAAAAATCATAAAAATTATAAAATTGATAAAAATCCATAAAAATTAAAAATTTCAAAAATCCAAAAAGATTTTATTTTTATTGTGTATATATATTGTTTTTGTGTTTGGTTTTGTTTTCTTTTGCATTTTCAGGTGTATGCGTACTAGATCTTCTAATTATCAAGAGCCCGAGCCTCAAGAAGATTTAGATATGGCAGGTGTTAACAACAACAACATTCCACCGAACCTGAATAATAATAATAACAACAATGCTCTTCCACAGCCCGATCTTCGGACCATGGAGGAACTTTGTCAACCAACCATGTTTGGACGAGGAGGACCGATTGCGCCAATGCAAATCAACGCTCCTGAGTTTTCGTTGAAGCACCATATGATTCAGCAAGTACAAACAAACCCATTCCGTGGATTGCCTGATGATGATGCCAACAAACACCTCGACAAGTTCATTACTATCACCCAAAGCATGAAGTTGGCTGGGGCCACTATGGATGAACTTCGCCTACAACTCTTTCCACACACTCTATTACATCATGCCGAGAAATGGTTTGATCGTCTCCCGAAGAATTCTATTCACACTTGGGATGACATGACTCAACGCTTTCTTTCGCGCTACTTTCCACCATCCATGGTCACAAGCCTTCGCAATCAGATCAGCGGTTTCATGCAAGATCCCGATGAATCTCTTTTTGATGCATGGGAGAGATATAATGTCTTGATCGACCGTTGTCCAAACCACAACATGCTTCCGGTCACCTTGATCGATACTTTCTACAACGGATTGACTTTTCGCGATCGTGATACGATCAATGCAGCCGCCGGTGGCACATTCATGAAAAGGAGACCCGAGGAGTGTAGAGAGTTAATTGAGAACATGACTACTCACCACAAAAACTGGGATTCCTCTGTATCCTCAAGGAACAACCCGAGAGTCAATGTTTCCTCAACCTCAGCAAACCCTGAGATGACCGAACTCACCCGCATGATGACTGAAATGAGCAAAAGTATTACGCTTCTCGCTTCAAACCAACAACAACAACAAGTTAAAGCAGTTGCTAATCTTTGTGAGACATGCGGCGGTCCTCACTCATACACCGATTGTCCTTCAACACAAGGAAATCCGGAAAATGTGTATGCAGCTTACGGTAATTATTCACCGGAAAATTACCAAGCTAGACAACAAGGGGATAGAAATCTGCTGAGCTACCGTTCTAACAACTACCTTTCACCCGGTTTTTCTCCTCAAAACCAAAACCCCGCCAACAACTACACTAGAAGCAACCAAATCCCACCAAGAGCTTCTAATCCTTATCACCTACCCGCCCAACAAACCCCACCCAGTAATCCGGATGTTGAGGCCATCATGAGAACCCAAGGTGAGCAAATCAAGAACTTGCAGAGCCAAATTATCAATCTTAAAGGAGATATCACAAAGCAAGGAAATGAGATAAGATCCGAGCTTCGAAATGATATTCAATCCTCCTTCAGCAATCAAACCAATGATTTGAAGAATATGCTTGCTAGTTTCTTGCCCCCTGCTCAACCTTCTTCTTCAAGTTCTCTACCTTCAAACACCGTCACTAATCCGCGAGCCAATGTGAGTGTTATTACTACTCGTAGTGGAGTCACCATCGTAGGACCACCAATCCCACCCCCATCATCTACACCTCCTCCACCACCATGTATCCCTACTCCTCCTACACCTAGTATTAGTGCACCATTACCGTCTCCGCCTCGACGTGATGAAGTTCCCACGAATGATCCTTCAACATCTCAACCTTTACCTACTACACCTGCACCCTCACCACCCAAACCTAATATCCCTTATCCTTCTCGCTTGGGCAAGAACAAAATGCTAAACAAGGAGGACGCTCAAGTAACTAGCTATATCAAGATGATTTCTCAAATGAACTTCAACATTAGCTTTCTTGAGGCACTTGTCCACATGCCCAAATTTGTTAAAGCATTTAAGGAATTGCTTAACAAGAAGGAGAAGCTGATTGAACTCGCCAACACACGCTTAAATGAAAACTGCTCTGCAGTTATTCTTAAAGAACTTCCGGAAAAACTTGGAGATCCCGGTCGTTTTGTGTTGCCTTGCGTGTTCAACAAAACTGAAGAATTTACTGCCCTTGCTGATCTCGGGGCTAGTATTAATTTGATGCCTTTGAGTGTTTGGAAAACACTATCATTGCCCGACCTCACTCCAACAAAGATGACTCTTGAACTTGCAAATCGCACTCTCGCTTACCCTGTTGGTATAGCCGAAGACGTGTTCATTAAAGTTGGCACATTTACTTTCCCGGTCGATTTTGTCGTAGTTGATTATGAAATGGACCCTCGTATTCCTTTAATACTTGGTCGGCCATTCTTGAGAACCGGACGTGCTTTAGTAGATGTGGCCGAAGGTGAGTTAATCTTACGAGTCGGGGATGATGCAAAAGTTTTCAAAATGGGGAAGCTTACTAGTTTAACTTTTGGAGGCCGAGAATCAGTGAATATGATTAATGTGCTAGATGACTTTACCGTCTACGAAAATCCTCTATTCGACTCTTGCATCGATAATCCACTTTTTCATGATGATGAGGATGATTCTCTCCCTACTTTGGACGCTTCTCCCATTTATGATTCGTCACCGGTCTTTGATGCTTATGATGATGATGATTCTAGCTCAGATTCGGATGATTTTGATTGTACTTCTGAGTATCCCGAGCTGCCTACTTTCGATGATTTTGATGAGGCTGATACTCTATCGAGCGATTCTTCACATGATGAAGATCCTCCGCCATCACTCGATCCTACTTTGGACGATTATTCATTTGAGGAAGATTTCTCTGAATTTCTCAACACATACTTCCCTCATGAGAGTGATGCTCCTCCTTTTGACTTTGAACATTCTCGCCTTGATCCTACTTTGGATTTGAAGAGCATTTTGTCGAAGGAGAAGAAACCGGTTGACACCAAAATCCGTTGCACGTATGATTTAACACCTCTTTGTCCCACTTCTGAGGACGAGGTTGTGCTTCTTTGCGGATCTTCTTCACACTCGGCTGAGCCTGAGTGCTATTTTCCCTTAAAGGAAAAGGTGTTCGACCCCGGTATTGAAGTCTTTAAGCCATCTCAGTATCCACCTGATGAAATAAAAGGAAAAACCTTTGGAACCATTGAAGACATACTTGCACCACTTCATCTTTGCTTCCACCGTGCTCCATCGCTGCTTAAGGGAACCCTGCCACTTCTTCTTTGGCTTGCCTTGTTCGCCTTAAGCTCTTGCTTATTGATGGATGAAAACTATGTCTTTGATCCTGGTGGATATGTTTCATGCTTCTTCCGTTGATGATCAAGGTCGAGTCAGGCTCACGACTCGGTAAACAAAAACCAAGCGCTTCTTGGGAGGCAACCCATGCATCTATCTTTTTGCTTTCTTTACCATAAGTGTAGGGGGGACCCTTTGGATTGCTATTACCTCTCCTCACTTCTTAATCAGGGATTCGAGCTTCAATGATCCACTCTTAATGATTCTTGACGACCCGTGATTCCGTGTTCTACTTCTTCCCGGTTCTATCCTAAACTCTTTTCGATTCACTATTTTATATTTTCTCAATATTAAAATAGGAATCCCTTTAGTTGTCTTTTCCTTAGCAAGAGTTAAACAACGTGCACAATGTCCTAAGTGTAGGGGAGCTTACTCCCACATGCTTAAACATTGAGGACAATATTTATCTTAAGTGTAGGGGGACTTCTATCGAAGTTAAGTGGCCTTTTCTTTGTTTTTGTCCTCATTTTAACCGGAAAATCAATTTTTCGACATTTTTCAAAATTTTTGATCTATTTTGGCCTATTAGTTTTTCCCTTTGTATAGTTATTTTCTTTCCTCATTAGAATAAATGTTTAATAAGTGGTTTTAATTTTCAAACGTTGTGAATCTTTTGACTCAATTCGAGTTTACTCTAGCTAGTATCCTTAACATGTTTAAGTCAAGTTTTGCTAGGCTTTTATATAGGGAGCTATAAAACGCGAAAGTCTTAACTCTCACGGGTTAAGAACAAGAACTTTTCGCAAGTTCCTATAATTGATCCTAGAGAGTCGCTTATCAAGGGAACTTTAAAATGCGAATTCTAAAACATGAAAAAGTCTAAGAATTTGCAAGATCCTATAGGCGACTCGAAAACCCAAAACTTTGATTTAATAGGCTAAGTATCCACGAGTCTCATTACTTGAGATTTTAAACTGTGGAGAACGAGAGATGATAGAGCCAATTATAAGTCGGTATTCTTTCGTGAATTTATGTGAGTTAATTATGAGCCTATTCTCCCATCGCTTGCTAATAATTTATTTGCTAATAAATAAGGTTGTACGATTTGAAAAGTTACTTAGCTTCTAGCCCCAGATCGTTTAAAAGTTGCTCGGTAATGACGAGAGTTCATAGCCAAGGCATAACTTATGAAGCGGGGCGCGAAGATTGGCGAGTCCGAAAAGGCCCTAACAAGGCATGAGGGCTATATTTTGTTGCTAAAAGATCCAAAGTGATGTGAAGAATCATTTATCGAAAATCAATATGAAGGATCGAGACACACGACGTAAAGCAAAACTCCCCAAAAGTCATGGAGAAGTGTATCCGAAAAGACCCTAATAAGGTATGAGGATAAATAGATCCAAGTCATAAAAGGAGGCGGATCGTTGTATATCAAAGTCCAAAATAAAGATTGGAGAAAAATGAAGAAGTCGTGGTCCAAGTATGAATCTCTCAAAACTTCAAGTGAAGAAATTCCAATTATGAAGAGAAGACCATTATTTCATGAACGTCTCTTTGAAGTATGAAGTCGCTACCAAATATCGGCCCGAGAAAGGTCTCAAATCGCGAACCAAGTTATGCCAAGATATGAACTTTCTGATATCCCGAGAAGCAGTTTTAAAAGATTTGGTCCTTTAGCTAACTATTGATTAAATCGTGCACTTTATTTTCAGACTTAATAATTATCTAAATAAGTCAAACAATGCATCTTCGTGATCATTCAAGACAAATAATAAAATATAAGAGATACCCATAGGAATAAGGGAGTCTAAGTAAATAATTGGCCCACATGAGTTCGTGTTAGTTTACTAACCTATAATAACAATGATCTCGTTTTTAAGCTTGGTTTGGAGAAAGTGAAAAGTTGAGGATGATGATTATTCAGGACATTTCTAAAACCCAAGGTATGCTTTTTAATTTCTTTGTTTTGAATTTTTGTAATTTCCTATCTTTTTAATAAAGGCCAACGTGGATTGATTGTGATGAAAAATGTAAACTTGCTTTGTAACTAATGCATTGCATGAGGACATTGCAATGGTCAAGTGTAGGGGATTTGATAGGTGTATAAACACCCATCTTTTCTACCACTTAATTACAATAATAACCGGACCAAAACGTGTATTTTATGTCTTTTATGTCGGAATTATGCGTGGTTTGTGTTTTTGTTGTGATTTAGGACGAATAAGTGAAAAGTGGAGAAAACACGGGAATTCACGGGCATTTACGGACTTTTATTGAAAAAAAAGATGAAAGACGAAGTCAAGAAGTCAAAAGTGGATAAAGAACGGAAGTCCAAGACCAATTCTGAAGATTTATCGAAGAAAAAGTCAAAAGACGAAAGTTTACTTAAAGCCGAGGAACTCAAGTCTTATTTATCGAAGAATTAAAAGACGAGTCCAAAGAAATCCCGAGCCAAAAGTCATCACATTCCAACATTAACAAAAAGATTAAGAAGGAAGGACTTGATGGTGCAATTAACAAGAAAGGAAGGAGAGAGGAAGCTTCCCCTAACCACTCCCTAATCACCTATATAAACCCTCATTTTCATTTCATTTAGCGTTGTTGACTAATCGTGACAATTAGTTCTTCCATCTTTATTTTATGCACATTTAATTACTTGCACATTTAATTACTTGTCTTGCACTTTTAATTACCTTTAATTTTCAAGTAAGTGTTTCTTAAATTTCTTGCACCTTTACTTTATCTTGTTGATCTTAATCTTCTTCTACCTTTCTTTGATTTACACGTTTTTATCTTGTTGATTTGTTAAAGATTTGATTTTTAAGCTTTTAATTGTTTTAAACTTCTTATTTTCATAGCTTATTTGATTTATTTTCAAGTTTATATAGTTTTTATAAAAGTTATTTTTATATAAAAGTTGTTTTTCTTAAAGTTTATCTTTTTCGTATCTTAAAAGTTTTCAACTTTCAGTTTTATAGCTTATTTTTACACGGTTTTAGCTAGGATTTTAGTCTTGTGCTTATTAGAACAATAGATTATTTACTTAGCTTAATTTCCATCCAAGTCTCCGTATTCCGACCGTGACAACCGGAAGGAGGGTATACATTCCGATCGGTTCCGATCTGAAAAGGGTTTTACTTTCCGATCGTGTGGACTTGGTATTCCGATTGGGGCAAAGTGAGGTTATTCCGATCGTAACAGGTGACAGATATTCCGATCGTGGGTTCCGATCTACATTCCGACCGAGCACCCAGCTATATTCCGATCGGGTAGGTTAAATATTCCGATCGGTGGTGTTTTTGGGAATTCCGATTGGTGAAGTGACAGTATTCCGATTGGTTCCTTTTGACATTCCGATTGTGTAGGTTTTTGATATTCCGATTGGGACAATCGGAATTTATTCCGATTGGAGGGTACTTTTCTCTTATTTTGACTTGTTTAATTTTTAGCTTAAGTTTTTAATACTTGTCTAACTTTAATTTCCATCACGCTTTAATTTTTAGTCATTTAAACTAATTTACTTTCTGTCACGTTTTTAAATATTGCACACTTTCTTTTAATTAGACTTAGATTTATTTTCACGCATTTTACTTTAACGCCACTTTACTTTCAACGACATTTACTTTTAAGTCTTTGCACATTTAAATTTAAAACAAACCAAAAATATTTGTTTTTACCAAAATAAAACTGAGTCACATAGAGAACCTAGATCAATTCGATTAGAACACATCAACGAACTTATAATTTTCTTACGGGGTGTCAAAAGCCTTGTATTAGAGTCCAAAGAAATCCCGAGCCAAAAGTCATCAAATTCCAAGATTAACAAAAAGATTAAGAAGGAAGGACTTAAGGGCGCAATTAAGAAGAAAGGAATGAGGGGAGGAAGCTTCCTCTAACCATCCTCCTAATCACCTATAAATACCCCTCTTATTCATTTCATTTAGTTTTGTTGACTAATCGTGACAATTAGTTCTTCCACCTTTATTTACTTGCACCTTTACTTTTTATGTCAATTTAAATACTTGTCTTGCACCTTATTTACCATTTAATTTCAAGTAAGTGTCTCTTTTAATTCTTGCACCTTTACTTTATCTTGTTGATCTCATTCTACCTTTCTTTAATCTTTGATTTATATGCTTTTTTGTTTAAAGATTTCATTTTTATGCTTTTGATTGTTTTAAATCATTTATTTTCATAGCTTATTTAGTTATTTTCAAGTTTATATAGTTTTTATAAAAGTTATTTTTATATAAAAGTTGTTTTTCTTAAAGCTTATCCTTTTCGTGTTTAAAAAGTTGTTAAGTTTCAGTTTGTTAGCTTATTTTCATACGGTTTACTTTAGGAATTTTGTCTTGTGCTTATTAAGATTTTAGCTTATTTTTCTAGCTTATTTTTCATCCATTTCACTGTATTCCGATTGGTAAGATCGGAAAAGGGTTTAGATATTCCGACCATAGCTACATAGCTTGGTCGGAAAAGGGTTTCAACTTTCCGATTTGGAGGAGCTTTGGTATTCCGATCAGGACAAGGTAAGTGGTATTCCGATTGGGTCTAGTGACAGTTATTCCGATTGGTGCTTTTTCCCTTATTCCGATTGAGGTGTTGTGTGATATTCCGATCAGGAGCTCTAATCAACATTCCGACCAGGTCCACTCCATATTCCGATCAGAGGTAAGACAAACATTCCGATCAGCGTGTTTAAGGAATTCCGATTAGGTGGGTGACAGCTATTCCGATCTTGGGGTTCCGTTTGACATTCCGATTGGACGGTTTGTACATTCCGATTGAGGTTAGATCGGAATATATTCCGACGGTGATTTGTTTTAGTGTTTTGTCTTGTTTAACTTTTATACTTTGTCTAATTTTAATTTCCGTCACGCTTAATTTTTAGGCATTTAATTATTTTACTTTACGTCACGTTTTTAAATATCGCACCTTTATTTTAATTAGACTTAGATTTAAATTACCTGCCTTTTACTTTAATTGTTTTGCACATTTTCATATACTACAACGACAACCCTTTTTGTTTCCACCAAAATAAAACTGAGTCACACATTAAACACAAGTTTTTCAATTCGATTAGAACACTAGAACGATAATTTTTATACGGGCCAAAAGCCTTGTATTAAATGGCGCCGCTGCCGGCTCTTTTCGTTACGATAAACGGTTTTTAGTGAGAGACGCGCTGAATTTTGGGATCCGTTCTTTGAACGTTATTTTCCTTGCTTTAAAAATTTTCAAAAATCCATACAAAATATAAAACTCTTCAAAAATACAAAAACATTGAAAAATCATTAAAAAGCAATTCTTTTCAAAAGGTTTTGCACCAAAAAGATTATATAGATATTCTCTTTGTGTATATTTTTCTTCTGCAGGTGTATGCGTACTAGATCTTCGAACTATTCTGAGCCCGAGACTTGTGAAGATTTAGATATGGCTGGTGTTAATAACAACAATAATCACCCACCTCTACCCAATTTGAATAATAACAACAACAACAACAATGTCCTCCTGCCTGATTTACGAACGATGGAGGAATTGTGTCAACCCACCATGAACGGACGCGGAGGCCCGATTGCGCCGATGCACGTCACGGCCCAGGAGTTTTCGTTGAAGCATCACATGATCCAGCAAGTGCAAACGAACCCGTTTCGCGGAATTCCAGATGATGATGCCAACAAACACCTCGACAAATTCATTACCATTACCCAAAGCATGAAGTGCTCCGGTGTTTCTATGGATGACCTTCGCCTTCAACTCTTTCCCCACCCGCTTTCTCACCATGCCGAAAAATGGTTTGACCGTCTTCCTAAGAATTCTATTCATACGTGGAACGACATGACTCAACGCTTTTTATCGCGCTACTTTCCCCCATCCATGGTCACTAGCCTTCGTAACCAAATCAGTGGATTCATGCAAGAAAATGATGAATCGCTTTTCGATGCTTGGGAACGGTACAATGATTTGATCGACCGCTGTCCAAATCACAATATGCTCCCCGTCACTCTCATTGACACTTTCTACAATGGTCTCACTTTTTGTGATCGTGACACGATCAATGTCGCCGCCGGTGGTACCTTTATGAAAAGGAGACCGGAGGAGTGTCGAGAGTTGATTGAAAACATGACTACTCACCACAAGAATTGGGATTCATCCGCATCCTCAAGATCTAACTCGAGAGTCAATGTTTCTTCTACTACTTCCAATCCTGAGATATCCGAACTTTCCCGACAAATCGCGAGTATGCACAAGGATTTCATGTCCATAGCCACAAACCAATTTCAACAAGCTAAAGCCGTTGCTATTTCTTGTGACACATGTGGTGGTCTTCATTCTTATAATGATTGTCCTTCTACCCAAGCCAATTTTTCTGAAAACGTTAACGCAGCTTACGACACTTATCCTACGGGAGGCTATCAAGCCCGCCCTCAAGGAGACCGTGGCTTGCTAAGTTATCGTTCGAACAACTATCTTGCTCCACCTGGTTTCCCCCCTGCAAACCAAAACCAACAACAAAGCTACAACCAATCCCAACCTCGTGCAAACAATCAATATCAATCCCAACGAAACCCATACCCACCTCAAGGAAATTCTCAAGCTTACCAAGCTCCACCTCTCAATCAACCGATGGCAGTGAGTCCAGATGTCGAGACATTCATGAAGACGAATCGGGAGATGGTGACGAATCTTCAGAGTCAAGTCCGCAACTTGAAGGGCGAAATGGCGAAACAAGGGAACGATATTCGAGCCGAGCTAAGGAATGACATGGCAAAACACAGCAATGAAATTAGTGCAAACATGAGAGACTCTTTTAATAATCAAGCGGTTCACCTTCGTGATATGATTGGTTCGCTCATCCAAGGTAATCAACCCTCTTCTTCGGGTACTCTTCCGAGTAATACCGTTGCGAATCCAAGAGGGGAGATGAAAGCAATCACCACCCGTAGTGGAAAAGGTTATATGGAACCCGAGCTTCCTACACCTCCACCCGTGATTGTGAACAAGGAAAAAGAGCAACTTTCCCCACCTCCTTCACCTTCTATCCCCGTTTCCCCACCACCCGTGGTTGTGAGTGATCCTATTCCCCTAAAGCCTTCTTCTTCATCCAATATACCTTATCCTTCAAGGTTGAGGAAAGAGAAGCAAAAGAGCAAGGATGATATTCAGGTTTCAAACTTTCTAAAAATGTTTAAACAATTGAATTTTAACATCTCCTTTGCCGAGGCTCTCGCTCACATGCCCAAATACGCTAAGATGTTTAAAGATCTTCTAAGTGATAAGGAAAAGCTTCTTGACATCGCTCAGACCCAACTTAATGAGAACTGCTCCGCATTGCTCTTAAGGAAATTGCCTACCAAACTTGGTGATCCGGGTCGCTTCTTGATTCCTTGCAACTTCCCGGGAGTAGAGAATTGCATGGCCCTAGCCGATCTAGGTGCCAGTATACACTTAATGCCTTTAAGTGTTTGGAAGCAATTATCTCTCCCCGAGCTAGTCCCCACCAAAATGACTTTGGAATTAGCCAACCGTACGGTTGCTTATCCAGTGTGGATAGCCGAAGATGTCTTTGTTGGCGTTGACAAATTCACTTTCCCGACGGATTTTGTTGTCGTTGACTACGAGATGGATCCTCGTGTTCCATTAATCGTTGGACGTCCATTCCTGAGGACCGGTCGCACTCTTATTGATGTAGCTGCGGGCGAAATAATCATGAGAGTTGGTGACGATAAAATTGTCTTCAACATGGGTAAGATTTCTAAGCAACCTTATTCGTATGAGAGTGTTAATGCTATTGATGTTCTCGATGAGGCTTGTGAAGAACATTTTCATGATGCTTGCAAAAGTACTCTTTCTTCTCTACCCAATGTTGAGACCGTTGCCTCAATTGCTCCAGCATTGACTCCTTTTGGAGAAAGTGACTTGGATGATTTCGAAGCTAGCTTGGGTCCTCTCAATATTAAGTATGATAATTTGTCCACCAATTGGGATGAAGACATTCGTACTATTGAGAGACTTCTCAATGAGGACCCGTTGTCTCCTCCTTCTCCTAAAGAGGTGACTAATGATGATCCATCGTTAGTTTCACCATCTATTGAGGATCCTCCCACTCTCGAGCTTAAGGACCTACCTCATCATCTTGAGTACGTTTTCCTGGAAGACAACGAGAAGTTACCGGTCATCATCGCAAAGGATCTGAAAGAAGACGAAAAAGCCCGACTTGTCGCTGTGTTGAAGAAGCATAAAAGAGCTATCGCTTGGAAAATCTCCGACATCCGTGGAATTGATCCTCACTTCTGCACACATAAAATTCTCATGGAGGACGACTTTAAGCCCACAATTCAAAGCCAACGAAGGGTGAATCCTAAAATACATGAAGTCATCAAAAAAGAGGTTATCAAACTTCTTGATGCGGGTATGATTTACCCTATTTCGGATTCACCATGGGTTAGTCCAGTCCATTGTGTGCCTAAGAAAGGCGGAATCACCGTTGTGCCCAATGCAAACAACGAGTTGATTCCTACCCGTCTCGTTACTAGGTGGAGAGTTTGTATAGACTACCGCAAACTCAATGATGCCACGAGAAAGGATCATTTCCCTCTACCTTTTATGGACCAAATGCTTGAACGTTTAGCGGGTAATGAATATTACTGCTTTCTTGATGGTTTCTCGGGTTATTTCCAAATACCCATCGATCCCCAAGATCAAGAGAAGACGACATTCACTTGTCCCTATGGCACATTTGCTTACAAACGAATGCCTTTTGGCTTATGCAATGCCCCCAGGACTTTCCAAAGGTCCATGTTGGCTATCTTCCATGACATGGTTGAGCAAACCATGGAAGTCTTCATGGATGATTTCTCGGTCTTCGGGGATTCCTTCTCTGCTTGCCTTGCCAATTTGGAACGTGTGCTTAAGCGGTGCGAAGACACTCGCCTTGTTCTGAATTAGGAAAAATGCCATTTTATGGTAAAAGAAGGCATTGTGCTAGGACACAAAATCTCTAAAGCCGGTCTAGAAGTTGACCGTGCTAAAGTAGATGTCATAGCCAAATTACCTCCATCTTCAACCGTGAAGGGTGTGAGAAGTTTTCTGGGTCATGCGGGCTTCTATCGTCGATTCATTCAGGATTTCTCTAAAATCGCTCGCCCGATGACCCACCTCTTGGAAAAAGATACTCCTTTTATCTTTTCTAAAGAGTGTCTCCAAGCCTTCAATCTTCTTAAGGATAAGCTAACTAAGGCACCGGTCTTGGTTACCCCTAATTGGGAGCTGCCTTTTGAATTGATGTGTGATGCTAGCGACTTTGCCATTGGTGCGGTTTTGGGCCAACGAGTGAATAAACACTTCCAACCAATCCACTATGCTAGCAAAACAATGACGGGGGCTCAATTGCATTATACGACAACCGAAAAAGAGCTTTTAGCTGTTGTCTATGCTTTTGATAAATTTCGCCCCTATCTTGTTTTATCCCCCACCATCGTATACACGGACCATTCCGCGTTGAAGTACTTGATGACAAAGCATGATTCTAATCCAAGACTTCTTCGCTGGGTTTTACTCCTTCAAGAATTCAACATTGAAATTCGCGACAAGAAGGGAGTCGAAAACCTGGCCGCGGATCATCTGAGCAGACTTGAGGATCCATATCAAGGGGATCATCCGAATAAAGAGATCAATGACTCTTTCCCCCTTGAGACCTTAATGTCTATAAATCTCAATCTTGATGGCACCCCGTGGTTTGCGGACATTGCAAACTACTTAGCGGGTGGTATTCTCATCAAAGGGTTAACATCCCCACAAAAGAAGAAGTTCTTGAATGATGTTAAGACTTACTTTTGGGATGACCCTTTTCTATTCAAACAATGTGCTGATCTGATCATTCGTCGATGTGTTGACGGACCGGCAGCTCTTGATATTCTCCAAGCTTGCCACAAAGGACCCACCGGTGGTCACTTTGGTCCCAACTACACCGCAAAAAAAGTGTTTGATTCTGGATTCTATTGGCCCACCATTTATCGTGACGCTCACGAAATGGTTAAGCATTGTGATGCCTGCCAACGACAAGACAAAATCACACATAAGGATGAGATGCCTCAAAATTTCATACAGGAATGTGAAATCTTTGATGTATGGGGCATCGACTTTATGGGGCCATTTCCATCCTCCAAAGGGAACAAGTACATCATTGTCGCCGTCGACTACGTTTATAAATGGGTTGAAGCCAAGGCTCTCCCTACGAATGATGCGAGGGTGGTTGTGAACTTTTTGAAGCAGCTTTTCGCTCGATTTGGCGTTCCTCGTGCTATCATCAGTGACCGCGGGACTCATTTTTGCAACGATCAATTTGCAAGAGTCATGGCTAAGTATGGTGTCACTCACCGTCTTTCCACCGCTTATCATCCCCAAACCAATGGGCAAGCCGAGATTTCCAACCGTGGATTGAAGCGAATTTTGGAGCGTACTGTGGGAGAGCATCACGCCGCGTGGGCCGATAAGTTAGATGATGCTCTGTGGGCTTTCCGTACTGCTTACAAGACCCCGATCGGTTGTACACCTTATCGTCTTGTGTACGGGAAAGCCTGCCACCTCCCAATCGAGCTGGAACATAAGGCGCACTGGGCCTTGAAGTGGGCTAACTTCGACATCAACAAAGCCGACGATCATCACAAGATTCAACTCAACGAGCTAAATGAACTGAGGAATGAAGCTTATGAGTGTTGGGTCAAAATTAATATGAGTTGATGTGGCAGAAACTCCAAAACGAAGAAAACATGCTAGACGCTGACACGCCATGTTTGGACGCTGACAGAAGTCTACGGCGCTGATGGAATTTCTATTTACGGAATATATTGGATATATTCTAAATAATATATTCAATATATATCTATAAAAATAGAATATTTAGATGTTTATTTGATATTATCTCTTGTAGATTCTGTTCCTTCCACTATAAAAGGAACAAGAGTCTTAGGTTTTATATACAATTCAATTCATACAATGTAAACCTAAAGCGTGTGTCGACTAGGTGTGGGATTCAATGTACACACACCTAGTGGTTGTTTGTTATTAATATAATGAGCAACCCAATTGTTTTAATTCATTTGTTCTTTGTGCCTAAACACCTTGTTATGATCATTGTTCTATTCCGCTAAGTTATCATATGAACGATGATCAACCTAGATATAATGGTTCATAACCATTGAGTCTAACGATCAATGGACTCCACAATTGGTATCAGAGCCTAAGGCTCTTGATATCTAGGTCCAACAAGGTGTTCGTGTATGGTGAAAAGAAGAAAAATCCGTCTAGGGTTTTTCTGGACGTTTTTGTGTGCGCAGCAGTATTCAGAAGGCCATAACTATTTATTGAACCGTTGGATCGCCACAAAATTTTATATGTGTGTTCTACATACATATATCTAGACATCCACCGGAGGGATTGTCGAGATCTATCCCCAAGAAAAAGTTATTAAGCGTCAAAGTCAGCAGCAGGGTATATGCAGTTTTCTGTGGACAGCCATGTTCAAAACACGATCTCTCCTTCGTTAACCGTTGGATCTTCGTGATTTTTGAACTGTAGATTCTTGGCACTTGTGTCTTGAATCTCACTGGAGCGATCTTCGATGTGAGCCCTAATGAAGAAGTTATTCAAGGTCAAAGTTCGCTGGTTAAAGTAATAACGTTTTGCTTTTTCACATGAAATCATGAACTAGGGTTTCTCAAACCCTAGATCTACATAGAAAGCAGAATGTTATGATTGTTCGTGGCTGTTAAAATGTGTGAAGATACACGATCTAAGGTTAATTTACAGACCCTAATTAGGGTTTCGATGCTCAAAGTTCCAAACCCTAGATCGCTGTGTTTTGGCTATGATTTAATGTTGTGTCCATGGGATCTCTTCGTTTAACTAGAAGACGTTGCTACGTGATAAAGTGCCTTGCATTACTGGTTTGTATAAGTGAAGAATTTGTACGTATTTTGGCTCGGATCAAGTATTTGCTATTCCACGATTACTCATGTGAAGCCAAAGCTAGATGTAAGCTTATTGGTGGAACACTTTGTGTTCACACGAAGGTATGGCTCTTATTGGTGGAAGAGATCTGCGTTCACACGGTATAAGAAGCAAGTGACGTTACCTTTAAAAATGTGTTCACACGGTGCTAGGCTTCTTATTGGTTGATTATCTTTTGTTCACACGATGGTTGGCTGTTGATTGGCTAGTGGAGTAAAATCAGCAAAAGTGAGATATTTTTGGAAGCAAATTTTGGACGAGACAAATCATATACGTGATTGCTTTTCGCTACAATATAGGTCGAGACGCTGACAAGGTTTGATTTGACGCTGACAAGAAGAAACGTGACGCTGACAGAATAAGTCAACGCTGACAGCGTTGACAGTGTCGTCTGAGATATGTTCTTCAAACGCTGATACGTGTTGTCCGATATCGGGCAATACACATGGAAGGATATTGGACAAGGAGGATCTCGGGTAACACACGAATTGCTGCTGTTGAGAAAACTGGTACGTTTTAAGCATACAAAAAGGAGGATTATACACATAAAGGTACATGGAATCTCCGTTTTAATTTAGAATATCATGATGATATTTATGGCTCGGATATTTTTACAAGGAGTAAATGGTTTTTAAGTAAGTTAGCAATAATTCATGAAGACTTTGTTTAATATTCGAATATGCAATCGGGATAGCCTTGTGAAAGAGTTATTCGACTTCTAACTTTTACATATGAGGATATTGGTTCATTAAGACTTGTCATGAAGAGGTGTTAGCTTAAGGGGAAGAATTCTTATGGTAAGTTTGATGATTGAAGAAGATTTTCGCGAGTTTGTGTTCTATCATATCTTAAAGTCGTGCACTTCCAGTCATGGACTTTTAAGGTAACTTGTTCGTGCTTACATGGTTGGTGATGAAGACTTGTCAAAATCTAGCAGTTGTAGATGCTATCACTTGAAGGAGTTACATTATCGTGCTCAGTGTCTCACATAGGATGAGGATTTTTGACAAACGGATCGAGGTCTACTTATACTTTGTACCATGAGTATAAGTTCTTCATCACATAGATAGTACAAGACATGGAACATAGGTTTAGGTTACTCTACTTCTACATCAAGAATACTTTATTTATTTTTCTTCAGGATCATTACATAGAGCTACATTTGGAGAATCTTCAAAGATTGCATACATTGTTTACTTCCCTGTTGATGTGACAAAAAGGGGAAGATACGCATGCTACACTTGAGGGGAAGCAATTTGAAGATCATGTACAACTTACAAGAGATATACAAAGAGTTTTGCCGACATCAACTAGGGGAAGATTGTTGGGTCAAAATTAATATGAGTTGATGTGGCAGAAACTCCAAAACGAAGAAAACATGCTAGACGCTGACACGCCATGTTTGGACGCTGACAGAAGTCTACGGCGCTGATGGAATTTCTATTTACGGAATATATTGGATATATTCTAAATAATATATTCAATATATATCTATAGAAATAGAATATTTAGATGTTTATTTGATATTATCTCTTGTAGATTCTGTTCCTTCCACTATAAAAGGAACAAGAGTCTTAGGTTTTATATACAATTCAATTCATACAATGTAAACCTAAAGCGTGTGTCGACTAGGTGTGGGATTCAATGTACACACACCTAGTGGTTGTTTGTTATTAATATAATGAGCAACCCAATTGTTTTAATTCATGTGTTCTTTGTGCCTAAACACCTTGTTATGATCATTGTTCTATTCCGCTATGTTATCATATGAACGATGATCAACCTAGATATAATGGTTCATAACCATTGAGTCTAACGATCAATGGACTCCACAATGAGAACTCGATGATCTACAAGGAGAAGACGAAGATCATTTATGACGCAAAAATCAAGAACCGAGAGTTCCATGTTGGTAATCAAGTCTTACTCTTTAACTCTCGGTTGAAGATCTTCTCTGGCAACTTGAAGAGCTTCTGGTCTGGTCCATTCACCGTCGCCAAAGTCTTTCCATATGGGACCATTGAGCTTTCTCAGCCGAATGGGCCCAATTTCAAGGTGAATGGCCAGCGTCTGAAGCTGTACTTTGGTGAGGACATCTCTCATGAGATGATTCCATCCCTCACCACGTTTCCCATGAACTAAATTTGGGTCGAGTCAGGCTCGTGACTCGGTGAACAAAAACAAGCGCTTCTCGGGAGGCAACCCGTGATCTATCCTTTACTGCTTTCATAATAAGTGTCGGGGGAGCCCCGCATATGTTTGTTGTCTTGTTTCTTGTGCTGTGCAGGGATTAAAGCTTCAAAGATCCACCTTGATGACTTTTGACGAACCATGATACCGTGTTTCCCATCTTCCCGGTTCTATCCTAAACTCTTGTGATTCAATATTTCATATTCTATATGTTCACATTGAATTCACTTTAGTTGTCCTTTCCTTAGCAAGAGTTAAACAAAGTGCACAATGTCATAAGTGTAGGGGAGTTTACTCCCACATGCTTAAACATTGAGGACAATGTTTATCTCAAGTGTAGGGGGGACTTCTATCGAAGTAAGTGGTCTTTTCCATGAATTTGCCCTCATTTTAACCGGAAAACTTGATTTTTCGACATTTTTCAAAATTTTTAATCTATTTTGGCCTAGTTGTATAGTTGTATTTTCCTTTATCATGTTTAGTTTCTTTCCATTGCTAGAATAGTTCTTCAATAAAGTGGTTTAGATTTTTCTTAGTCGTGAACATTTTGACTCAACCCGAGTTTACTTACCTAAGTTTACTCTAGCTAGTATCCTTAACGTGTTTAAGTCAAGTTTTGCTAGGCTTTTATATAGGGAGCTATAAAACGCAAAAGTCATAACTCTCACGGGTTAAGAACAAGAACTTTTCGCAAGTTCCTATAATTGATCCTAGAGAGTCGTTTATCAAGGGAACTTTAAAACGCGATTTCTAAACTTGAAAAAGTCTAAGAATTTGCAAGATCTTATAGATGACTCGAAAACCCAAAACTTTGATTTAATAGGCTAAGCATCCACGAGTCTCATTCCTTGAGATTTTAAATTGTGGAGAACGAGAGATGATAGAGTCAATTATAAGTTTGGTATTCTTTCGTAAATTTATGTGAGTTAATTATAAGCCTATTCTCCCTTCACTTGTTAATAAATTTATCTGCAATAAATAAGGTTGTACGATTTAAAAGGTTACTTAGCTTCTAGCCCCAGATCGTTTAAAAGTTCCTCGGTACGGATTAGAGTTCATAGCCAAGGCATAACTTATTGAAGCGGGATGCGAAGATTGGCGAGTCCGAAAAGGCCCTAACAAGGCATGAGGGCTACATTTTGTTGCTAAAGATCCAAATGTGATGTGAAGAATCATTTATCGAAAATCAATATGAAGGATCGAGACACACGACGAAAAGCAAGAACTCCCCAAAAGTCATGGAGAAGTCTATCCAAAAAGACCCTAACAAGGTATGAGGATAAATAGATCCAAGTCCTAAAAGGAGGCGGATCGTTGTATATCGAAGTCCAAAATAAAGATTGGAGAAAAATGAAGAAGTCGTGGTCCAAAGATGAAGAATCTCTCAAAACTTCAAGTGAAAAAATTCCTATTATGAAGAGAAGACCATTATTTCAAGAACGTCTCTCAAAGATTCGAAGTATGAAGTCGCTGCCAAATATCGGTCCGAGAAAGGTGTCAAATCGCGAAGCGAGTTATGCCAAGATATGAACTTTATGAGGACCCGAGAAGCAGTTTTAAAAGATTTGGTCCTTTAGCTAACTATTGATTAAATCGTTCACTTTATTTTCGGCCTAAATAACTATCGAAATAAGTCAAACAATGCATCCTCGTGATCATTCAAGACAAAAATAAAATATAAGAGATACACCTAGGAATAAGGGAGTCTAAGTGAATAAATGGCCCACATGAGTTCGTGATAGTTTGCTAACTTATAATAACAATGATCTCGTTTTTAAGCTTGGTATGGGGAACGTGAAACTTGAGGATGATAAACGTTCATGGCCGCCAAAACCCAATGTAAGTTTTTAATTTCTTTACTTATTTCTATCTTTTATGTTTAGTATTTAATAAAGGCCAAGGTGGGTTATTTATGATGGAGAATGTAAATCGTGCTTTAAAATTAATGCATTGCATGAGGGCATTGCAATGGTCAAGTGTAGGGGATTTAATAAGTGTGAAAACACTAATCCTTTTACCACTTATTTCCAATAATAACAAGACCAAAACGTGTGATTTATGTCGTAAAAGTCGGAATTATGCATGGTTTGTGTTTTTATTGTGTTTTAGGACCAAAATATGAAAAAGGAAGAAAACACGGGTTTTCACGGGCTTTTATCAAAGAAAACGGGAAAAGACGAAGTCAAAAGATCAAGAGTGCGAAAAGAACGGAAGTCCAAGGCCTATTCTGAAGATTTTATCGAAGAAAAAGTCTAAAGGCGGAAGTTTAACAAAGTCGAAGAACTTAAGTCTAATAGAAGAAGAAAATTAAAAGACAAGTTCAAATCCCGAGACGACAAAGACAAAGAATTAAAGTCGAGTCGAGAAAACGTGAAGAAAGCAAGAAAGAAGATGCAACACATGCACTCCTTCCACCTTCCCTATAAATACCCTCCTAATAGTCATTAGGAGGGGAGTTAGATAGTTTTAGTTAATTTTCACTTTCATTTTCTTTCTAGTTTTAGAGAGAGAAAGTCTTAAACTTTCTCCCACTAAATTTCATCTTTTCTTTTAATCTTTCAAGATTAAACATTTTGTATTGCTTATTTCATTAATCAAAGTTCTATTTTAAGCTTTTAATCCTTAATCTCATTCTACTTTTCTTTGATTTTAGATTGATTTTGGTGCGATTATCATATGATCCGTGTTGTTCTAAATGATTTCGTGCTTAAAAAGTTAATCTTTTGATCATTTCATAAGTTTTCATTTGATTAAGCTATAAGACTCTTGTGCTTATTGGCTTATTTTTATGATTAGCTTATTTTCTTATAAAAAGCTTTCTTTAAAAGTTCATATTTTTTATTGTTTGATTAAAAAGTTGCTTATTTTGAGGTTGAATAAGTTGTGATAAGTGCTTATTTTATCCGATTAAGCCTTGATTCGTTTTAGTTTGGAGTTAAGCTTGGCATCATAGCTTATTTCCTTGCTTTCTAACCGAATCCCAAGCATTTCGGAAAGGGTTAAAACCCCTTTCCGATTGGTATTTTCCGACCAACCCACCCCTCTTTCCGATTGAGTCCAATCGGAAAAGGGTTTTCATTTTCCGATCTGATCCCTTGTTGTGTATTCCGATTGGGGCTTTACTTGCTATATTCCGATCTGAGCCACTTGCTACATTCCGATTTGACCATTTGTTGAACATTCCGATAGGTGCTAGCCCTAGTATTCCGATTGACATAATTTTGTGGATATTCCGATTGTGAGTCTTGGATATATTCCGATTGTGTGTATACCCCTTATCCGACCACCAGATCGGAATACATTCTGATCTGTGCTTGTTTTGGCTTATTCCGATTGAGTTATTTTGGTGTATTCCGATCTTACTTTCTTTTAGTACTTTTCAACTAAGTTCTTATTTTTAGAAAGTTTCCAAGTGTTAGTTTTATTTAGTGTGCTAGAACTTTTCCATTGTTACCTTTAAGTTTACAAGCATTTATTTTTACTCGTCATTTTAGTATTAATCTTTATTCTTCCATTTTACTCAACGACATTTTAATTACTTGCTAATAGTTTAAAACAAACAAACCAAACCATTCTCTTGATTCACCAAAAGACGATTGAGTCGCACTTAAGACCGGTTCTCAATTCGAAAAGACTTGGGACTACGAATTTTGATACTAGGCCTAAAAACCAAATATTAAATTTAAAACCAACCAAAAATATTTGTTTCACAAAAATCAACTGAGTCGTACTTTAAGCTGGGAATCAATTCGTTAAGATATCGAGACTTGAACTTTAATTTTTATACGGGCCAAAAGCCTTGTATTAAATGGCGCTGCTGCCGGCTCTTTTCGTAAAGATTAACGGTTTTCTGTGAGAGACGCGTTGCTTTTTTGGATCCGTTCACTTGTGAGCGTTATTTTTCTTGCATAAAAAAAATCAAAAAAATCATAAAAATTAAAAATTGATAAAAATCCATAAAAATTAAAAATTTCAAAAATCCAAAAACATTTTATTTTTATTGTGTATATATATTGTCTTTGTTTTTGGTTTCTTTTTCTTTTGCATTTTCAGGTGTATGCGTACTAGATCTTCTAATTATCAAGAGCCCGAGCCTCAAGAAGATTTAGATATGTCAGGTGTTAACAACAATAATATTCCACCGCACCTCAATAATAACAACAATGTTCTTCCACAGCCCGATCTTCGGACCATGGAGGAGCTTTGTCAACCTACCATGTTTGGACGAGGAGGACCGATTGCGCCGATGCAAATCAACGCTCCTGAGTTTTCGTTGAAGCACCACATGATTCAGCAAGTGCAAACTAACCCATTCCGTGGATTGCCTGATGATGATGCCAACAAACACCTCGACAAGTTCATTACAATCACCCAAAGCATGAAGTTGGCTGGTGCCACAATGGATGAACTTCGCCTACAACTCTTTCCACATACTTTATTACATCATGCCGAGAAATGGTTTGATCGTCTTCCAAAGAATTCAATTCACACTTGGGATGACATGACTCAACGCTTTTTGTCGCGCTACTTTCCACCATCCATGGTCACGAGCCTTCGCAATCAAATCAACGGTTTCATGCAAGACCCTGATGAATCTCTTTTTGATGCTTGGGAGAGATATAATGTCTTGATCGATAGATGTCCAAACCACAACATGCTTCCCGTCACATTGATTGATACTTTCTACAATGGTTTGACTTTTCGAGATCGTGATACGATTAATGCAGCCGCCGGAGGCACATTCATTAAAAGGAGACCCGAGGAGTGTAGAGAGCTTATTGAGAACATGACTACTCACCACAAAAACTGGGATTCCTCTGCTTGTTCAAGGAACAACCCGAGAGTCAATGTTTCCTCCACTTCAGCAAACCCTCATATGACCGAACTCACCCGTGTGCTGACTGAAATGAGCAGAAGTATGCAACTCTTAGCTTCAAACCAACAACAACAACAAGTTAAAGCTATTGCTACTCCTTGTGAAACATGCGGTGGTCCTCACTCATACACCGATTGTCCTTCGACACAAGGAAATCCGGAAAATGTGTATGCAGCTTATGGTAATTATTCACCGGAAAATTACCAAGCTCGACCTCAAGGGGATAGAAATCTGTTGAGTTACCGATCAAACAATTACCTTTCACCCGGTTTTTATCCTCAAAACCAAAACCCCGCCAACAACTACAATAGAAGCAACCAAATCCCACCTCGAGCTTCTAATCCTTATCACCCACCCGCCCAACAAACCCCACCCATTAACCCGGATGTTGAAGCCATCATGAGAACCCAAGGTGAGCAAATCAAGAACCTGCAAAGCCAAATTATCAATCTGAAAGGAGATATTACCAAGCAAGGAAATGAGATTAGATCCGAGCTTCGAAATGATATTCAATCCTCCTTCAGCAATCAAACCAATGATTTGAAGAATATGCTTGCTAGTTTCTTGCCCGCAACCTTCTTCTTCGAATTCTCTACCTTCAAACACCGTCACCAATCCGCGAGCCAATGTGAGTGCTATTACTACTCGTAGTGGAGTCACCATAGTAGGACCACAAATCCCACCACCATCATCTACACCTCCTCCACCACCATGTATCCCTACTCCTCCTACACCTAGTATTAGTGCACCATTACCGTCTCCGCCTCGACGTGATGAAGTTCCCACGAATGACCCTTCAACATCTCAACCTTTACCTACACCTGCACCTTCACCACCCAAACCCAATATCCCTTATCCCTCTCGTTTAGGCAAAACCAAAATGCTAACCAAGGAGGACTCCTAAGTGGCACGCTATGTGAAGATGATTTCTCAAATGAACTTCAACATTAGCTTTCTTGAAGCACTTGTCCACATGCCCAAATTTGTTAAAGCATTTAGGGAATTGCTAAACAAGAAGGAGAAGATGATTGAACTCGCCAACACACGATTAAATGAAAACTGCTCTGCAGTTATTCTTAAAGAACTTCCGGAAAAGCTTGGAGATCTCGGTCGTTTTGTGTTGCCTTGCGTGTTCAACAAAACTGAAGAATTTACTGCCCTTGCTGATCTCGGGGATAGTATTAATTTGATGCCATTGAGTGTTTGGAAAACACTATCATTGCCCGACCTTACTCCAACAAAGATGACTCTTGAGCTTGCTAATCGCACTCTCGCTTACCCCGTTGGTATAGCCGAAGACGTGTTTACTAAAGTTGGCACATTTACTTTCCCGGTTGACTTTGTGGTTGTTGATTATGAAATGGACCCTCGTATTCCTTTAATACTTGGTCGGCCATTCTTGAGAACCGGACGAGCTTTAGTGGATGTGGCCGAAGGTGAGTTAATCTTAAGAGTCGGGGATGATGCACAAGTTTTTAAAATGGGGAAGCTTACAAGTACAACCTTTGGAGGCCGAGAATCAGTGAATATGATTAATGTGCTCGATGACTTTACCGTCTACGACAATCCTCTATTCGACTCTTGGTATCGATAATCCACTTTTTCAAGATGATGTGGATGATTCTCGCCCCAATTTTGACCCTTCTCCCAATTATGATTCGCCACCGATCTTTGATGCTTATGATGATGATTCTAGCTCAGACACGGATGATTATGATGACCTTACTTCTGAGTATCCCGATCTGCCCACGTATGATGATTTCGATGAAGCTGATACTCTTTCGAGCGATTCTTCACATGATGAAGATCCTCCGCCATCACTCGATCCTACTTTGGACGATTACTCATTTGAGGAAGATTTCTCTACGTTTCTCAACACTTACTTCCCTCATGAGAGTGATGCACCTCCTTTGGATTTTGAAGATTATCGTCTTGATCCTACTTTGGATTTGAAGCACATTCTTTCAAAGGAGAAGAAACCGGTCGACACCATTATCCGCAGCACGTATGAGTTAACACCTCTTTGTCCCCCTTCTGAGGACGAGGTTGTGCTTCTTCGCGGATCTTCTTCCCATTCTGCTGAGCCTGAGTGCTATTTTCCCTTAAAGGAAAAGGTGTTCGACCCCGGTATTGACATTCTGCAGCCATCTCAGTATCCACCTGATGAAATAAAAGGAAAAATCTTTGGAACTTATGGAAATCTGCTTGCACCACTTCAACCTTGATTCCACCGTGCTCCATCGCTGCTTAAGGGAACCTTGCCTACTCTTCTTTGGCTTGCCTTGTTCGCCTTAAGCTTGTGCTATTTGATGGACGAAAACTATGTCTTTGATCCTGGTGGATATGTTTCATGCTTCTTCCGTTGATAATCAAGGTCGAGTCAGGCTAATGACTCGGTTAACAAAAATCAAGCGCTTCTTGAGAGGTAACCCATGCATCTATCTTTTTGTTTTCTTTATCATAAGTGTAGGGGAGACCCGTTGGTTTGCTTTCCTCTCCTCTCTTAATCAGGGATTCAAGCTTCAATGATCCACTCTTGATGATTCTTGACGACCCGTGATTCCGTGTTCCATTTTCCCGGTTCTATCCTAAACTCTTTTCGATTCACTATTTTATATTTTCTCAATATTAAAATAGGAATCTCTTTAGTTGTCTTTCCCTTAGCGAGATTTAAACAAAGTGCACAATGTCCTAAGTGTAGGGGAGTTTACTCCCACATGCTTAAACATTGAGGACAATGTTTATGTTAAGTGTAGGGGGGGACTTCTATCGAAGTTAAGTGGTCTTTTCCTTGTTTTTGTCCTCATTTTAACCGGAAAATCAATTTTTCGACATTTTTCAAAATTTTTGATCTATTTTGGCCTATTAGTTTTTCCCTTTGTATAGTTATTTAATTTCCTTGCTTAAATAAATCTCTAATAAGTGGTTTTAATTTTCAAAACGTTGTGAATATTTTGACTCAACCTGAGTTTACTTGTCTAAGTTACTCTAGCTAGTATCCTTAACGTGTTTAAGTCAAGTTTTGCTAGGCTTTTATATAGGGAGCTATAAAACGCGAAAGTCTTAACTCTCACAGGTTAAGAACAAGAACTTTTCACAAGTTCCTATAATTGATCCTAGAGAGTCGTTTATCAAGGGAACTTTAAAACGCGAATTCTAAACTTGAAAAAGTCTAAGAATTTGCAAGATCCTATAGGCGACTCGAAAACCCAAAACTTTGATTTAATAGGCTAAGCATCCACGAGTCTCATTACTTGAGACTTTAAACTGTGGAGAACGAGAGATGATAGAGCCAATTATAAGTTCGGTATTCTTTCGTGAATTTATGTGAGTTAATTATGAGCCTATTCTCCCATCGCTTGCTAATAATTTATCTGCTAATAAATAAGGTTGTACGATTTGAAAAGTTACTTAGCTTCCAGCCCAAGATCGTTTAAAAGTTGCTCGGTATGGATTAGAGTTCATAGCCAAGGCATAACTTATTGAAGCGGGATGTGAAGATTGGCGAGTCTGAAAAGGCCCTAACAAAGCATGAGGGCTATATTTTGTTGCTAAAGATCCAAAGTGATGTGAAGAATCATTTATCGAAAATCAATATGAAGGATCGAGACACACGACGAAAAGCAAATACTCCCCAAAAGTCATGGAGAAGTGTATCCGAAAAGACCCTAACAAGGTATGAGGATAAATAGATCCAAGTCATAAAAGGAGGCAGATCGTTGTATATCAAAGTCCAAAATAAAGATTGGAGAAAAATGAAGAAGTCGTGGTCCAAGTATGAATCTCTCAAAATTTCAAGTGAAGAAATTCCTATATGAAGAGAAGGCCATTATTTCATGAGCGTCTCTCAAGGTTTGAAGTATGAAGTCGCTGCCAAATATCGGTCCGAGAAAGGTCTCAAATCGCGAAGCGAGTTATGCCAAGATATGAACTTTATGAGGTCCCGAGAAGCAGTTTTAAAAGATTTTGTCCTTTAGCTAACTATTGATTAAATCGTTCACTTTATTTTCGGACTAAATAACTATCGAAATAAGTCAACAATGCATCCTCGTGATCATTCAAGACAACAATAAAATATAAGAGATACCCCTCGGAATAAGGGAGTCTAAGTGAGTAATTGGCCCACATGAGTTCGTGATAGTTTGCTAACTTATAATAACAATGATCTCGTTTTTAAGCTTTGTTTGGAGAAAGTGAAAACTTGAGGATGATGATTATTCATAACATTTCCAAAACCCAAGGTATGTTTTTGATTTATTTATTTTGAACTTTCTATCTCTTTAATAAAGGCCAACATGGATTGATTATGATGAAAAATGTAAACGTGCTTTGTAACTAATGCATTGCATGAGGACATTGCAATGGTTAAGTGTAGGGGATTTGATATGTGTGAAAACACACATCTTTTCTACCACTTAATTACAATAATAACCGGACCAAAACGTGTATTTTATGTCTTTTATGTCGGAATTATGCGTGGTTTGTGTTTTTGTTGTGATTTAGGATGAAAAGGTGAAAAATGGAGAAAACACGGGAATTCACGGGCATTTACGAACTTTTATTGAAGAAAAAGATGAAAGACGAAGTCAAGAAGTCAAGAGTGCAAAAAGAACGGAAATCCAAGACCAATTCTGAAGATTTATCGAAGAAAAAGTCAAAAGACGGAAGTTTACTTAAAGCCGAGGAACTCAAGTCTTATTTATCGAAGAATTAAAAGACGAGTCCAAAGAAATCCCGAGCCAAAAGTCATCAAATTCCAAGATTAACAAAAAGATTAAGAAGGAAGGACTTAATGGCGCAATTAAGAAGAAAGGAAGGAGGGGAGGAAGCTTCCTCTAACCATCCTGCTAATCACCTATAAATACCCCTCTTATTCATTTCATTTAGTTTTGTTGGCTAGATTGACAAACTAGTTCTTCCACCTTTATTTTATGCACCTTTAATTACTTGCACCTTTAATTACATGTCTTGCACTTTATTTACCATTTAATTTCAAGTAAGTGTCTTTTAATTCTTGCACCTTTACTTTATCTTGTTGATCTCATTCTACCTTTCTTTAATCTTTGATTTATATGCTTTTGATCTTGTTTATTTGTTTAAAGATTTCATTTTTATGCTTTTGATTGTTTTAAATCATTTATTTTCATAGCTTATTTTGTTATTTTCAAGTTTATATAGTTTTTATAAAAGTTATTTTTATATAAAAGTTGTTTTTCTTAAAGCTTATCCTTTTCGTGTTTAAAAAGTTGTTAAGTTTCAGTTTGTTAGCTTATTTTCATACGGTTTACTTTAGGAATTTCGTCTTGTGCTTATTAAGATTTTAGCTTATTTTTCTAGCTTATTTTTCATCCATTTCACTGTATTCCGATTGGTAAGATCGGAAAAGGGTTTAGATATTCCGACCATAGCTACATAGCTTGGTCGGAAAAGGGTTTCAACTTTCCGATTTGGAGGAGCTTTGGTATTCCGATCAGGACAAGGTAAGTGGTATTCCGATTGGGTCTAGTGACAGTTATTCCGATTGGTGCTTTTTCCCTTATTCCGATTGAGGTGTTGTGTGATATTCCGATCAGGAGCTCTAATCAACATTCCGACCAGGTCCACTCCATATTCCGATCAGAGGTAAGACAAACATTCCGATCAGTGTGTTTAAGGAATTCCGATTAGGTGGGTGACAACTATTCGGATCTTGGGGTTCCGTCTGACATTCCGATTGGACGGTTTGTACATTCCGATTGGACGGTTTTTACTTTACGTCACGTTTTTAAATATCGCACCTTTATTTTAATTAGACTTAGATTTAAATTACCTGCCTTTTACTTTAATTGTTTTGCACATTTTCATATACTACAACGACAACCCTTTTTGTTTCCACCAAAATAAAACTGAGTCACACATTAAACATAAGTTTTTCAATTCGATTAGAACACTAGAACGATAATTTGTTTTTCTTAAAGCTTATCTTTTTCGTGTCTTAAAAGTCTTTAAATTTCTGCTTGATAGCTTATTTTCATACGGTTTACTTTAGGAATTTCGTCTTGTGCTTATTAGAATCATAGCTTATTAGATTAGCTTAATTTGTGCTTTTTCTGCCGTATTCCGATTGGTCAAATCGGAAAGGGGAATTACATTCCGATCATAGCTTATTGCTAGGTCGGAAAAGGGTTTTAACATTCCGATTGGGGGGTGTTTGTGGTATTCCGATCTGGGCTTTTGGCTATTATTCCGATCTGGGCTTTTGGCTATCATTCCGATCTGGACCTCACTACACATTCCGATTGAGGGAGCTTTGGTATTCCGATCAGTTTGATTTCTGGACATTCCGATTGGAACTAGTGACAAGATTCCGATTGGTGGTCCATTCAACATTCCGATTAAGGTGCTCGTTTGGTTTTCCGATCAGGTAAGTGACAGTTATTCCGATCATTGGGTTCCGATCAGCATTCCGACCAGGGTCAACTCATATTCCGACCGGAGTGGTAAGCATATTCCGACGGTGAGCCCAATCGGAATATATTCCGATTGGGGTATTTTTCATGTTTTGTCTTGTTTATTTTTCTAAGCTTACATTTTAATACTTGTCTAATGTTAAATCCCACCACGCTTTTAATTCTTGTCATTTAATTAACTTACTTTTTGTCACGTTTTTAAATATCGCACATTTAATTTTAACTAGACTTAGATTTATTTTCACGCCACTTTACTTTAACGACATTTACTTTTAAGTCTTTGCACATTTAAATTTAAAACCAACCAAAAATATTTGTTTCACCAAAATCAACTGAGTCGTACTTTAAGCTGGGAATCAATTCGTTAAGATATCGAGACTTGAACTTTAATTTTTATACGGGCCAAAAGCCTTGTATTAGAAGACAAACGAGTAATAATGTGTGACGATAGCCTAGTCTAATTAAAAACTAATTCTTTTGAAAACCACGATTGTGGATCTAGGTATCATAACACTATTGTTCATAACCTGTTGGACTCTATTAAATTGTTATGCCGGTTTAGGTTTAAGGAATATAAAGTTGTCAAATGCAAAATTTTAAAGAAATCACGTGTATTCATAAATCACATGAGATTTCACAAGATCACATTGTAATTATTTCACAAAATCACATGTGATTTATTTTTGTCATGTAGTGGACGATTATTTTCATATATTTTCGACGATTTTCTGATGTTGAAATTTCCGTCAAAAAACTACAAGTCACGCGTGATTTGATAAATCCTATTAATCAGCTATGGTTTTACAAATTGAGTCTGATTTTTAAAATAAAATCACATGCGATTTTTCGAAAACATAACTTGAACTTCGCGGACTTCCCGAGGTATGTATCACATGTGATTTTTTTGAGCGAACATTTTCTAAAAAAAATCGTTGAAAGTATATAGAAGGGTCTATCTATAAAAAGATAATTTAATTCTTGTCTTAATTGTATATGTTGGGAATAAAATGAGCTAAGTCATTCCTACTGCTTTCAGTTTCATTCCCATTGTTGTTTCTGGTTCCACTGCTGTATGTATTGAAGACAGTGGGATGTTTTCCCACTATATGAAGATTGTCCAACTACTTCAAGATAACTATGGGAAGATATATTAACGCGTTTAGTTATGTACATAGATTATATTTCCAATATTGTACATGTTTAGAAGATTTTATTAATAGTTATCTTGTATAAGGCTCCTTAGTTTATAAAAAGGAGACCTTAGATCATTGTAAATGGGATCGCTTCTTTTACATTTTTCATAGCTTTATGGTTGTGTAACCCTAGTACTATCGAGAGTCCTCATATTATTTAGTCTAAATATACTAAAGCTTTTAATCGTTAATCATTGTTCTTGTCTAAGTGTTAGTTTTTGTATAATACTTGGTATGTTTTACACACAAAGTTTCTGTAGAAACTAGAAGGGGGGTGGAATAGTTTCTCATCGGTTTATCTCTTAATTAAAATTCCTTTCAATTAGGTGAGTGCACAAAACTATCTTTTACCTGAAAGCTAGTTGCATAATGATTAGGTTCAGTTCTAATGCATTAACAATGTATAGTAAGTGTAGTGATAACGAATGTAAGTAAAGAGTAAGGAAAGAAACAACCTAGTAGGAAGACACCAAGATTTATAGTGGTTCGGCAACGAGGCTCTATCCTCGTTCCTACTCCACTCCTCGAGTACACCTTACTCGAGATTTCCACTATATCTACAAGCTCCCTTCTCGACGGAGAAAATCTTACAACGTCGCTTACATTATTTTCCGACACTAAGCTAAATGTCGAGACCTAATCTTAGCTAGGACCAATCTACACAACATCGCCCACTTCACTCTTTTACAACACAAGGCTAGATATCGAGTTTTAATCTAAAGGTAGAACCAATCTTCACATCGTTGCCTACTTCACCATTTTCTGACACAAGGCTAGATGTCGAGTTCTAATCCAAAGCTAGAACCAATCTTCATGACTCTTCACTTTGAAGCTAAGTGAGAACTTCACACAACACAACTACATATCACTTTATAGTGTAGTGAGAACTTACAAGACACAACCACATCACTTTTTAGTTTAGTGAGAACTAACACAACTAATTACAACTCAACTAATCATATCCAATTACACACACGTAGCTTGGATCTACATAACATAAATCCAAGCACACACATGTGCAATGGATGTACACAACTCTACTCCAAGTATTCACAAATAACTTGGATGAACACAACTAGTCCAAGTATTCACAAATACATTGGGTTTACACAAGGCACAAATAAACAAATGATGAACATGACTAGATCTTTAGGAGAAGGTGATCTTCATTAATGCTACATCTTTAATCACATCACAAGTGTGTGAGTGATCTTCTCTTTGGACAAGGTAAAGAAGGAGATCAAGAGGATAATCATGAGTAAACATACTTAACACATTAAGTGATCATTTACAAATGACTAGGATTAGAAAGGAGAAAGAAGGCTGAAGAAGATGTTCAAAAAGGGTTGATGAGAATGCATATTTGATCCACTATTTATAGGAAAAAACATCCAACGGCTATATCTGGCCGTGGTTCCTTATTGGAGCCCGCGGTTCCTTATCGATAAGGAACCGCCGTAGGTGCTAAGGTACCGCCAGCGTAGACTCCGCTCATTTTTGTCTTTTAGTGAATTTGAAATATCTGAGGTTGTTTAAACCTTCAGAGGATATTCTTATGGCATTTGAAATATGCCATATTCAAATTTTCATTTTCATTTTAATAAAATAGTTTCTTAAAAATAATTTTTATTAAAAAACTTTTATAATGTTTGACAAAAGTGAGTTTTAAGGCTAATCACTTTTATAATCACTAAGCATAATTAAGATATGTTAGTGTAATGATTATTACCTTGATGATATTGTTTGTTAGATAATTCGTTTTATTATTGTGTTTGGCAATAAATGTCTTTTTAATTTGTCGTTCAAAACTAAGAAAGATTAGTTAATACTAACAATGTTTTTAGGCATTGCTTTCACACCCTACCATGGCGGAATATGGGGCGCGACGTATGGATATCATCACAACATGGCGTGTCTATAGAGATAACTATATGAAATAAGAAATGTCATAAAATGGAGACACAAAGTCATGACAATATCTCATCAGACTCAGGAGTCTAGGTAAGTAGGTAACAGTCCTACCGCTTACCCAAGACAAATAAATAACATAACCAAACAAATATATGTGTGCCACATTATCACTTATTTAAATGAGCAAATAAAAACTAAGAAGGAAACGGGGATTCTCCTTCTATATGCATTCCTAAGCTTCTCCAATCCTAGACACTTATATTCTCATGCTTAACCATAGTATCACCTGAAAGAGACACTAAAACACGTCAACATAAAGTTGGTGAGAGTCATAGGTTTAGACTCTAACGCTAAATCAGTTATAAGCTGTGAATAACAACCATCAACACAATAACATATGGACAATCTGCTACAAATATGCATTAAAAACTATCAATCAAGATTAATCATACCAAACCAATCCAATCCAAGGCTCCTACCTTGCCAAACAACATCATGGTACCATAGATGATCACACTATGTACCTATCCCAAGACCACTACCTTGGCAAACCACAAGGCCACTACCTTATCAAACCACAATAAATGAGACGGCACGTGTCCCCCGA
This sequence comes from Glebionis coronaria, assembly GCA_025667525.1. NCBI lineage: Eukaryota > Viridiplantae > Streptophyta > Magnoliopsida > Asterales > Asteraceae > Glebionis > Glebionis coronaria. The sequence continues at coordinate 486,302,338 of CM046882.1, read as the reverse complement.
TCCAAATCATACACAATTTAAAAATCACATAGCAGTTAATCACATAATGCACACACAAGTCCATCTCAAATCACAAACACATTCACAGCATCAATTTAGAAAATAACTCAACACAGTGTCTCTTCCATCCCATCTGGAAGTCAAAATCAATATTAATCATGGGACTATGAAACTCACCTTATAGCTTCTTCACAAGTCCTCGCACTAGCAACAAGCTAACAAACCAAAAACACGAAATCAATACACGAACCTATCACTAAGATGGCTCGTCAACCTATGATGGACATCTAGTCTATTCCCATATAAAAACTTCATTGATAAGCTCTAACCATCCCATTACCCTTCCTTAACAAGTCCTTAACTTGGTTAAGTTTAATAACTATCCCGTTCATATTTTACACAAAACATCCCAGTTTTTAGGTCTCAAAACTTTAAGTCAAACGTCCACTTAAATATACCCATGGTTTCTGTAAAGGAATATTCATACTTTTACATATGTTAGCTAAAACCTCCCACTTGCCCTAACCTTAAAGATACTGTTAAGGCCCAGATATATGTGTATATATTGCTACCTATCCAGAATTCACTGATTTTAAACGTATGAAAAATTCATTACCATTAGAGGGTCTTACCCTAAACCACAATCTTAGCCCAAGTTCAGATCCTTACTACAATATATAAACCATATCTCATTTCGTGAGAAGATCCCAATGCAACCCTAAGTACCCCAAACAACCCAAAACTTAAAAAGAAAACAGGCTGAATTCAAAACTGTTTTGACCTCCGACTGTTGTAACCTCTTTTTGAACCTAATTCTCTATAACCATTGTCTCTGATACCATTCTGCCACACCCCACCATGGCGGAATATGGGGCGCGATGTATGGATATCATCACAACATGGCGTGTCTATAGAGATAACTATATGAAATAAGAAATGTCATAAAATGGAGACACAAAGTCATGACAATATCTCATCAGACTCAGGAGTCTAGGTAAGTAGGTAACAGTCCTACCGCTTACCCAAGACAAACAAATAACATAACCAAACAAATATATGTGTGCCACAGTATCACTTATTTAAATGAGCAAATAAAAACTACGAAGGAAACGGGGATTCTCCTTCTATATGCATTCCTAAGCTTCTCTAATCCTATCCACTTATTTTCTCATGCTTAACCATAGTATCACCTGAAAGAGACACTAAAACACGTCAACATAAAGTTGGTGAGAGTCATAGGTTTAGACTCTAACGCTAAATCAGTTATAAGCTGTGAATAACAACCATCAACACAATAACATATGGACAATGTGTTACAAATATGCATTAACAACTATCAATCAAGATTAATCATACCAAACCAATCCAATCCAAGGCTCCTACCGTGCCAAACAACATCATGGTACCATAGATGATCACACTATATACCTATCCCAAGGCCACTACCTTGGCAAACCACAAGGCCACTACCTTATCAAACCACAATAACTGAGACGGCACGTGTCCCCCGATCTAAATCATACACAATCAAAAATCACATAGCAGTTAATCACATAATGTACACACAAGTCCATCTCAAATCACAAACACATTCACAGCATCAATTTAGAAAATAACTCAACACAGTGTCTCTTCCATCCCATCTGGAAGTCAAAATCAATATTAAACATGGGACTATGAAACTCACCTGATAGCTTCTTCACAAATCCTCGCACTAGCAACAAGCTAACAAACCAAAAACACGAAATCAATACACGAACCTATCACTAAGATGGCTCGTCAACCTATGATGGACATCTAGTCTATTCCCATATAAAAACTTCATTGATAAGCTCTAACCATCCCATTACCCTTCCTTAACAAGTCCTTAACTTGGTTAAGTTTAATAACTATCCCGTCCATATTTTACACAAAACAGTCCCAGTTTTTAGGTCTCAAAACTTTAAGTCAAACGTCCACTTAAATATACCCATGGTTTCTATAAAAGAAATATTCATACTTTTACATATGTTAGCTAAAACCTCCCACTTGCCCTATCCTTAAAGCTACTGTTAAGACCCCGATATATGTGTATATATTGCTACCTATCCAGAATTCACTGATTTTAAACGTATGAAAAGTTCATTACCATTAGAGGGTCTTACCCTAAAACACAATCTTAGCCCAAGTTCAGATCCTTACTACAATATATAAACCATCTCTCATGTTCGTGAGAAGATCCCAATGCAACCCTAAGTACCCCAAACAACCCAAAACTTAAAAAGAAAACAGGCTGAATTCAAAACTGTTTTGACCTCCGACTCTTGTAACCTGTTTTTGACCCACTTCCCGACCTCCAATTTAGTTCTAGTTTCTTGAATTAGAAAGCCACTTCAATTAACTTTTCAGGGATACTTGGATCGCATCTTGAATGTTCATATAACTCCCAATATGATGAAAACAATTGACTCAAAATTCTGCCCAGTTTTTAAAAACGAGTTTAACAAAATCAACACCATTAGTTAACCCTAATCCCTCTAATTACAAGCCCTAATTTATGTAATCATTATGAACTCATTATTATAACATTAATTTACTTTTCTTAAATTAAACCCTAACCTAAATCCATCATAAGATGATTATAAAAACATAAAAACAATTAAATTAAAAAGGGATCAAAGACTTTACCTTTGATTTATGAAAACCCCCAAAATTATGAAGAACCCTAAAAACCTTCTATGTAACCTACGAATTTTTTAATATCTCCAGGGAATAATAATGAATTTGATTGTTATTAAAACAATATATAGGGTGTACATAAAATCCTAATCCAAGAATAAGCCCACTTTCCTTTTTCTCCTCTTTTCCCTTTTTTTCTTTTCCAAACCGACCTAACCCCCTTAAATTCGTTTTTTTCTTTATTTTTTTTCTTTTTATTGTTAATTAATATCTTATTAATATTACCTTAATTTACCTTAATTTATTTCAGCTCCTAAAACTCCCAAAACCTCAAAACCGTAAAACTAGTCAAATTTACGCGTTTTACCGTAAAAGTCGTAAAATATACACTTTAAAAAAAATCTCAAATTTTGAAATAAACTTTATAATTAATTCCTAAATGACCTAAAACCATCCCGAAAAATATTCATATGGATAATTACCTCACCCGATACCTCTAAATGCTAAACCGTAAATCCTAAAAAAAAATACTATTACTATAATACTTATACGTATACGTAAACACAAAATAACACCATTTCATTTCATAGTCACTAATTGTGAGCTCATGAACATGAAATAACCGTTCCTCAATTTACTTATGAGTACTTCTATACTCATAAACGGTAACCACACCAACCTCAATCACACAAAACAAACACGTAATCACACAATTCAAGTAAGCACACATAAAATAACCTAAAAGTAAGACCAAGTGACAAATCCAAAACCTAGGGTTGTCACATCACTCCCTCCTAATAGAAATCTCGTCCCGAGATTTACTCCCAAACTCAAACTCACTCTCAGCAACCAAACGAGGATACATATCCTTGATAAAACTTCCACGTTCAAACGTGAACTCAGTTTATACCAAAATAATCTCAACCAACAACACATGAGCCTAACCATCCGCGAGGAAACTTATTAAAACCATAAAGTTATGTAACCAACCTAACTAAATCTCGCAACTCATCAAACAAGAACTGTCTTGAAAACAAGTTAGGAGCCATCACATAACTTGACGGGTTTAAAACTGTCACCCAGATTTCAGTCTTACTCATAAATACCAAAAATCAAAACTCATCAAGATATAACCATGTGCTCTAAGGTCTAAATAAATCTCAAATTCTATCCCAACTCATCTCTATGTTAACCCTCCAAGTATTCATTAACCCAAAATACCCAAAACATAAGTTTAAACCATGTTGTCTGAAAATTAACCTTGAACTCGACACTTGTACAATTAGTTAGACTTATCTACTGACCTCCATTTGCTAAACATTCTGAATATTTGAAAAGTACGTTCTGAGTACATAATTTTAGGCTTTTGAATCACCCAAAAAGTTTTAAAAACGAACAAGTTATGACCAAAACGATTTTTACCTAAAACCTGCCTAGGCATTAGCGACAGTTTCTGTCAGTTTAGCGACAGAATTTGACAGTTTAGCGATAGTTTCCGCCTACTCCGATTTATACCCAAAAACGATTTTAAACCCTAATTTATTTTAATTCCAGAAAATTCTAACTAAAGAACAATAACTTTAGGTGATCAAAACCAAAATATTTTAAAATAAACAAGCCATGCTTAAATGTAAAAAAAAATTATATTCCACCTTATTTCAAACACGTTTTCGACACCTTACCCTCATTTTATGGACTACCAACAACTAATTTTTTTTATTTTTTTTTACTATTTGCAAGTTCCATTTTTTTTACCATGTAAGACTCAAAACAAAAGATATCGTTATTCCAAAATAAATCTTCACCCTCTCAATAGCTTCTACGCCAAAAGTACCGTACAAACAACCACGTGAAATGAGAACTCGATAAATGCGCTACTATAGAAGTTGAACATCCCAAAGAGGAAAGAGCTAGAAAACCATCCTAAGAATACAACCGATAAGTAGAAGGGAAATATACATATATAGGCATACGCGTACATACACTCAAATCCATCCAACGTATACTATACAAGCATGTATTTACTCTCTTTCATGCAATCATACTTGAAAGTCCAGTGGTGTTGTGGCACATATATAATTATGTAGGCCTCAATAATTATACATGTTCCCTTTCACCAATGTACTCCCTCCTATGATGACAGTTATAAGAAATTAATACTACACATAACACATAATCCAACAACTCACAAGCACATAACCACACAAGATAAGATCCAAAACCCCATGTATTAAAATAACATAGCCAATGCACGAAACACATAAACTCGTAGTCCAGCTGAACCAGCGTAGAAAAAATTCAAAATGTATAAAGAACATGAAAACATAATTAAGCGAAATCCAACAATGACTAGTGTATACGACCATGGTTCCACCCGCACTAATCAAAACTCGTAAAGAAAATAACATGTAGTTAAGTATGAACCATAGTAGTTCATAACCTAACAAATACTGCGAAAATAATATTCAAACACATCAATTACTATAAAATGCACACATACTCCTATGACGCCTATATGCAGGGACCCTTAAGCTATAGACTAGGCTACACGACTAGGCAACCTAATTCTCTATAACCATTGTCTCTGATACCATTCTGCCACACCCCACCATGGCGGAATATGGGGCGGGACGTATGGATATCATCACAACATGGCGTGTCTATAGAGATAACTATATGAAATAAGAAATGTCATAAAATGGAGGCACAAAGTCATGAAATATCTCATCAGACTCAGGAGTCTAGGTAAGTAGGTAACAGTCCTACCACTTACCCAAGACAAACAAATAACATAACCAAACAAATATATGTGTGCCACAGTATCACTTATTTATATTAGAAAATAAAAACTAAGAAGGAAACGGGGATTCTCCTTCTATATGCATTCCTAAGCTTCTCCAATCCTAGCCACTTATGTTCTCATGCTTAACCATAGTATCACCTGAAAGAGACACTAAAACACGTCAACATAAAGTTGGTGAGAGTCATAGGTTTAGACTCTAACGCTAAATCAGTTATAAGCTGTGAATAACAACCATCAACACAATAACATATGGACAATGTGCTACAAATATGCATTAACAACTATCAATCAAGATTAATCATACCAAACCAATCCAATCTAAGGCTCCTACCTTGCCAAACAACATCATGGTACCATAGATGATCACACTATGTACCTATCCCAAGGCCACTACCTTGGCAAACCACAAGGCCACTACCTTATCAAACCACAATAACTGAGACGGCACGTGTCCCTCGATCCAAATCATACACAATCAAAAATCACATAGCAGTTAATCACATAATGTACACACAAGTCCATCTCAAATCACAAACACATTCACAGCATCAATTTAGAAAATAACTCAACACAGTGTCTCTTCCATCCCATCTGGAAGTCAAAATCAATATTAAACATGAGACTATGAAACTCACCTGATAGCTTCTTCACAAGTCCTCGCACTAGCAACAAGCTAACAAACCAAAAACACGAAATCAATACACGAACCTATCACTAAGATGGCTCGTCAACCTATGATGGACATCTAGTCTATTCCCATATAAAAACTTCATTGATAAGCTCTAACCATCCCATTACCCTTCCTTAACAAGTCCTTAACTTGGTTAAGTTTAATAACTATCTCGTTCATATTTTACACAAAACGGTCCCAGTTTTTAGGTCTCAAAACTTTAAGTCAAACGTCCACTTAAATATACCCATGGTTTCTGTAAAAGGAATATTCATACTTTTACATATGTTAGGTAAAACCTCCCACTTGCCCTAACCTTAAAGCTACTGGTAAGGCCCCGATATATGTGTATATATTTCTACCTATCCAGAATTCACTGATTTTAAACGTATGAAAAGTTCATTACCATTAGAGGGTCTTACCCTAAAACACAATCTTAGCCCAAGTTCAGATCCTTACTATAATATATAAACCATCTCTCATGTTCGTGAGAAGATCCCAATGCAACCCTAACTACCCCAAACAACCCAAAACTTAAAAAGAAAACAGGCTGAATTCAAAACTATTTTGACCTCAGACTGTTGTAACCTGTTTTTGACCCACTTCCCTACCTCCAATTTAGTTCTAGTTTCTTGCATTAGAAAGCCACTTCAATTACCTTTTCAGGGATACTTGGATCGCATCTTGAATGTTCCTAGAACTCCCGATATGATCAAAACAATTGACTCAAAATTCTGCCCAGTTTTTAAAAACGGGTTTACCAAAATCAACCACATTAATTAACCCTAATCCCTCTAATTACAAGCCCTAATTTATGTAATCATTATGAACTCATTATTATAACATTAATTTACTGTTCTTAAATTAAACCCTAACCTAAATCCATCATAAGATGATTATAAAAACATAAAAACAATTAAATTAAAAAGGGATCAAAGACTTTACCTTTGATTTATGAAAACCTCCAAAATTATGAAGAACCCTAAAAACCTTCTATGTAACCCACGAATTTTTTAATATCTCCAGGGAATAATAATGAATTTGATTGTTATTAAAACAATATATAGGGTGTACATAAAATCCTAGTCCAAAAATAAGCCCACTTTCCTTTTTCTCCTCTTTTCCCTTTTTTTTCTTTTCCAAACCGACCTAACCCCCTTAAATTCGTTTTTTTCTTTATTTTTTTCTTTTTATTGTTAATTAATATCTTATTAATATTACCTTAATTTACCTTAATTTATTTCAGCTCCTAAAACTCCCAAAACCTCAAAACCGTAAAACTAGTCAAATTTACGCGTTTTAACGTAAAAGTCGTAAAATATACACTTTAAAAAAAAATCTCAAATTTTGAAATAAACTTTATAATTAAGTCCTAAATGACCTAAAACCATCCCGAAAAATATTCATATGGATAATTACCTCACCCGAGACCTCTAAATGCTAAACCGTAAATCCTAAAAAAAATACTATTACTATAATACTTATACGTATACGTAAACACCAAAATAACACCATTTCATTTCATAGTCACTAATTGTGAGATCATGAACATGAAATAACCGTTCCTCAATTTACTTATGAGTACTTCTATACTCATAAATGGTAACCACACCAACCTCAATCACACAAAACAAACACGTAATCACACAATTCAAGTAAGCACACATAAAATAACATAAAAGTAAGACCAAGTGACAAATCCAAAACCTAGGGTTGTCACATCACTCCCTCCTAATAGAAATCTCGTCCCGAAATTTACTCCCAAACTCAAACTCACTCTCAGCAACCAAACGAGGATACATATCCTTGATAAAACTTCCACGTTCAAACGTGAACTCAGTTTATACCAAAATTATCTCAACCAACAACACATGAGCCTTAACCGTCCACGAGGAAACTTATTAAAACCATAAAGTTATGTAACCAACCTAACTAAATCTCGCAACTCATCAAACAAGAACTGTCTTGAAAACAAGTTAGGAGCCATCACATAACTTGACGGGTTTAAAACTGTCACCCAGATTTTAGTCTTACTCATAAATACAATAAATCAAAACTCATCAAGATATAACCATGTGCTCTAAGGTCGAAATAAATCTCAAATTCTATCCCAACTCATCTCTATGTTAACCCTCCAAGTATTCATTAACCCAAAATACCCAAAACATAAGTTTAAACCATGTTGTCTGAAAATTAACCTTGAACTCGACACTTGTACAATTAGTTAGACTTAGCTACTGACCTCCATTTGCTAAACATTCTGAATATTTGAAAAGTACGTTCTGAGTACATAATTTTAGGCTTTTGAATCACCCAAAAAATTTTAAAACGAACAAGTTATGACCAAAACGATTTTTACCTAAAACCTGCCTAGGCATTAGCGACAGTTTAGCGACAGAATTTGATAGTTTAGCGATAGTTTCCGCCTACTCCGATTTATACCCAAAAACAATTTTAAACCCTAATTTATTTTAATTTCAGAAAATTAAAACTCTCACCCATCATATGATTAAATACATGACTTTAACATATTTAATTTAATAAAAAAAAATTCTAACTAAAGAACAATAACTTTAGGTCATCAAACCAAAATATTTTAAAATAAACAAGCCATGCTTAAATGTAAAAAAAAAATTATATTCCACCTTATTTCAAACACGTTTTCGACACCTTACCCTCATTTTATGGACTACCAACAACTAATTTTTTTTTTACTATTTGCAAGTTCCATTTTTTTTACCATGTAAGACTCAAAACAAAAGATATCGTTATTCCAAAATAAATCTTCACCCTCTCAATAACTTCTACACCAAAAGTACCGTACAAACAACCACGTGAAATGAGAACTCGATAAATGCGCTACTATAGAAGTTGAACATCCCAAAGAGGAAAGAGCTAGAAAACCATCCTAAGAATACAACCGATAAGTAGAAGGGAAATATCCATATATAGGCATACGCGTACATACACTCAAATCAATCCAACGCATACTATACAAGCATGTATTAACTCTCTTTCATGCAATCATACTTGAAAGTCCAGTGGTGTTGTGGCACATATATAATTATGTAGGCCTCCATAATTATACATGTTCCCTTTCACCAATGTACTCCCTCCTATGATGACACTTATAAGAAATTAATACTACACATAACACATAATCCAACAACTCCCAAGCACATAACCACACAAGATAAGATCCAAAATCCCATGTATTAAAATAACATAGCCAATGAACGAAACACATAAACTCGTAGTCCAGCTGAACCAGCGTAGAAAAAATTCAAAATGTATAAAGAACATGAAAACATAATTAAGCGAAATCCAACAATGACTAGCGTATATGACCATGGTTCCACCCGCACTAATCAAAACTCGTAAAGAAAATAACATGTAGTTAAGTATGAACCATAGTAGTTCATAACCTAACAAATACTACGAAAATAATATTCAAACACATCAATTACTATAAAATGCACACATACTGCTATGACGCCTATATGCAGGGACCCTTAAGCTATAGACTAGGCTACACGACTAGGCAACCTAATTCTCTATAACCATTGTCTCTGATACCATTCTGTCACACCCCACCATGGCGGAATATGGGGCGCGACGTATGGATATCATCACAACATGGCGTGTCTATAGAGATAACTATATGAAATAAGAAATGTCATAAAATGGAGACACAAAGTCATGACAATATCTCATCAGACTCAGGAGTCTAGGTAAGTAGGTAACAGTCCTACCGCTTACCCAAAACAAACAAATAACATAACCAAACAAATATATGTGTGCCACGGTATCACTTATTTAAATTAGCAAATAAAAACTAAGAAGGAAACCAGGATTCTCCTTCTATATGCATTCCTAAGCTTCTCCAATCCTAGCCACTTATGTTCTCATGCTTAACCATAGTATCACCTGAAAGAGACACTAAAACACGTCAACATAAAGTTGGTGAGAGTCATAGGTTTAGACTCTAACGCTAAATCAGTTATAAGCTGTGAATAACAACCATCTACACAATAACATATGGACAATGTGCTACAAATATGCATTAACAACTATCAATCAAGATTAATCATACCAAACCAATCCAATCCAAGGCTCCTACCTTGCCTAACAACATCATGGTACCATAGATGATCACACTATGTACCTATCCCAAGGCCACTACCTTGGCAAACCACAAGGCCACTACCTTGTCAAACCACAATAACTGAGACGGCACGTGTCCCCCGATCCAAATCATACACAATCAAAAATCACATAGCAGTTAATCACATAATGTACACACAAGTCCATCTCAAATCACAAACACATTCACAGCATCAATTTAGAAAATAACTCAACACAGTGTCTCTTCCATCCCATCTGGAAGTCAAAATCAATATTAAACATGGGACTATGAAACTCACCTGATAGCTTCTTCACAAGTCCTCGCACTAGCAACAAGCTAACAAACCAAAAACACGAAATCAATACACGAACCTATCACTAAGATGACTCGTCAACCTATGATGGACATCTAGTCTATTCCCATATAAAAACTTCATTGATAAGCTCTAACCATCCCATTACCCTTCCTTAACAAGTCCTTAACTTGGTTAAGTTTAATAACTATCCCGTTCATATTTTACACAAAACAGTCCCAGTTTTTAGGTCTCAAAACTTTAAGTCAAATGTCCACTTAAATATACCCATGGTTTCTGTAAAAGGAATATTCATACTTTTACATATGTTAGCTAAAACCTCCCACTTTCCCTAACCTTAAAGATACTGTTAAGGCTCCGATATATGTGTATATATTGTTACCTATCCAGAATTTACTGATTTTAAACGTATGAAAAGTTCATTACCATTAGAGGGTCTTACCCTAAACCACAATCTTAGCCCAAGTGCATATCCTTACTAAAATATATAAACCATCTCTCATGTTCGTGAGAAGATCCCAATGCAACCCTAAGTACCCCAAACAACCCAAAACTTAAAAAGAAAACAGGCTAAATTCAAAACTGTTTTGACCTCCGACTGTTGTAACCTGTTTTTGACCCACTTCCCGACCTCCAATTTAGTTCTAGTTTCTTGAATTTGAAAGCCACTTCAATTACCTTTTCAGGGATACTTGGATCGCATCTTGAATGTTCCTATAACTCCCGATATGATCAAAACAATTGACTCAAAATTCTGCCCAGTTTTTAAAAACGGGTTTAACAAAATCAACCACATTATTTAACCCTAATCCCTCTAATTACAAGCCCTAATTTATGTAATCATTATGAACTCATTATTATAACATTAACTTACTGTTCTTAAATTAAACCCTAACCTAAATCCATCATAAGATGATTATAAAAACATAAAAACAATTAAATTAAAAAGGGATCAAAGACTTTACCTTTGATTTATGAAAACCCCCAAAATTATGAAGAACCCTAAAAACCTTCTACGTAACCCACAAATTTTTTAATATCTCCAGGAAATAATAATGAATTTCATTGTTATTAAAACAATATATAGGGTGTACATAAAATCCTAGTCCAAGAATAAGCCCACTTTTCTTTTTCTCCTCTTTTCCCTTTTTTTTCTTTTCCAAACCGACCTAACCCCCTTAAATTCGTTTTTTTCTTTATTTGTTTTCTTTTTATTGTTAATTAATATCTTATTAATATTACCTTAATTTACCTTAGTTTATTTCAGCTCCTAAAACTCCCAAAACCTCAAAACCGCAAAACTAGTCAAATTTACGCGTTTTACCGTAAAAGTCGTAAAATATACACTTTTAAAAAAATCTCAAATTTTGAAATAAACTTTATAATTAAGTCCTAAATGACCTAAAACCATCCCAAAAAATCTTCATATGGATAATTACCTCACCCGAGACCTCTAAATGCTAAACCGTAAATCCTAAAAAAAATACTATTACTATAATACTTATACGTATACGTAAACACCAAAATAACACCATTTCATTTCATAGTCACTAATTGTGAGCTCATGAACATGAAATAACCGTTCCTCAATTTACTTATGAGTACTTATATACTCATAAATGGTAACCACACCAACCTCAATCACACAAAACAAACACGTAATCACACAATTCAAGTAAGCACACATAAAATAACCTAAAAGTAAGACCAAGTGACAAATCCAAAACCTAGGGTTGTCACAATTGTTTTGCAATAACAGTTTCTCTTGTGTTAGTTTGGATTTATCCAAGTTAATACTACCTTACAAGCTAAGGGAATCTGATATAAGTTTGAGATTAACAAGTGGTATCGGAGCTTGTTGAGAGACTTTTGTCAGTCAAGAACAAAAACATAACACACATCACAAAACATCAATGGAATTTCAAAATGCCATCTCTACCCCCAACTCTGACCAAGCACTCAAAATTCAAATTCTTGACCCTGATAACTTTGAGAAGTAGGAATTCAGGATCAAGCAATACTTGCAATGTGAACATTATGCTCTACAGGAGGTCATCGAATTGGTGACTTATATGACAAAGATAAGAAAACATGTTGGAGAAGGAGCATTATGATCTGAAAAGAAAAAGGAAAAGTCTTTTGCTATTACTGCTGAAGACATGTATAAAAGGAGGAACGATGTTAAAGCTCATAGTTCATTACTTTTATCTCTTCCAAATCGATATCAACTAAATTTTAGGAAGCATGAGAATGTCAAGGACTTATGGGAAGCAGTCGTGACAACCTTTGGTGGTAATGAGGCCACTAAGAAAAAAGAAGAAAAGCGAGACAAAAGATCAATTATCAAGATTCAAGGCTACACCTAGAGAATATATCTTATCAACCTACAACATAATACAAGATCTGGTAAGTTACTTGATATTCTTTAAGTAGAAATAACTTCAGAGGAATTAAATCAGAAGTTCTTAAATTCTCTTGCACCAGAGTGGTTTGTCTACATTGCTATTTGGTAAAACAGGGATGACATAGACCCAAAAACTCTAGTTGAAATATTAAATAATCTCAAGTTGTTTGAACCAATTGTTTAGAAGATGAGTGGCTCGAAACTTATAAATGTAGTCTTTATTTCTCACAACAATGAGAATACTTATCACAACAGTGGGAAGATTTCCCATATCAGTGCGAAAGATTATGTTACCTCTGTATCCATTCAACAGAGTTCCTCTAAGACTAATGGCAACACAACTGATTATAATGTTACACCTGCCACTTTTAGTCTTTACACTGTATGTGCATACATTGCCTCTAAAAGACCAAATGGTTCTGAGATTGTGTATAAATATTTAGAGCAGATAAATAAGAGGGACCTTGATGAGATAGACAACAAATTCAACGTGGCTCCCCTCAACATAAGAGCCAACTGGTTTCACAAGAAGTATGGGAAGAATTTCCGTTAAACCATCTGATGTTGTTGGAGTCAAAGGTGAAATTCTATAACTGTGGAAAAATGGGTCACTTTGTAAGGGAATGTAGATCACCGATGAGATAAGACAAAGGCAAGAGTTATAAAAGAGAACCCTAGGTTTAAGAGCCTGAATATAAGGCAATGGTGGTTATGCATAGGATTAATGATGTTGGCTAGGAATGGAGCTTTATGGCTGATGAGGCTGAAGTTCAAGAGAACTACGCACTGGTAGTTGAGGATGTTCCTACTGAGTTTTCACATAGTCAATAAGGATCATCCCAACTCATAGATCATTGGTACTTCAGACACTCCTATGGAGACAAGACATCAGTCCAAAGAGCATATCTTTATTGCAAATATCCACTAGAAGTATAACCATGAAAATCTTCAATTTTGCTTGTTTGCTTACTTTTTTCTCAAGAAGAACCAAAGAATATTTTTGATGCTTTGCAAGATCCAAGTTGGGTAGAGGCAATGCAAGAGGAGATTCTTCAATTTGAGATATAAAAGGTTTGGATTTTGGTCGACTGTCCTAGAGGTGTTAGGCCAATTTGGGACAAGATTAGTGACGAGGAACAAAAAGGATGAAAGGGGTATTGTGATCAGGAACAAGGCTTGGTTGGTAGCTAGCACACAAGAGGAATAGATTGACTATGAGGAGGTATTTTCCCCTATGGCAAGAATCAATGCCATTAGACTCTTTCTTGTCTATGCTTCTTTCATGGGATTCACAGTATACCAGATGGATGTCAAAAGTGCCTTCCTCTATGGAACTATTGAAGAGGAGATTTATGTGATGCAACCTCCTGGATTTGAAAAACTTGAGAATCCAGAAAAAGTATACAAGGTGCAAAAATCTATGTATAGGTTACATCAAGTTCCAAGAGCTTAGTATCGCCCTTTGTCCAAATATCTATTGGACAATGGATTCAAGAGGGGTACTATTGATCAAACACACTTCATCAAGAAGTATAAATGAGACTTTCTTCTTGTACAAGTATATGTTGATGATATTATCTTCGGATCAACAAATTCAAAGCTTAGTAGGGAATTTGCGAAGCTAATGCATGACACGTTTCAGATGGGTGCCATGGGTGAACTCAATTTTTTCCTTAGATTACAGGTTCAACAAAGGAAATATGGAATATTTATCTCCCAAGATAAATATGTTGATGATATTTTAGAGAAGTTTAGGTTCACATATGCTAAGAAGGTTACTACTCTAATGGATAGGGAACATCCTTAGGTTAAAACTGGTGAAGGGAAAGATGTGGATGTCAAACACTATATATCCAAGATTAGATCATTGATGTACCTCACAGCCTCAAGAATTGATATAATGTTTGTTTTGTGTGTATGTGCTAGACATCAAGTGACACCAAAGGGGTGTCATCTCTTTGTAGTAAATAGGATCTTTAGATATCTTAAGTCCCACCCTACCTTAGGACTTTGGTATCCTAAAGACTCCCCCTTTAAGCTGGTAACCTATTCAGATAGTGATTATGGAGGTTACAATGAAGATAGGAAGTTTGCCTCTAGTGGTTGTCAGTTCTTGAGGAGAAGGTTGAGAACTTGGCATTGTATGAACCAGATGATTGTGGGCACTTCAACACTTGAAGCAAAGTATGTGTCAGTAGCAACATTGTAACACCCCACTTGGATAAGTGGACCGTTATGTGTATTTATGGCGTGTCATCAAAGCATAAGGTAAATATCCTAAAACATTAGCTGACCATAAAGGAATACCGGAATCAAACATCGGTAATCCAAACATAAGCCCAAAACATGAAAAGTAAAATTACTGAAGGAAAGGACTAAACAATGTCCAAATAAGCAGAATAATGTAAGAAATGCATAAAGTAAGAAGTCTGGATAGCTTCCATCCAAATGCACATGCTCTCAGAATCCTAAGAGCGTCCTGGTGTACCTTCCGTTAGAACATGAAAGGAACTACGGCTGAGCATAACGCTCAGTGAACGGATATAAAGCATGATAAGAATATACTGAATGAAACAGGCGATAGAATACTGAAGCTGTAAGACTGATATGTAACATGTGGTAGAACTCTGCATAAAATCTGAGAAACCTGGTTCATATATACTGATACTGAAATATAATATTAATTCTGAAAACATGCATTTACTGTATTTTATTTGCCAGAGCTTATATAGGTCACGTGCTGTAACAACCGTGCATGAATAACTGGAGGGGTGACCTCGTCATGCTATAGAGGGGTGACCTCTAAATAACTGTGCTTGGTGGAGGGATCAGCTCCAATGTGAAGGATGTAGAGCACACACCACATTCACCCTGATAACTTGTAACACATATAAGCCTAGGATGCATCCATACACCCCACTAATAATACTGATAAAATGGCCAAGCTGAGCTGAGTGGGACGATGCAGGATATCACTCTCCTGCATGTGAGTCACGACACCGGTGCCTCTAGTGCCGTGGTTACGGTACCTCCGTAACTAGTACATAAACTGGTCGTGCTTGTATATAATGCTCAGGCAATTTATTTAGTTATTAATATGATTACTGATAAACTTAAACATATACTGGGGAAAAACATTTGGCTGAAGACGGGGAATCCTAATCATGCATAGAAAGGAAGTCCTTACAGAAAGGACGGAAATCCGTACCTCGTGTCCAGTCATGAAATCAGAATGAAAGCTGAAGGATCGACTCTGACTTCACGGATACTACATAAATAATGGACGGAAATAAGTCGTCTGATTACTGTTTACTGTTACTGATTTTACATGTTCTTAGTTTGATTTATTTTATTCTTTATTTCTGTTTATGCATAATCTGGTAAATCTTATAGTCCGATGTATCTCTGATAAATCTGACTGTTCTTTAAATGATTACTGAATATCGTATATCTTGTATTCTTGATCAATGTATATTATACGGTATTCTGATTATGGTAATATACTGTAATCTGGTATTAAAATATTACTATAAATAGTAACCTGCCATAAATAGAACTACTAAAAATCTGAAAGGTTTTCCAATTTAGTTTTTCTAAAGTTTTAAATCATTAAAACAAATCACATGTTTAAAGTAAATAAAAGAATAAATTTTATGTTACTAATTAAGTAATAACACAAAACAATTAATTAAATTTATTTAATACAACTTATTTATAAAAAGATTTAACTAAGTAAAGTAAATCCTTGTATTTTAATATATTCCCACTGCTTTTGTTATGTTCCCACTGCTTTCATTATATACGTTCCCACTGCTTGATTATAAAATTCCCACTGCTTGTATTATAAAAGTTTCCACTGCTTGTATTATAAAAGTTCCCACTGCTTTTTATTGGTTCCCCCTGTTAGTGTTCCCTGTCATAATCCCAAACACCCTTTTATGAACTGTTAACCCAAACAACCCCTAACCGCATGATAATCCCAAACGCCCCCCTGTTGCTGCGTTTTTACCACTGCTTTCGAGCCAAACACCCCTGATGGGTCAGTTATGTTTGCGTTTGGGCCAAATAACACCACCGAGATGTGGTGGCGTCTCGGTTTTATTAAAACAGTTAAACCCGACACCCTTTTTGATTATACCCACTGCTATGTAGCCCAAACACCCCCATGGTCGTGTTTTTGGCTGAGGCTGATTGACGAGAAGCACCACCGAGACATAGAAGTCTCGGCTGTACCCTAGACTCACACACCGAGACACAGAAGTCTCGGTTGTTTCTTACGTCGAGTAAAAACACGATACTCCCTTTGATTTAACATGATTTTGAATTTTATTTTATTTTATTTATCTTGGATCCTTGATCAATTCATCAAAAAAAAAGAAATGAAAATGTGATATAGGATTACCTTGATTTCGTGTTAAGGTTAGGGTATCAAAACGAATCATCACAAATCCCCCCTTTTTTTTTCTTGAACTGAAGCCCCGATCTACTTTTTTTTTTTGTCTGTCTCTTCTGTCGGCTGCTAATAAACCACCAGCCCTAATATTTTTTTTTGTTTACTGTTTTGAGAGAAAATGGGAAAGGTTTAAACCCCCGTATTTTTTTTTTTTGGATAAAATGGGCTTAAGCCCAGCTTCCATTCCTCCTTTTTTTTCTTTTATTCATAACCGGCCCAATTTAACTCATATAGTCTACACATTTTTTTTAGAACAAAGGCGTACGTTCTCGAACACGCGTATTTAATATACTAATTTAAATACGGGTTTTACAAACATACTATAGACAAGTGATTTGGATTCATAATCAGTTGTTGGATTATGGTACAATTTCTCGAAAACCAATATATTTATTGATAATAACGATGCTATACGTATTATTAAAAATCTTGTGCAACACACTCAAATAAAACATATAAAAATTAAATGTCATTTTATTAGGGATTGTTATAAAAAAGGTTTAATTGTTGCAAAAAATATTGATACGGAAGATAATGTGTTTGATTTATTAACTAAGCCTTTTGATGTGGAGAGGTTCTAGTACTTGGTAGTAAGTATTGGAATGGTCATCCCTTAAAATGTTTGTCTTTTATATAGTTTTATACAGGATTTGCACTGTTACTTGATATGTTGTTGTAACAAATAGTAATCAATTTTCCACTACTACTTTTGCCACTGTTAGTGAAAAGATTCCCCTATTTGGTTTACTTTCTACTGTATGTGTGTTTTTCTTGGTTTTTGGACTAACTTTGCAGGATAGGCGAAGCATGAGAATTATGGATCACTCAGCATGATATATTATCATGATCCATAGTTTGTAAGTTTGTTTTGGGTTTAAGGGAGGTTTAGGAAATCTTTAGGTGTTGGGGTATCATTAGGATACTCATGTACTTGTTCTAAACTGTACCCACTGGTGAGTAAGTTTTTTGTGACTATGAAGGATTGTTGCAAGACTTGCTGAAGTCCTTAATCCTGAGGTATTGTAGTGTGTATTCTTAGTAAAAATTTATACATTTACTTGTATGATGAGTGACGACAGGATGCACATTGCCAAGACACTTGACCTAGTGCTAGTTTGGTCGGATTGGTAACTTTGGGCATATTTTCTTTGGATTACACTGGGTTTAGGGTGAATTTGTATGTTGACTTTATCCATGAGGCTTCTAGTGAGAAAGAGACTCTAGAGCTCATACATATATATCTTTCTTATGCAAGTGTGTATGTGTTGAGAAGTGATTGTCACTTAAGCCTATTGAAGACTAGTTAATACCCTTATGAAAGTTCCCCCTGTTTGACCAATTTTTCCCACTGTTGGATATTTGTTCCCCTTGTTTGACCAAATGTCCCACTGTTTGACTATATTGCCCCTGTTTTTATTTCCGTTGGCATTGTTGGGCACAAAAAGTGGTTAACATTATTAAATTATTTTGTTTGTCGTTCAAAAAAAAAAATTTAAATTATTTTATTGAGATATTTTAGACGTTTACTTCGTTAAAAGGTTTTCTTTTTACCTTAATTGATATATATTAAACTTTTAAAAGATTTATTTCTATAAAAAGTGTTTATTTTCTCATTTCGGTCCAATAAGATTTCTTTATTTTGGCTATATATTCTCAATTACGTATGCCCACAGTGTTAACCTGTAAAACCAATCAAAACCCACCTATAATGCCTTCACCCTTTTCTCTAATCTTCACATATTATCAATGACGTTTTTGGATTTTAGTGATTATCATTTATAATAACATGGTTGCTATATTGGAGAGAACATACATGAATGGAGAATTCCATCAGATAGTGGACTTCATCAATGCATCTTATACTAAGTTTGCACTAACTATAAGTCCTACTATCTATGCTTCATACATTAAATAGTTTTGGTCTAATGCTGAGACCAAAACAGTTAATGGAGAAACTAACATTCTAAGCAAAGTGTATGGCCATAATAAGTATGTCATTGTCTCTTTAATCAGAGAGTCTTTTCGACTTAATGATGGGGATGGTGTAAGCATAATGCTTGAAGCTGAGCTTTATCAAAATCTTCCTTTGTTGAGGCACAATATAGTTGAAATTTAAAAGTTAAAGTTTTATAAAGGTTATTTTTCCCCACAATGGAATTTTCTCATTCATACCAACATGCAATGTTTAAGTGCTAAAACTTCTTTCTTTAATGAATTTGATAGTAACATTGCCACTGCTTTGGTTTATTTTGCCACGGGGCGAAAATATAATTTATACCAAACGAGTTTTGATGGTATGATGATAAATGTTAAGGGTAAAAACAAGTTTTTAATACACCCTAGGTTTTTGGAAGTCATTTTGGATATGGGACGACATGGGGAAATCAAGCATAAAAATATATACATGTCGTCCTATGACACTAAAAATTTATTCAATACTATGAAAACCAATATTCTTATGGGAGAAATGTACCCAACAGAGGCCGAACACACACCCACCCAAGAAGAACATTTTGCCACTAAACCAATTCAATAAGAACCCCTCACATCCCCAGCTAATACTGTCCTTGACATTCCTTCACCCACCATCATTTCACAACACTATAGGAGGAAGAAAATCAGGGCCACTATGATTCCTTCATCTAGTGGTCCTTCACTTGTTGTAGAGGAGGCTGTTACCACATGTGTGGGAAGCAGGATGGTTGGGTTGTCACTACTGAGCTTGGCTTAGAAGTAGGTCAAGACAGTGGCAACATAGATAAGTCCCCAACAATGCCCAATGAATCTTTATTGAGGGTTACTTCCCCGAATAAAGATGAGGACAGTCGGAAACCATTCTCAAATCTTGAATTGGCGGTTTTGTATATGAGCTTGCAAAAGCAAAATACACAATTGGTACAACGGGTCAAAGAGCAGGGTATGGAAATCAATACTTTGAAAGACATACTTACTCAGCTTGAAGGTGGTAGGAAGAGGAAATGACAATGATGGGAATGATGGAGAGGATGCTTCCAAAATGGAGGAAGCACAGGAAGGGGATGATAGTGATAAGACCCTTTGGTATATATGCCAAACGAGAAGACTAGGTGTGACAATCCGTCAATTTATGGTTTATATTTTATTCTCAAATATTATTTAAAAACATTATTTTAATGTTATATTATGAACTTACTTATTTCTGGGAAGAAATTTGAATTTACGTCTTGAAATAGCATCGACTACGTCTAAACCGGAGGATTCTACGTTAAGTGCTTACGTTTACATACACCGTTTTTGGTGACAGTCTGACATTTCAGGAAATAAATTTATCTGTGAATATTATTTTGGAATTTTAAATTTATCTTGGTTCATAAACTCACAAATTTACGAGAAGAGATTAGGACTTACGTACATAATTTAACGTCCTTTACGACTAAACCGGAAACCCTAGGATTACGTATTTATGTTTTTGAACTCCGTTTTTGATGAGACAATTTTTATTAGATTCGTTTTGTGCCGTTGGTTCATAATTTATAAAAATGTTTTTCGTAAAACGACCCGAGGGCATGCAAATCGAGGAAACTAGAATCGAGGAGTACCCGTAAATTAGTGGGATGAGACAAGTTTACACTTGCCTCACCCCACTATGGGATGACCAACACACCACCACCACATCAAAGATGTGGCAAGTTTATAGTATAAACTAGGACACTTGTCCTAGTTTACACATCAAAACCATCTTTCACAAAAACCACCAACACTAAACTAGTTCCTCCATTTCTCTCATGCAACTCACACATTTTGTCTCTTCCTCTCTCCCTATGAACGTCCTATATCACCCAAAAACACCTCATTAGATCAAAAATTCAACCATAAATCATATGTATAATTTACATATGATGAAAACCCATTGAAGTTATGAAGATTGGAGGTGATTTTAACAACTAAAAAGGAGTTTATATGGAGATCAAGGGCTGATTTTTGGAGGAGTCTACAAATACTTGGTGATCCTAGAAGTGGTGTTGATATATCATAAGATTGGTTACCCAAAACCAAGTCTTGTTCATCCAAAAACTCATCATTTCATCACTTTGGTGGTATAAAGATTGTTCTTCCCATCCTCTTGTTATTTTGATTATGTAATCTTATAATTTCTTTATTTATGTATATGTATATTATGATGAATGATGATAAAAATATTATGTGGGGATTTGGTGTTGATAAACATGGGTAAAAAGATGGAAAACCACATGTAAAATGGTTAAAATCTTGCTTAATGTGATGGTTGTATAAAAACAGTAAGTAACCAAATGTTAAACTGATAAAATGGTAAATTAGAATCAATATACAGTAAGTATTAGGTGTTATAAAAATGTGAGAGTTGGCCATACAATGGAATCATAAAAATGAGTGTGATATGATCAAAACAAGTTTAGAGTGCAAATCTGCCTACACTGTTTTGGACAAATTTATTAAAATATTTAGTGGTTGATTCATCAGTAGCTATAAAGGAATAAAATGAAGAACATATCATGTAGTTTCTGTGATAAAAATTTTAGGTCCTATCTCCATATAGAACTCTAGATATGGACATTTAGTGAATTGAAAATTTAGGACAGATTTGATAAAATAAATAGTATATAATATAAGCACTCAAAATTTTGTATATATAAAATATACATATATAAAACCCACTAGTTGATAATAATCATGAATAAAGATATATATATATATATATATATATATATATATATATATATTGATATTAAAATGGGACATGTTATATAAATTACAAGTTAAATGTTTTTCCAAGTTATAAAAACTATATACCTAAGTTTTACGTCTTTTCGGCTAAAACCGAAAGATTAATGTTTTGTCAAATAAAACTTAGACGGTCGGACCCGTCTAATGTAAACTTTTATAAACTCACATACTGATATATGAACTTATATAACAAGTAAAAACCGATAAAATCCGAACTTTACAACATATAGACATTAACGGGCCAAAGTAGCCTTATTGGACTATAAACCCGACTAGTTAGTAAAACACTTATAAACTTACTTATTGGGCTTAACCCATTTGGGCCCAACATGTAAAATATAATACTGATAATAAAAGTATAATTGGGCTAATATAATATATTGGGCTTGTAATGGGCCCATTGGGCCTCAAAATGTAATTAAATTGAACTAGTATAACTAGTATAAAAATGTTACCAACACATAAACACTACAATAAATGAGTAAAGATGTATAAACCCACTTGATCATCATCATATTTATAATATCATCATATGTATACATAATTGTTATTTTTATAAAGTCATTGGTTAAGAGTCTAAGACGAGTATTATTTATCTAGGTTTCCGTGATTGAAGCACGTACCGTACATCCGAATCGCCGATAACCGCCTTCCCACATCAACGTGAGTTCATAGCCTCGCACTCTTTTAAATGTTTTTATGAAATGTTTTATAAACCCGCGAGGGATATGACATGTTAGTTTTGATAAAATAGGACACCATTTGTCCCGATTGTTTGTTTATTGATTTAGACCCAAATGATTGTATGACCCGATGAATGATTATATGACCCGATGATGAAGTAAAATGGATTATTAAAGTTAGGTTATGTCACTAAAAGTCCCATTAGCATGAATTGTGAACTACCGGGATTTGGTAGACGCTTATGCATATAATAGTACTATTTGGGGACGATCACCCCAGTTCGCGCCTTGACGGTTGATCCCCGTCGTGCCACATTGATTGGTAAGCGAATTTATGTATGAGAAGATTTACACAAGCGTGATTATTGTGACGACACGCTAATTTAGATGGGAAAATGAGTTTCGGGTTAGCTACCCGTTGTTTGTTGTAGTAAGGTAACAATGTCATAAGGCTTATAATAATCCAAAGAACGAAATACTGCTATACGCACTGAATTACAATAAATTGCCTGATTAGCAATACGGGGTCTTATTCTTGATTTTATGTTCGTGTTTTGGTTTTTCATAACCATATTCATATAACGGTTTTTATTTAACTCTATAAAACGTTATAAAACGTATTGTATGATGTTTTTTTACGACAATGGTTCGTATAATGATTTTGAAGGTAAACGCCTATATTATGATTTTTAATAAAGATTTGTATAAAATGACTTTGGCTATTTTATGGCATATTATAAGGATTTTTACAAAATGATTTTCGGTAATAATTTTATACCGATGTTATATTAATGGTTTTATTAAACTCTATGAATTCACTCGGCGTTATCGCTGACCCTTTTCTTTTTAACATGTTTTATCTCAGGTACTTGAAGGTAATTCTCGGGAAGAAAACAAGAATTCATGGCCCGCACCTAAATAATAATTTTTCCATTCAAATGCTTTGTAAAACCTGTATGAAATACAATGACTTGGGACCTATGTAAATCTGATATTTATGAATGGAAATGCTTTAATATTAAACGACGCGATTTTTAAGTGTTGCCTATGATGTGAGTAATGTGCTATCCCGTAACACCAACGAGTCTTCCGCTGTATTAAATTGTGTAAATTTGGGGGTGTTATAGTTTGGTACCAGAGCTCTCGTTATAGAGAACGAAAGATTTTTAAAACTAAGGTTTTGAATAAAACATTTCAAAATCTTTTAACTATAAACATTTTTCTAAAAATGTCTAAAAATCTTTTGACTATAACGGTGCCGAAGAATTCCCGAGTTACCGACATGGCCAAATTGAGAAGTGTTATTTTAATATATATATATAACTTGGATTATATATATATGATTGTAATTTGATTACATAATTGTTTGATGATTATTTTAATATTTATACGAGGTATTTATACGACGTAGATTGTCACAAGAAACCCTAACTCTCCTAGTAAATTAATCTAAGCTATTCCTGTAGGAAATCTAGCTATTACAAATCTAAACCAAGTTGTGGATATTTATGATCCCAACAAAATGGTTGATATTCGTAGAAATGTAGATATTAGTTGATTGTGATATTGAAAAAGAATTGGCAAGAATAAATTTGATATCGATGTCATGACGATCTTTCCTTATAGAGTGGAGTTTGACAAAAACGTTACCACCTAGAAAGATGACATCTGATTCGTTGTCACCCAATTCTTAAATTGAAATCGAAAGGGTGAATGTTGCACTTGAGGCTGTCATTAGAACCATTACCCAAAAGCCTCATGCCACTAGTACCTTTCCGAGAAGTCTGATTGAATGTGTGAGTCATTTTATACTAGTGACTCATTTGATAATTATTGTTGTAAGAGATATAGGATTGGAAATTAAGTGTTGTTCATATTGAACTTTTATTGCCCTATTAAGGTCTAAAATAAGGTTGAAAGTATTGGAAAATGAGGTAGGATATCGCATTGAGTATAAGTTGATTGAAACTTGAATGAAGTAAAATTTAACCCCTATGGAATATGAAATTGTTAAGAGGAAGTCATTAAGTCTTGTGATTGAATTATAAGGTTTTAAATGATTGTTGATTCATGTTAAGGGTTGTTCCTAGGCCATTGTCCAATAATGAGGATGCCCAATGTCCAGGAAATAAATTGAAGAAATCTTCTTCTGAATTGGGACCGATGGATCTTCCGGGACAGGTGGAACCCCCATGACTCTTGTAGATTAGTATTCATTGTGGTATCTTTTAAAAATCCCTAACTTAACCGAGACATCAGTTGGTAGGATGAGTTCTTAGAATTGTATGACATAGTGATACGTAATGTGTTACGGTACAATTTTGACTTGTTTGTGATTAATGAAAAGACTACCTTTGATTGCTAAATCCTACATGTATCGAAGTTATCTGTCTTTTCTTGCTTGTTCCTAATGTTCGCATTAGTGATGCAACCATTGAACAAGTATTCATCTCGAATTGAGTTACGTTGTGGAATATTCTTATGAGCACCATCGAGGTCATGAACCTCATGATTATTTGGCTAAAGCTCATTCCCTATTAGATTGTGTTTAGTTCTTGATGAACAACTTTTCATCACTCTTTTGCAGATCACTAATTGTTTTTATAAGTTAAAACAGTATCCCTTGAAAAACAATTTGGGGTTTTCATCACCATATGGATTATTTAAAGTGAGACTTATAAATAATCGTTATCGAAATGAAGTTGTTTATAAAACACCTTGGAAAACTTAATTGTTTTCATAACAAAGAAAATCTTTGTAATTTATTTTTTTTATTCTTATTTCAAAATTAAGCATGAGAATGTTTTTATTATAAACATGATGATAAAATTTTGACGAATTGAGTATTGCATCGTTAATCTTGAAATTGTATATAGTTGCGCGCCTACATACAATTTGGAATGGACCATGCAAGGCTGATTAGTAGTCACCATGAAATTCTTACTAAACATTACATTCTCTTTGTAATTGTGAAAGATTAAATTTTATGAGATCTACAAAAAGTGCAAAATAGGGGCATATTATTAGGGACACCTACATATGTGCCCGTACCATTTATTCTTCTGAGTCGAATTTACTCATCTGTGGAATCTGTCTTATTTGACAATTGATATTCCCTTCTTGTCCAATTCTCTTGTGGTGAGATTCTTAGGAAAAGTATCTGATTACCGAGTGTTGATACCCGAATGGATGTATCGACGTTCCTATCATTTCTTTTGATTTGGTTTCATTTGAATGACCTGGGTAACGATCCGAGTAGCTTTCGAATGCGTACTCAAATTATGAAAACATGGGATATACTCATATTCGTTAATGTTTTCGTCTGTATCTGATTTGAAATTTCTCGCGTAGATTATGCGTTGACATTACTCTTTCGATGATAGTTGTGTCTCCATATATCCTTGAATTTGTGAATGATTATGAATCACTATTAGTCTTTTGAGAAGTTCACATCTTATCAACGGTAATGAAACTAGAAAGTTGATAGTGCCAGTAGAATGGATTGATTGATTATGACATGACGACATTGTCTTAATTGATGGGAACTCGGGTTGAATTCCCCTAAATGATAAGATGTTGATTATCCAAAGTGATCTAAATAATTCTTAATGGATGACCATATCCTGTATTTAGACTTGAAATTATACCATGAATGGTTGTGAATTAGTCATAGATACTATAATCTAGAAAGAACCTAATATGAATTTATTAAAAGATGTTTCTGTTATCTGAAACTTTAGGAAGTATTTGTTGATGAATTACCTAGACTTTTGCCATTAAGGCAACTTGAAATTGGTATTGATTATATTCCCGGTGCTGCACCTGTGGCTTGTGCACTGTACGTCAGCACCATCTGAATTAAAAGAATTACAGTACAACTGAGAGAGTTTTTGGAGAAAGCTTTTATTCTACCAAGCTCGTCATTATGAAGAGCTATAGTGTTATCATTCCTTATGTTTACTGATTACCGTGAACTAGGTAAATTGACGATTAAAAATCTATATCCACTACCCAAGATGATAGATTTGGTCGATCATTTACAAGGTTCTAGCGTATATTCCAAAAATTTGATCCACGGCATGGTTATCATCAATTTCGCGTCCGCGAAAAAGATTATTTATTCCAATCACTACATCCAGAACTTGTAATGAACATTATGAGTTTCATGTGATGTTGTTTAGATTGACTAATACACATGTAGCATCGATAAATTTGGTGAATCACGTGTGTAGGCTGTAATTTGATAAATTCATGCTTGTGATCATTAAGGACCATTTGTTTATTTATAAGAATAAGAATGAGTTAATAATTATTTGTAGAATAACCTGAGTCGGCCGAGTAGTGAAAACCTATACCTTGAATAATTAACATATGATTTAAGACTTAATCCTTTATATTAATTGACCGTGTGATTAATAGATAATGGAATATATTGACTCTTCAAAAATTAAGAGCCCTTTTAAGACTTTGGGTTTTACCACAAAGAAAGTGCAAATGTGTTTTGACAAATATTTTATCAAAGAAATTTTTAAGGGATTATTTCCTTATGCCCAAATCATTTAACCAAACTCATGTTTAGGGGTAAATGTTTGTGCATACCTCAAGACAACTTAAGAAGAATTGAGGAAACTATATAACTAATGACTTAAAATTTGAAACGACAATTTTTGCTTTTCAACTAAGAAAATTTTTACCAAAGAAAAAAAAACGAAGGCTTTTCGAACATTTACGGATCTTACTAATTATTTCCGATAAATCAACAAAAATTGTGTTAATTAAATTCAAATTTATTTTGAACATTTTTATATAATTGGACAAACTGAGAAAATTTAAAAACTTATTGCGTTTACGTTTCATAAAAATTAAATATTTATTATTTAATTACTTGTAATATTTATCGACGCTTTAAACGTCGGATTGAGAAAAACTAATAAAACTAATAGTTGAGACGAAACAAAAACTTAGAAAATATGAAGAAAGAAATTATGAACGAATTGCGAACATGATAATTATTTCCTCAGGAAAGGTGAATGTAGATACTGACACATAATATAGAAAGGATAAAGAATCAATTAGGATTTATTCCTTCGTAATGACTGTGCAAAATAAATTGCCGAACAATATAAAAATAAACGATGTTTGTAAAAAGGGGTTCGCGGCTAATGTGAACCATCAGAATTGAGAAGCCGATGACGTTAAATGATTAAAAGGCCACTTGTGATTGTCTAAATATGGAGATTTAGAGATTTAGTTATGTTGGAATCTCGTAAGTATAAGTATTCTATTCCTGCCATTTCTGATTTAATGTATCTTAATCTGAAGAAGTTGTACTGATGGCAAATTATGAAGGTAGATATCGCCTCATACATTAGTAAACATCTAATTATTGCAAAGGTCATCATCTGAATTTGATTCGATTTGGGTCATCGTCGACAGACTGACCAAACCTACTAATATCATTCTTGTTAATGATTGAATCTTGATGAAGAAATTGACTCTTTTGTATTTAAAGAAGTTGTGTAAACATAGTGTGCATGTATCGATCATCTCTATCAAGATCCTCGCTTCGCATCGAATTTCTAGAGATTTGCTTAGAAGTCATTGGGAACGAACCTTGATGAGAGTACTGTTTACCATCTCAATCGAAGGGACGAGTTAAAGTAACGACACAAAACACTAGAAGTCTTGTTTTATGCTTGAATGATTGACCTTTGGTAATAGACCGTATAATCGTTTTTCATTGGAGAGATTATCATTGATAATTATCGTATTAGGATCGAGATCGAATCTTGTTAGCATATATATATGAGAGCATCTGTAAGCAGGAGTTGGGATGAAGACACCCGACATACACCCATTGTGAGTTGGACATGTCTTTTAGGTTTAAGGTTTCCTATGATGGCGAACCTAACCTTACAAAATACTCGCCCGCGAGACCTGAAATGAATGTTGAAATTAGGATCTGATTATTGACTACCGGTAGTGGGCAGGAGGTTATGTGAATATGAAATGTAGATCTTGAAGTGCCAGATGGGTAGCGAAGTTATGCCAAAAATTTTAACTATTGAAAAATGAATTGATGATCTGAAAGATCATGGGATATAAGTCCCCGTTGTATGGGACCATTGAGATGATGTAAAAGTTGGTTTGAAAAGCATATAAGCTGCATCTACCCTAGGACTTCAAGAGATGCGTGAATTATGTTTCGTATATCGAAGTTGATGAAATATCTATCAAGTGAGAATCTGATTGTTTCTTAGTAAAGTTTAGATCGGCGAAAAGTTGCATTCATCAAAAACCCGTGAACATCATGGATAGAGAAAGTAAGTCAACATTAAGCCTGATCTTATTCCCGTAGTTATGTTTGATGAAACTCGCGTATTGTAATGAATTACACTTGTGAGAAAAGACCGAATGTGGAGGAAATACCCACATGGCTTTAACTCTATAAGAAGCGAGTAGTAAGATAAGATGATCTTTGAGGACAAAGATCCTGTTTAGGGGCAAATGTTGTGACAAACCGTCAATTTATGGTTTATATTTTATTCTCAAATATTATTTAAAAACATTGTTTTAATGTTATATTATGAACTCACTTATTTCTGGGAAGAAATTTGGATTTACGTCTTGAAATAGCATCGACTACGTCTAAACCGGAGGATTCTACGTTACGTGCTTAAGTTTACATACACCGTTTTTTGTGACAGTTTGACATTTCAGGAAATAAATTTATCTGTGAATATTATTTTGGAATTTTAAATTTATGTTGGTTCATAAACTCACAAATTTACGAGAAGAGATTAGGACTTACGTGCATAATTTAACGTCCTTTACGACTAAACCGGAAACCCTAGGATTACGTATTTATGTTTTTGAACTCTGTTTTTGATGAGACAATTTTTATTAGATTCGTTTTGTGCCGTTGATTCATAATTTATAAAAACGTTTTTCGTAAAACGACCCGAGGGCACACAAATCGAGGAAACTAGAATCGAGGAGTACCCGTAAATTAGTGGGATGAGACAAGTTTACACTTGCCTCACCCCACTATGGGATGACCAACACACCACCACCACATCAAAGATGTGGCAAGTTTATAGTATAAACTAGGACACTTGTCCTAGTTTACACATCAAAACCATCTTTCACAAAAACCACCAACACTAAACTAGTTCCTCCATTTCTCTCATGCAACTCACACATTTTCTCTCTTCCTCTCTCCCTATGAACGTCCCATATCACCCAAAAACACCTCATTAGATCAAAAATTCAACCATAAATCATATGTATAATTTACATATGGTGAAAACCCATTGAAGTTATGAAGATTGGAGGTGATTTTAACAACTAAAAAGGAGTTTATATGGAGATTAAGGGCTGATTTTTGGAGGAGTCTAAAAATACTTGGTGATCCTAGAAGTGGTGTTGATATCTCATAAGATTGGTTACCCAAAACCAAGTCTTGTTCATCCAAAAACTCATCATTTCATCACTTTGGTGGTATAAAGATTGTTCTTCCCATCCTCTTGTTATTTTGATTATGTAATCTTGTAATTTCTTTATTTATGTATATGTATATGATGATTAATGATGATAAAAATATTATGTGGGGATTTGGTGTTGATAAACATGGGTAAAAAGATGGAAAACCACATGTAAAATGGTTAAAATCTTGCTTAATCTGATGGTTGTATAAAAACAGTAAGTAACCAAATGTTAAACTGATAAAATGGTAAAGTGGAATCAATATAAAGTAAGTATTAGGTGTTTTAAAAATATGAGAGTTGGCCATGCAATGGAATCATAAAAATGAGTGAGATATGATCAAAACAGGTTTAGAGTGCAAATCTGCCTACACTGTTTTGGACGAATTTATTAAAGTATTTAGAGGTTGATTCATCAGTAGCTATAAAAGAATAAAATGAATCACATATCATGTAGTTTCTGTGATAAAAATTTGAGGTCCTATCTCCATATAAAACTCTAGATATGGACATTTTAGTGGATTGAAAATTTAGGACAAATTTGATAAAATAAATAGTATATAATATAAGCACTCAAAATTTTGTATGTATAAAATATACATATATAAAACCCACTAGTTGATAATAATCATGAATAAAGATATATATATATATATATATATATATATATATATATATATATATATATATATATATATATATATATATTGATATTAAAATGGGACATGTTATATAAATTACAAGTATAAATGTTTTTCCAAGTTATAAAACTATATACCTAAGTTTTACGTCTTTTCGGCTAAAACCGAAAGATTAACGTTTTGTCAAATAAAACTTAGACGGTCGGACCCGTCTAATGTAAACTTTTATAAACTCACATACTGATATATGAACTTATATAACAAGTAAAAACCGATAAAACCCGAACTTTACAACATATAGACATTAACGGGCCAAAGTAGCCTTATTGGACTATAAACCCGACTAGTTAGTAAAACACTTATAAACTTACTTATTGGGCTTAACCCATTTGGGCCCAACATGTAAAATATAATACTGATAATAAAAGTATAATTGGGCTAATATAATATATTGGGCTTGTAATGGGCCCATTGGGCCTCAAAATGTAATTAAATTGAACTAGTATAACTAGTATAAAAATGTTACCAACACATAAACACTATAATAAATGAGTAAAGATGTATAAACCCACTTGATCATCATCATATTTATAAAATCATCATATGTATACATAATTGTTATTTTTATAAAGTCATTGGACAAGAGTCTAAGACGATTATTATTTTTCTAGGTTTCCGTGATTGAAGCACGTACCGTACATCCGAATCGCCGATAACCGCCTTCCCACATCAACGTGAGTTCATAGCCTCGCACTCTTTTAAATGTTTTTATGAAATGCTTTATAAACCCGCGAGGGAGATGACATGTTAGTTTTAATAAAATAGGACACCATTTGTCCCGATTGTTTGTTTATTGATTTAGACCCGAATGATTGTATGACCCGATGAATGATTATATGACCCGATGATGAAGTAAAATGGATTATTAAAGTTAGGTTATGTCACTAAAAGTCCCATTAGCATGAATTGTGAACTACCGGGATTTGGTAGACGCTTATGCATATAATAGTACTATTTGGGGACGATCACCCCAGTTCGCGCCTTGACGGTTGATCCCCGTCGTGCCACATTGATTGGTAAGCGAATTTATGTATGAGAAGATTTACACAAGCGTGATTATTGTGACGACACGCTAATTTAGATGGGCAAATGAGTTTCGGGTTAGCTACCCGTTGTTTGTTGTAGTAAGGTAACAATGTCATGCGGCTTATAATAATCCAAAGAACGAAATACTGCTATACGCACTGAATTACAATGAATTGCCTGACTAGCAATACGGGTCTTATTATTGATTTTATGTTCGTGTTTTGGTTTTTCATAACCATATTCATATAACGGTTTTTATTTAACTCTATACAACGTTATAAAACATATTGTATGATGTTTTTTTTATCACAATGGTTCGTATAATGATTTTGAAGGCAAACGCCTATATTATGATTTTTAATAAAGATTTGTATAAAATGACTTTGGCTATTTTATGGCCTATTATAAGGATTTGTACAAAATGATTTTCGGTAATAATTTTATACCAATGTTATATTAATGGTTTTATTAAACTCAATGAATTCACTCGGCGTTTCGCTGACCCTTTTCTTTTTAACATGTTTTATCTCAGGTACTTGAAGGTAATTCTCGGGAAGACAACATGAATTCATCGCCCGTACCTAAATAATAATTTTTCCATTCAAATGCTTTGTAAAACCTGTATGAAATACAATGACTTGGGACCTATGTAAATCTGATATTTATGAATGGAAATGCTTTATTATTAAACGACGCGATTTTTAAGTGTTGCCTATGATGTGAGTAATGTGCTATCCCGTAACACCAACGAGTCTTCCGCTGTATTAAATTGTGTAAATTTGGGGGTGTTACACTAGGAGTGAGCAGGCTAGTGTACATAGAGGAATTGACAAAACAAAAGATATTACATAAATTTTGAAAGAATTGGGGACTGCAAGGTTATGTACAGGTGTTCCTACTGAAACAATGGTTCCCCTTGTTAGTTTATCCATTCCCACTTTAAGTACAACTATTCACCCTGTTGATATTCATGTTGCCCCTGCTAGAGTTTCCATTGTCAGGAAAAAGGGATTTATGATTAGAGAACCAGCTTTACCAAAGTCAACTCTTCCAAAGATTGATCTAATAGATAAAGGGAAGAGTATGTTACAAGAACCAGAGCAGGTGTCTTCAAGGACTTGCAAATTCATCATGGTGTATAGTTAACAAAGAGCTATGAAGACACTCCAACTTTGGAGGTTACTTGGACCGAGTTGGACGATGAAGCTTGTGATAATAGAAAATATACAGAGGAGAGACTTGATTGTATGATAAAACAGTTGGATTTGACTAATCCTACTATTGAATAGTTCATGGCAGATTATGAAGCATGGAAGGAGATTATGTCTCTTCAATAAAGAATTGATTTGGTTGTAGTGACCCTAGAATATCATAAGGACTTATCCAAAAAACTAAAACATCAAGCTCAACAAGAGAAGAGTTTGAATACTAAAGTCTCAAAGAAGAAATATTATATGACAATCCTTAAAAGTCACAGAATTTGGAAGGCCCAACACTTCAAAGGTATGACCTTTGAACAAATTGAAGAACAAGTTGCTCCTGTGATAAGAGATATGCATATTTGGATTTCGAGGCACATGCCCGGATTTGCCTATGGGCTTTGTGGGCGACGGCCCAAGGGCAACCTAAAGGAAAGGGCATCATTTTCATATCAATTGTAACCTATACTAGCTTCATCTCAGCCCATTTTAAGAATACCCCAGCCCATTTTAATGTAGTAGTAGTAACTGATACTACAATTTGAATACGAGTAATATTTCGGTAGATAATATTACGATATACATTTTGACTATTGACTAATACAACTTCATTGTAAAATAAGAAATAATACTTCTATATTAATGTACGCATTTGATTGACACAGTCCAGTAGTCCACGCATCTATATATGCATATTAGTTATGCACACAAATGACACTTTTAAAGGTTTCACCTTCAATTTTTCATAGAAAAACCCATTCGACCATCACAAACAACAGTATATGATGTGTTGAATCAGATTCCCTCAAGGCATCAAGCAAATCAAGCAATCAATCTTTATTTTCATCATTTTTAATCAAAAATTATATTGTTTCATACTTATTATTCTCGCATTAGTAGATAGAGTATTATAAAAAAATTTATTCGAGATTATCATGTTGAGTCATTCACGACCGTCAGGTGCCCAAAATAGAAAACGAAAAACCAAAAGCAACAAGAATTTGAGCGACCTCTACACGGTTCTATGGATGGGTGGGTAATCAAAATGAAAAAATAATAATAATAGTGTTGCGGAAAATAGTGATGAGGTTAAAGTTAATATAGATAATGACAATCCTATAAACAATAAAGCCTTGAAAATGAAACCACTATAAAATTTGTTGTTTGGTTAATAGAGGCGAGGGGGCATATTTCATTCGACTCGCCTAGGGCATCCGAGATCTCAGGACCGGCCCTGCCGAGGCACTATGAGGTGGAAAAAAATTTGATGAAGACCATAAAAATGGGTGGAAATAGCTAGATCAAAAAGAAAGAGAGTTGTAGTCACTGTCTAAAGTTTCATTCCACAACAACCAGAAGTTGGCCAAGAATCATCAGCAGTTGGCAACTTTTCTGAGCAAAGAGCAGCAAAAAGGAAGAAAAGAATGGCCAAGATTGGCAAGTTTCCTACAGAAAATGTAGTACCTTCTGACGCAGAGTTAAAAAATGTTTAGAATGGATGTGCCTGAAGACTTTGTGCCAGAGCCTCTAAGATCAAGACATCCAATTTGTGATTATGAAGTTTATCATGATAGATATATGACTTGGTGGAACTGTAGCAACCTCGAAATCTGGAAAGGAACAAGTAGGCAGCATGGGGGTGCCACGTCATGGTACAATAAACAATAAAATATAGTTGACACAAAATTTACGTAATAAAACATTTACATTACATCATAAAGATCCGAGTTTCAATTTAAGGTCCCAGAGTTTTATAACAAAATAAAAGTACATATACACATGGTTTGTAACATATAGTAACCAAAAGACACGATAAATTTTTCTTGGCAACTTTTAGCAAAACAAAAGCTTTAAACAACACAGAAATCTTCAAGCTGCGAAAATATCCTGCGGGCCACCATCCAAGTAAAATTAAGCATTAGTATTAAACATGTAAAACATCAACAAAAAGTTGAGTGATATTCATAGGTTTAATAGTAAAGTTGTGGAACACAAGCATTTATTGGTAAAACAAGTTTAAAGAGGAAAAGTGACTACGTTACAAATACATAGACATTACAGTTATTATTGCTATTAGCTCATGACACCAACGCATTAACGATTCAAGTTGCACCCCATTGAGTATTCAACCTAAATACTCAAAGTATTCAAATGTTAAATGCGTCCAAAAATGGTTACAATAACCGCAATACTGTAGACGGGGGATAGTCAGCCCCGATGGATCCACCCACAACATTCGTGCTTAGCACACAGAAATTAATGCTTCATGATAAAGAGGGGAATTTTATGGCTATTGGTACTAAAGCAATAATGTCAATGAAAACTGTTGGAAAGCATACAAGTTCTGTATAGCATACATTTTTAAATAAATGTGTTCCACCATGTAAAATCTCACCCCGCATTTAGAAATATTGTACAAGTAGTAAAAAGGGGTTATGAACTCACCTTAGTACAATGTGACGGAAATGAGAATCAGGGCTGAAGAAGCTTATGGAAAATACTCCAAGGGCTAACCGCGACCTACAAGAGCGATCACGGCCTTAGGTATCCGTTTTATAAAAAATATAAAACAATTGTATCAAAAATATTTTGTAAAAATAAAATATGTATATAACTTGCCCAACCGACCGAGCCTAAGTGTGGTTATGACCTTCATGACACACAACCTGTAGTAAATGCATAACATGACAGCCTAAGGTCTCAAATCAAGTAACCCAAGTGATTTTCATATAGAAACGACAACAATTTACTTGACCGTAGGCGTAAAAGTCACAAATTCTAATATAGCTGTTTTGGGGAGGGCGTATCTCCCAAACCACAAGTCCAACAACTACGAGGTTTTCTCCTCTAGAAAGGGCATCTTATTAGATTTCCAAAACATTAAGCCATTGAGATCAAAAGTTTGCCAATCTTTCTAAATGACTAAATTACTAACAGCTATCCACTGTAGAGAAGCAGGTCCAACTATTTTACCCTAACTTCACGGAAGTGGTACTCCTAAACCGTAAAGGCTATGGTCATGATATTTTTGCTCCTGGAAAGACTCATGAATATAATTTTCAAAAAATCCAACCAATCGCTTTAAGTCATTACCAATACATGGGAAAGTCAGTTTCATTGCAAGGAGGTCAAATCAAATTCGTAGTCCAAAAGTTTAGTTCGACCGTTTCGGTCATAAATCACAAACTGTGATAGCAATCGACAAAAGATCAACGGCAAAGCTTAGCTTATAATCTATACTAACTCACCAAGTATTGAAATTCCGAGAATAGGGCCAAAGACCTGTAGCCAAAAGGCATACATGTCCTCTATCCCAGAATAGGTTCTCGGCCATAAATTGGTCATAAATTCCTCATCCGGATGAGTTGATCGCCCATCCGAATCGCTACTAATATGAAAAAGGTCCAATGAATCCATCTAAGAAATCTAAAAAGTAGCTACAGTGGAAGAATATGTGAGCTTTGGGCTCGCATATCTGTTGTCTGAATTTGGGCACTATGAAAACTACTCAAAACAACTTCAATCCTACCTATAACAATCAAAATCCTCAACACATTAACCAAAATTAATCAAGGCTTTATTTAAGTGTAACATGCATGGTAAAACCATAACTTGAAAATCAACAATGATCATGGTAATGATGCTAAAAACATAAACCAAAAATCAAGAAACTACAACATGACCCCTATTTGGGGCAGGTTTGGCCGCGGCTACCATAAGCCACCAAGGGTGGGGTTGGTCAATATTTCTAGCAATTTAACAAGTCTATAATAAACATAATGCATTTTCATCCCCTTGATCAAACATACAAGAACACACTTTCTTGAACTTCATGATTTTCTAAAAATCAATGCATGGACAAATAAATTATGGGTTAGAGTTTAGGGTTTACCAAGGATGATTGTAGTATGTTTTAACTGAGTGATTGATCAACAAAACTTGGTTGTGGAGGATGCTTTGGTTGTTGTTCGTCGGCCAAGAAGAAGAAGAACAGAGGGAGTCTGTTTTCTTTCGTTAACAAATTTTAAATTTTTTATGAAGTGTGGGGTGTTGTTTGAAGTCGACGGCCAGACGAAAAAAGAAGGGAAAAGTGGGCTTTGGCCCATTTGCCTATTCCTAATAATAACTTAAGCCCATAACAAAAATGCATCTAGTTTTAGCGTGACTCAATTTCTTAAAACGCTAATTGTTTCGACTTAGTGAAAGTTATAATGCGAAAACAAAATGTTTTATAAAAACATAGTATTTTGACTTCATAAAGTCGAAATATATAGCCATCGGTTCTCGTTCCGTCGATTCGGATAAACTTTTTGTAAAACGCACGTGAGTGCTTTTAAATCAAAAATTTTGATTTAAATAAAGATGGAAAAATAAAAATAAATTTTTTATAATTTGAATAAGATATTATCAATGTTCTGTTGAATAATTAAAT
Organism: Glebionis coronaria; assembly: GCA_025667525.1. Taxonomy (NCBI): domain Eukaryota; kingdom Viridiplantae; phylum Streptophyta; class Magnoliopsida; order Asterales; family Asteraceae; genus Glebionis; species Glebionis coronaria. The sequence continues at coordinate 486,264,643 of CM046882.1, read as the reverse complement.
TATAACTTGATTCAAATTCTCGAGATCTTCAGGATTTACGTATGAAAAATACAAGAAAAGGTAACATGATGGAAAATTCACGAAGCATGAATAAAAGAATAATTTAATTTCTGGGAAATACGAGTTCTCACAGTCGACCCTCCTAAAGAAACTCTGGTCCCTCAGAGTTCAACTGGAGACAGAATAAGACAGAAACAAATGGGGATACTTGGCTTTGAACTGATCTTCACTTTCACAGGTAATTTCTGCACCACGACGAGAATCCCAATGAACCTTAACAATTGGAATCCAACTACGCTTCAGCTTCTTAACTCCTTTTCGAATTTATTTCAAACTCGGATTAAAATAATAACCTTTCAGTACGAGGAAATATTAAGAGGTAGAATGAACACGATAACTGCTTAAATGAACAAGGTGCGCTAAACAATTAAGACTGATAATCGACAAGGAATCGTGTTAATGCAATGATGCTAAAAACGTTACTTGCATTTTTCGGTCTCGCTTTGTTTTGATTACGACAAAATATAAAAACAAGCATTTACGAAAACAACGAAAAACGAATTCTTGAGTTCAAGTATTTTTTCATTTCAACCATTATCACTTAAGGTATGAATAAACAAGTTTTCATCTTAATTAAGTGATCAAGGATTTAAGTTTTCTTAAAACTCACTTTTTATAAAATGTGAGAAAGTTTTTTATTAAACTTTATTTTTCAGAAAATGTTTTATTAAATTAAATATTTGAAAATTTAAAAATGGCATATTCCATTTGGTTTCAGAATATCCTCTGAGGATAACTATTCCACAAGATGTGACTACCCCACTAAAGGACAAAAGGGCGCAGAGTCAACGAACACGGATCCTTAAAGGTCTATGCGGTCCCTTATTGATACGGCACCACGGGTACCAATAAGGAACCGCGCTCAGATATGGCCGTTGGGCTTTTGTCCTATAAATAGTGGACCATTCTCAGATTTTCTCTTCACCTCTTTTTCACACAAATTTCCAGATTCAAACATACTTCTTAAATCATTTAAATCCTTTATTATTTGGTTGATTACTAATTGTTTATAAGTAAATCTTTCTCCTCCCATCTCTTCCTCTCCAATTGCAAAGAGAAGAACACTTTCATCCTTGAAGTGTTGAGTCTACCTCAAGATCTATTGAAGATCAAATTTTATTCCTTCATTTTAGTTGTGTTGTAAAGATCCAAGTAGTTGTGCTATTTGGAAGTTGTGTTGTGAAAATCCAAATAGTTGTGTCTGTTTGCAAGTTATGTATGTAGTAGGGTTAATACTTAGTCCTCAAAGTATATTTGTGTAGATTGATCCCTAGCTAAGATTAGGGCTCGACTTTTAACTTAGAGTCAGAAATTGCTATGCGACATTGTGCACGGTTTCTCCACCTTAAAGAGTTTGTTGATTAGTGAACTCTCGAGTAAGGAGTACTCGAGGAGTGGAGTAGGGACGAGGAGCGAGCTTCGTTGCTGAATCACTATAAATCCTTGGTGTTTGGTTTGATCTTTCTTTTCCTTATCTCTTTACATTCATTATTCTTTATTTGCATATACTTGTGATTATTAGTTTAGTTGCACTATCCCTTGTCCATATTGTGTATAATAAGATTTCACATAATTGATCAAGCCTAAGTTTTTCAAAAGGATTTTTGAAAACCCACTTTTAACAAGTAAATTTTAAGAAACTATTCAACCCCCCCCCCCCCCTTCTAGTTTCTCAATTGGTATCAGAACGTGGTTGCTCAAGCATTTTTAAAATATATTTTATTTTAAAACTTGAATCGATCTATGGATTCCAACAAGTAACTAGAAGGGCAATCTATGCAAAGACCACCTCTTTTTAAAATCGATAGTTTTATTTATTGGAAAAATAGATTTGAAAGTTATGTGAAATCAAAATATTTAGATCTTTGGCATGTTATTACCAATGGTGACTTTTTGCCTTATCAATATAATGAAGTTCCCAAAAAGAAAGAGTTAGTAAATTTTGAAAATTCTAATGCTGACACTAAAAAGAAACTTGCTAAAAATAATGAGGCTAAAATGGTGATTTATAATGCTTTACCAAAGAAATAGTATGAAAGAATTTTCATGTGTAAAACAGCTAAAGATATTTGGAATACTCTTTTAGTAACCCACTAAGGTAATAGCCAAGTTAAAGAAAGTAAAATCGATCTTCTTGTTCAACAATATGAACAATTTATCATTTTAGAAGATGAAACTATTGATAGTGCATTTGCTAGATTTAATATCATTATTACTAGTCTAAGGGCTCTTGATGAAGGTGTTTCTAGCAAGAACAATGTTAGGAAGTTTCTTATGGCGTTGCATCCAAAGTGGAAAGCTAAAGTCACGACAATTGAAGAATAAAAGGATCTCACTACATTATCACTTGATGAACTTATTGGCAACTTAAAAGTTCATGAAATGTTAATTTTGAAGGACACGGAAATGGTGAAAACCAAGAGTGAAAGAATGTAAAACCCGCATTAAAATACCATGAACAGTACACGTGAACAGTGAACATACAAAAATACGGTAAAATTAAAACTTTTTATTTATAATATAATTCACGTGACATGATATTTAATAACATATAATTACGTATATATTATAAATGTGTTAAGTACACGACATATAAAAATCACGATAATTAAACATGAGCGTACATGTAAATGATTTAACTCGGGAAAACTAGGGGTTTCCCCGTGGGCACCCCATATGTCGCAGCTAAACAAGAAAGAAAGGAAAAGGGTGGGCTTGGCCCATGACCCAACTTAAATCTATGTTAAACAAAACCAAAGGGAAACTTTAAACATAATTTAGGTTTACTAAAAAAAGTTCTCCTTGCCTCCCTTTGCTCTCTTGCCGCCGGCAACATCAAAGAACAAGGACAAACCGGAAGATTTTGGTTATCGATTAATTAAGTGTACGTGATCGTGATTTTAATCCTTTTCTTCCACGTGTTCGGTAAACCAAAAACCTTTTCTTTTTCTTTTAATTCTTATTGAATTCATGTTCTTATTTAATTAATCTTAAAAACAAGTAAATAAAACATGTGGGATTACTTAAATCCTGGTTTAAGGGGTGTTTGGTGTTGCTTTGGTTCGGCCGAGATCCAAGCCAAGAGCCTCAAGGCTCTCGGTGGTGTTTGTTTTGCCCAACCGAGACCTCATGGTCTCGGTGTGGGGTTCGTGTGGGTCGAACGCAGCAAGGGGACCCCGACCACGTGTCGAGGTGTGGTTTTGTGTTGAACCGAGTGCCAACCGAGACCTATAGGGTCTCGGTGGGGCTTTTTGGTGCTAACAGTGGGAATCGAACAACAGCAGGGGGAACCGGTCACAACTGGTATGAACCAGCTGTGAACCTGCAGACCGCCGGTGGGAACCGAGTCCGGCAGCGGCTAGCCGTGGCTCGGGCAGTGGTAAAACCACTCGGACAGTGGCAACCGGCTAGGCCGAGTTAGCCACTGTCAAGGGTGTTTGGCTCGGCTTGTATGTGACCCCGGGTTTCGGGCTCGGATTAATTTTTAAAACATGGGTTCGGGTTTTGGGATAATATTTAAAATTAGAAAATATGTTTACTTAAATTAATTACTAGATTTGTTAATTTAATTAAATTCATGACTTAGGTTAAATATTAAAATTAATTACTAGATTTTACTTAGCTTAATTTAATTAAAACATGTATTTTTAGTTAAATTCTTATAATGTATATTTTAATTAATTAACCAAGTTATTTAATTAATAAGCTATCAGCATGAATTGTATTATGCTAATTCATCTTTACTTATTATTAATAATCCAGCTTATTTCTAATTATGGAAACTTACTATTTTTGGAAACTTTCTATTTTTAGAAACTTACTATTTATGGAAACCTGCTATTTTAGAAAGTTACTTAGTATTACAATACAAGTATTATAATACACTAATACATGAGTAATACACAAAAGAACATCAGAATAACTACAGTTAACACAGTAAACAGTAAAACATGATGGAATAAGTATAATAAGCTAATAACACATAGAACCAGAAAAACACATGTAATTCAGACAACTCATACACGTTCCCATTCTTATATAGTATTATCCGTCAAGGCAGAGTAGTTTCTTCAGTGTTTTCGTTAGCTTCTACTGGACATAAGGTACAGATTTCCCGTCCTTCGGTAAGGACAACATCTTCCTTTATTAGGATTTCCCGTATGCAGCCAACTGTTTTCCCCAGTAGTTACAGATTAAATGCTTATGTTTTATTAGTTACCTTAGCCATATACATGCATGACCAATTTCACCTAGTTATGGAGGTACCATAATCATAACACTAGAGGCATTAGTTTTATGACTTCACCACGGCGGAGTGATAGCTCGTGGCGTCCCTTTCAATTATTTGGCCATTATTATATCATTATTATCATGTGGGACGTATGGGTGGATCCTAGGTTTAGTTTCAGTCAGGATTTCATGGTGAATGTGGTGTGTGTCTTGCATCCTTCACAAGTAGCTGATCCCTCCTACCCATTACCAATTAATTAGAGGCATCCCCTCTAATTTGCATGACGAGGTCACCCATCTAAGTATTCATGCACGTTGTTGACCTCATGACCTATATTGGATTTTGGTATATTAAACTAATACAGATTTTCATAAGTAACATAAGCTATGTTTTAGAACTAAAACCAGTAAACATGACATACAACTAGGTTTTCCCAGGACTTATTCATTTCCGCTACAATTCATGCTTTATACGCTTTCATTCCTTTATGTCTTTACGTTATGCTATATATCCGTGCATTGAGCGTTATGCTCAGCCGTTTTCCATTTCCATGTTCCCAAACGGCAGGTACCCAAGGTCGTAAGTAGGAACTCCAGAGTATGTGCATTCGGATGGAAGCTATCCGGCCTCTTTTACCTTATGCATTTATTCCTACTTTCTCATACTTTACTTCATTTGAACACTGTTTAGTCCTTTCATTTACAGTACTTAATATTGCTTATGTGTGAGTTACTTAGACTACCAATGTTTGATTTCGTTATTTCTATTTATGGTCATGAATGTTTAGACATTTACCTTGCATGCTTTGATGACACGCCATATTTTACTTTAACATTCCATCTTAACAAATGGGGTGTTACAATTATGGTATCAGAGCCAAGGTTTCGACCTGTAGCTCTGTAAAACATGACCTGTGACTTATGGGTAGTCACCAGCGTCTTCCTAAAACTGACAGTTGGTTTTCATGCATTCATTCATTTTCATTTTTATTTCACGCATTCATATCATTGTCGTAGATTTATGACTAAGTAATGGTTGGTACATGACTGGCCCTATTTAGTCGCATGTGCTTTTATCGAAACTTTTAACCTTGGGACCGACCCATAGGCGTCCCCTCGCTATGTCTTTTGTTTTGGGTGAACTGGCCATAGGCGTTTACCCTCGCGCATATAAAAGTTTTTATAAACTGCATCATGCATTTTAAATTGATTCATGCATTATAAACTGCTTCATTGATTTATACATTGTTCATGCATTTTCATGTTTATCTCATTTCACACTTATCATTTATGTTGCATTTTGTTTTTTTTAACTGTCAGATGGTGAACACACGCAATACTCAAGAGTTGGCTGCAGCTGTCAATGCAGCTCTGCAAGCCATCCTTCCCTAACTTCGCAATGAAATCAGGGACGAAGTTCATGCTGAAATTCAAGCTCAGGGAGTTCAGTATGGCCGTCATCCTGAAAACTACTACAACAACAACAACAATCCTCCACCACCACCTGTTACTCTTCTGACTTGGTTGAAGCGATTCAACAAACAGCGACCCCGTTCGTTTGAGCAGACTGACAGCCCTAACGAGGCTGAGGCTTGGATTTCTCACACCGAGAAGATATTCGATGCGATAGGTTGTGACGGCGTTTTCAAGGCAAGACTGGCTTGCTATAAGTTTGAAGGTGATGTGCAGCAGTGGTGGAAGTCTGTCAAGCAGTCCAATGGTGGTGATAATTGGGTTGCACTCCTGAAATGGGACCAGTTTAAGGAGCTCTTCCTTAACCAGTACTTTCTACATGATGAACAGGAGAAGCTTAAGCGGGATTATCATAATATCCGACAGGTTGCTGGGGAGAATAGCAACGAATTCATGTAGAGGTTTCTCCGTTTGGCTGGTTTCTTGGGAGCAGCAGCTGGTACTGCTGAGGAGCAAGGTAAGAATTTTCGTTGGGCTCTTCGCACTTCGGTTGCCAACAGTTTGGTTTGTGCTACGTTCACTATAGTAGCACAGGTGGCCGATGCAGCCCGTAAGCTTGAGATGCTTCAGGAACGAGAGGAGTTTGGTGATGACAGAGCAGTGAAGAGGTATATTCAATCACCAATTGTGAATCATTCATTTCCATCAGTATTTCCATTTTCATATCATCCTCTGTTAAACTTTATATTCCAGGCAGAAGACTGACGACCATAAGCCTGCGGTCGCTCAACACCAAGCATCTAAGGTAAACGGTCAGACCAACGACCGTTCTGGTTCTGAGAGGCGTGGTGGTAATGATAAAGACCGTAACAACGCTAATAACTCGAACAACAGCATTTCCCTACATTAACCTTCTTTCATGTTAAACTATCTTATGTCATGGTCTTCTGACACTCCAACGATTTTTTTAATTCAGGAACAACAATGGTAACGGTAGGGGTCAGGACCGTAGAGGTTCACAGCCTAACCGTTCTACCTCATCTGGTAATTTTCAAACCTTCTATACAATCATGTTTATATTCCACGATCATGTCTCATGCATGTAATCCTGAAACAGGCTCTCAGATAACTAGGACGCATGTTGGAGGATTCACGCATCCTATCTGTCCTACTTGTTCGCGCAGACATTCTGGTATTTGTCGCCGAGGTACTGGTGGTTGTTTCAAGTGTGGCCAAGAAGGCCATCAGCAGAAGGACTGTCGCCAGGGTGAGATAGAAGGAACCTCTGGACATGACGACACCAAGCCACCTCCTACTTCTGGTCGTGTGTTCACTACTACTAGAGATCAGGCGAACAAGACTTTAGGTACCATCATCGAAAATCTCTTTATGAATGGTTTGGCAGCATGTCTTCTATTTGATACTGGAGCGACTCATTCAGTCATATCCACTACTTTTGTTGTACGTGTTAGGATTTCCCCTATGCCATTAGATAATGCCTTATGCATTTCCACGCCACTTAGGGACTCTGTATGAATCACTCAGGTGTACAGAGATCTTCCCCTAGAATTTTGATGATAAGATCCGTAGAGTTGACGCACTTCCTTTGGACATGTGCGATTTTGACTTGATTTTGGGCATGCACTGGTTATCCAAACACCAGGCTACAATTGACTGCCACACTTATCGGGTCATCTTCGGTGATGTTAAGTCTCCAGAGTACATACACCATGGTTTTCTGCCAGGGAGGTCAGTATAAATTATTTCATCTATGGAGGCGCGTACACTACTAGCACACGGCTGTCAGGGCTTCATAGCCAATATTCATGACATTATTGCCGAGTCTCCATCGATCCAAGATCAGCCTATTGTGTCAGAATTTCCTGACGTTTTTCCTGATGAACTTCCGGACATACCACTTGTTCGTGAAGTCGAGTTTGAAATTGAGCTCATTCCAGGTGCAGAGCCAATTTCCAAAGCTCCTTATCGCATGGCTCCTATAGAGCTTAAAGAACTAAAAGATCAGCTGCAAGAACTTCTGGAACGAGGTTTCATCCGTCCCAGTGCATCGCCATGGGGTGCACCGGTACTATTCGTGAAAAAGAAAGACGGTAGCATGCGTTTGTGTATAGACTATCATGAGCTGAACAAGATCACGATCAGGAATCGTTATCCTTTGCCGCGAATCGATGACCTTTTCGATCAACTTTAGGGCACCAAGTATTTCTCCAAAGTCGATATGAGGTCCGGCTACCATCAGTTACGGGTTAAAGAGCATGACATTTCTAAGGCTGCTTTCCGTACACGTTATGGGCACTACGAGTTCGTAGTCATGCCATTCGGACTCACTAATGCTCGAGCTGTCTTCATGGATTTGATGAACTGTGTCTTCCATGAGTTTCTAGACAAGTTCGTTATCGTGTTCATAGATGACATCCTGATTTTCTCAAAATCCAGGAGGAACATGAGGAACACCTTCATACAATCTTGCATATTCTTTGTCAGAAGCAGTTGTATGCCAAGTTCTCCAAGTGTGAGTTTTGGTTAAGCAAGGTGGCATTTCTGGGCCATATTGTATCTGCAGAGGGGATCACCATGGATCCTGCAAAGGTGGAAGCTATCACCAAATGGCCGAGACCTACATCTGCAACAGAGGTCATAAGTTTTCTGGGTTTAGCTGGCTACTACCGCAGGTTTGTAGAGAACTTTTCACTATTAGCCTTACCTTTGACTAAGCTGATGAGGAAAGGAGAGAAATTCGCCTGGACGGAAGAACGAGAGAAGAGCTTCGAAGATCTTAAGCAGAAGTTAGTGACTGCACCTATTCTTACTCTCCCATCTGGCTCAGGTGGATTTTAGATATATAGTGACGCTTCAGGAAAGGGTTTAGGTTGCGTTCTCATGCAACATGGGAAGGTTATTGCATACGCATCATGACAGCTGAAACCTTATGAAGAAAAATATCCTACTCATGACTTGGAGCTAGCAGCAGTTGTTTTCGCGTTGAAGATCTGGAGACATTATTTGTATGGTGAATCATGTGACATATTCGTCGATCACAAAAGTCTTAAGTACATCTTCACCCAGAAGGAACTGAACATGACACAGGGGAGATGGTTAGAGATATTGAAGGACTACGACACCAACATTTAGTACCATATTGGTAAGGAGAATGTGGTGGCAGATGCTCTAAGCAGAAGGTCGGGTATGATTGCTGGCGTTTGGATTGCAAAGGAGATCATTCGTGACCTAGAGATGACTGATATTGAGTTTTGTGTACGAGGACATCACGGTTACTAGGTTAATCTTAGAGTGGAACCAGACTTACATTCTAGGATCAAGGAAGCTAAGAAGGACGATGGTGAGATTTGGGCTATCATTCAGAACCTTGATCATCAGACGGAGTTTCGTGTTGACAATGACGGTATCTTATGGCAGGGCACTAGACTAGTGGTTCCTGATGACTCTACACTCAGGGAAGCTGTGTTGACTGAAGCTCACAGCTCTTCACTTACCATACATCCTAGTTCTACCAAGATGTACCACGATATCAAGCAACACTTTTGGTGGAGTGGTATGAAGCAGGATGTTCGTTTAAAAGTGTATGATCTGCCAACAAGTTAAGATCGAACACCAGAGAGCTAGTGGTTTACTACAACCATTAGATATTCCAACATGGAAGTAGGACAAAATCTACATGGATTTTGTTACTAGTCTACCTGTGACTCAGAGGAAAAACGACGCTATCTGGGTTATTGTTGATAGATTGACTAAATCTGCTCATGTTTTGCCGATCCGCAAGGAGCATCCGGCCAGCAAATTAGCAGACACTTTCAGAAGGAGATCATGAGACGGCATGGTACTCCATCAAAAATCATCTCTGACAGAGATCCCCGTTTCACATCACGTTTCTGGCAGAGTCTGCAGAAAGCTTGGGGCACCAGACTTAAGCTCAGCATTGCCTTTCATCCTCAGACCGACGGACAGTCGGAACGTACCATTCAGACATTGGAGGACATGCTGCGGGTGTGTGCTCTAGAGTGGTTAGGGAGCTGGGATGATTATATATTTCTAGTGGAATTTGCATACAACAACAGCTGGTACGCTAGCATCAAGTGTGCTCCTTTTGAGATGTTGTATGGTAGGAAGTGTCGCGCCCCAATCTACTAGGATCAGGTGGGCGAACGACTGCTTGAAGGTCCAGAGATGATAGAGGTGACTGTTGATGCAAAAGTTGGGTGATCCTGGCTAGACCCGAATTAGGCTTAATTCGGGTTGGTTGGACTCCGGCTCCTGCACCAAGTGAATTGTATGGTTGGGATCTTGCACACTAAACAACACGCGTTAGACTTACCGTGGGAATGTTTCCCACGATTAGACTCCGGCGTGAGAGTAAGTAATTGGTTAGGGTTTATAGGAATCGGATGAGTTGAGAGTATATTGAACGTAATACTTTTGTGGAACCCTTAGGGGTTCCTTATATAGGCAGTGAAACCCTAATGGGCTGTCACTGATGCTTCAGCCCCAAGGAAAGGATAAGTACCAGAATTAGTTTGATTGTTATCTTCTAATTATGGTGAGTAAATATCCTCTTCTTTGGGGTAAATCCTATTCATAGACAGAATATGATTCTGTCCAACCTTGTACCGGTCATGTCGGGCCGTGGGCGCACACGTGTGTGCGGTTACTGTTCATCTAAGCCCATAAGCTTAAATAACATTATTCCCACCCATTCGTGATGGGCCGGATACGGGTAGTACCCGTGGGCCGGGTTCATGACCCGGCTGGGGACTATATGTCATCATGTCCCCCCAGTCTAGTTGTTACAGCCGTAGGCGTAACCTCTAGACTATCAAGATGCTCCCCGGACGTACCAAGAAAGATCCTGAGTGAATGATAAATTGTCCAAAAAATTGTTTCGGCCGCACGTGGCAACCTGATTTAGGAATTTATTCCAATGATACCTCAGCCGCACGTGACGACCGAGACAAATTAAATGTATCATTGAATTTGGGTCTTACGTAAGACCGCATATCCCGACATAAATGACTGTTCACCTGCCACTTGACTGATAAAGTGCAAACAGTCAGAACCTCGAGCGGCGTAAACTTCTGAGTCAGAAGTGACCCGTGGGTCCCACCTGACTTTTCACTTGCCACTTACACCCTAACCACACGATTAAGGATAGTGGCAAACACGTGTCATGCATCCAACAGACCATGACCCACAAGGCAACCCTATAAATAAGCCACCCCTACGGCTGTGTGAAACACACAGTCTTTTTCTCCATTTCTGCCATTAAAGCTTTTCTTCTTAGCTTCACTTACTCACGCACGGATCCCTTCCTCCGCAGGTTAGAATACCACGCCCTTAACTTTTTATTTAGTAATGGCCCAGAGAAACAACCCCACAATTGGATCCGTGCTCAATGTAATGACCCAGGAGCAACTAGATCATTTTTGTACCAATTACTTCATCCCTACCAACCTACACCCCTCTCTCCCTGGTGCCGGAGACCTCATAACTGAGGCTCTGCAGGGAAAGATTGGCCTATATACTCGCCTTTTTGATGCGGCCAACTACCGCATTCCTTTCACTCGTTTCATCATAGATCTATTAGGGTATTATGATGTACATATAAGCCAGCTTCACTGTATAGGCGCATGTAAGATAAGTCAATTCGAAATTCTTTGTCGCACTAGAAGAATCCCCCAAACCGTAGAACTATTCCGGCTATTTTACACCCCCAGTATAGTATATGGTTGGCTATCTTTTAAGAGATGATCTCCCAACAGCCCCCAATCCCATAATAAGCCCATGGACTCATTGAAAAACTGGTACGACCATTACTTTTTCATTGACTCGATAGTGTGGCCGGCCGACTATGTCTTCAAGCATAGGTTATCTTCCGCACGCCAGTACATATAATCCCAAACATTCCCGAGAAATAGATCTTAACATAACAGGATTCCATAGAAACCTCCCCGAATCATTCCTTTGTTTGCTAGAAATTAGCCGCAACTATTTCGGCTCGTCCAACAGATATCCTGTGTTTTGGAAAAGGCATGGTGAAGGTAGGTTAGCATCCGTATCGCAAAAGACGCATACAATTATCTTTTAATGCCTAACATATTTCGTTTATCGTGGCAGAAATGAACTTCTTTGGACTCCTACGTCAAGGCGACCCAAAGCTTGTACCAGAGGGATCCCGTCCCAAACGTGAGACCGAGCTACCTCTCTTTGAGCATACCCGAAATGTGACGGTTGCCCTGGAGGCCGTGCCGGACCCCCACTCAGACGAAGAGGAAATAACGCTCCTGATAACCCCCATCGACTTTGACAATGAGGACGGTGATAACATGTTGCTTGAAGAAGAAGCCGGGCCCTCCTCGCCGCCTAAGACTGCCACCCCCCGCATACGGGGAGGAGCAAGGAGACAACATTGAGAGGACCACCTCCAGTCTTCGCCAAATGTTGGGCGATGACGAGGAGGAGATGCAGCAAGTCAATGAAGAAGAAGACGAGGGAGCAGAAAAAGAACTTGAAGAGGAAGTTGAAGAAGCAGCAGGCCAGCCCGCCCCTAAGCGTACCCGCAAAAAAAACAAGCGGGTGAGAAGAGTCGCCCCGGCCGAGGTTGGTGAACATAATTCCCCCCCCCCCCCCCCCCCAAAAAAAAAAAAACTTCGCGAGGACCACCCCCTATATCAATCTGTTGGGAGCACCACCCAGGCCTCCGAGACGGTGCGGGCTGCACATGTGGATCCAGTTACTCAAGTTCCCCCGAATGCATCAGAACTAGCCGGGAATAACATGTGAGGCTACATCTTTCTTAAGTAAGAACCACGACTTTCCTTTAATCAATACTTGATACTTATTGAAATGTGTGTTTTGTAGAGACGAACAAGCTGGTGTCGCGCCTCCACCCAATGCCCAGAAAGAGAAAGGAAAAGAAAAGGAAGTGGAGAGAGAAACTATGCTCCATACAACCGTAACAAGATCCGGCCCTACATTCAAAGAAGGTACCCCCACAGCTTCCCAAGACATCCCAACATCCGGCCCACCTCAATCGTTCAATCCTGTTTGGAATATTACTACTGCGTCGCGGATGAGAGAGGCCGAGGAGTGCCGTGAGTACCTCAATAACTGCATCCCACCTGGTTTGGTACGAGATGTGAATGTACTAAGCCATGCTGACCTGGTGGATGAGTACAACGGCGCCCTGGTGCATCAAATGGCAATGGGCACTTCGATGAGGGTAAGATTTGAAGCCGCGCTAGGGCATGTGGAGTCCCTCAAGAGGAAAGTTGGGCGAAGGGAGAGGATGATCGAGGAGAATGAAGCCCAAATTGCTGCCCTCCAATCCCAGCTTGCTACCGCCGAGGCGACCGTGAAAGAACAATCGGCCCACGCTAATGCTCATGACCAGCAGGTAGCCGAGCTAGAGGCAAAACTCGAGGCCGCAACAACCAAGGTACATATCCACGCCGCATCACTCCTATTCCATAATAATCACTATTCTAACAAGTAACGTATCTCATACAGGTTACCGCAGCAGAAGCGTCGCCCAAGTCCTCCTCCAACCAAGTATCCATACTCACCAAAAGACTTGAGGATGCCCATACGATGATCCAAGGCAGGGAAGAGAAGCTTGCTCATGAGAGGGCCACGACCGAACAGCTGAGGGAGGCGTCCGCCCAAAAAGATGTGCTAATAAATTCCCTTACCACCGAACGTGACGACGTGCTATGCCCCCAACTACTAGCAGCCATTGCCGGCCGCAGGTGGATGGTGGGTCACGGGGCACGTCTAGCCGTTACCAAGGTTTTGGAAGCCCTCGAATTTGTTCAGCAGTTTGCTAGCCTTGTGTCAGATGGCATTGATCACGGCCGCCATGAAGGAATGGTCAAGGCCGCAGAGCTAATCAGGAAGAAGGAAAACTTCACCAAGCATGCCTTCTTCAACCCCGAAGCTGCTAACAAGATGACTGCTTCCATGGCCGCAATGCGAGATCTACATTACCCATTCTTGGCCGATCTGGAAGCCACAAAGGATGCATCAAACATGGAGATCATGGAAAAGCTTAGTCTTGGTGCGTTCTCTCAAGATGAGGGTCATTCCCGGGCTTCCTTCACTCCCTCGCCCAGCCACCTCACCCTTCCTATTTATGAGGATGTGACCAGGCTCGTAGTTGATGAGCAACCGTTAAGCGGGGTGCTGGAGAGGAATGCGACTCAAGCCTTGGAGCGGAAGGAGCGCAGTGAGATATTGCCTTGCCTGGCTGAAGAACAATGGGAGATAGGTAAGTTTCTCCCCCCCCCCCCCCCCATGTAGGGTGCCCTTAATTTGTTATATATTTCAGACAATTTGGTTTGTAACCTTTAAACATTTGTCCGTGGATGTCCACGGTACCTTATGATTGTAAACACTTGTTTTGCTATGTATTAGTCTATGCGTAGGCACGGCAATTTTGATGTTTTGGAAACTTGTTTATATTTTTAGATATCATGTATCTGTGTCGCATGACATGTCACGTCTTACCCAAAATATAACAAAGTCTATACTTTACTAGACGTGCGGCGTGCGTCTTTACCATGCAAAGCACTACGTGAGCGCGGCATATGGAAGCTTATCACAACGTCTTGTGAATAAGGTGTCTAGTAAGGATACATGATCCGCGTCACTGGGGTTGCATCCCTCTTATGTGACAAGTTGAATTATTAGGTTCACTTAATCCTCTTACCCCACCTGGAGGCGTATTGTACATGTACGGTCTTGAATGAATGCATATGAATAAGACATGGCACATTATAATAATAATTAAATTCATACGACTATAACGAAATCTTAAAGAATAATTTGCACAAAACAAGTCGTGGAGCTAGCTAGGCATCACGACATTTTATTAGAACGTTTACATTTTTGTTTTAACAAGAATGGGAAGTCCTAAAAACAAAAAAGAACCTAGAAAAACATAAGAAACAAAACAGATAGAGCACATGGATCTTCATTAAAGCCAGATATAGCGAAGTATCCATGCGGAAGCCGTAGCTTTCAAAGATAGCACCTTTTGAGATTGGAGATGTTCCATGTGCGTTCCAGATCGCGGCCATCCATGTCACGTAACTTGTACGCGCCTCGTCCTAAGGCTTCTGTGACCTCATACGGTCCTTCCCACTTAGGGCCCAGCTTTCCTGTATTCTCCGCTTGACTTGCTTCGTTAGCACGATAGACATAATCTCCCGGTCGAAACAAAACACCTTTAACCTTGGCGTCATAATAAGCCTTCATTTTAGCCTTGGACTTGGCCTCATTGATGGTTGCTATCTCCCTTTTTTGCCAATAAATCCAGGTTGATCCGTAGTTGCTCGTCGTTCGTGACGACGTTAACCTCCGCAGTGCGGATGGTAGGCATTCCTATTTCTGCTGGTATAACAGCTTCAGTGTCGTAGGCCAACGCGAATGGAGTGTCCCCGTTGGCTGTTTTGATCATAGTCCTATGCGCCCATAAAACATGTGGTAGTTCGTCCACCCATTTGGCACTTCGCTCCTCCAAGCGTGCCTTGATGCCGTTTCCCAAGCTTCTATTTGCTCGTTCCACGAGGCCATTTGTCTTTGGGTGCTTAACAGACGCGAAGCGCCGTTTGATATTCAATGCTGCGCACCAGTCCTTGAATGGATTATTCGCGAACTATTTCCCGTTGTCCGAGATGATTTCTCCTGGTAAGCCAAAACGGCACACGATGTTCTCCCAAACAAACTTTTTAACTTGTTTGCCTGTGATGGATTTGACTGCCTTGGCCTCTATCCAACGTGTAAAGTAGTCCATTGCGACAATCAAGAACTTAACTCCCCCTGCAGCTACAGGAAATGGTCCTACGATGTCGATCCCCCACTTATAGAATGGCCATGGGGATGTAATAGGTGTAAGTTCCTGCTGCGGATGTCGCGGCACTGGTCTGTGCACTTGGCAATCACTGCACTTGAGAATCATGTCACGTGCGTCCCTATGCATGGTAGGCCAATAATATCCTGTGCGTAGGGCTCGAGCTACCATGGATCGTGGACCTGCGTGCATCTTGCACAACCCTTCATGTATCTCACTGATTACATAAGTGGCCTGACGTGGTCCAACACACCGCAACCACAGCTGCAAGAAAGAGCGCTTATAAAGGATACCCTCCCGAAGCTCGAAGTGTTGCGACTTCCTTCTGATGCGCCGTGCCGCTTTTTCATCATCCGGAAGGGTTTCATTAGTCAAATAGTTGATGATCGGGGTCATCCATGTAGGTCCATCCTCCTCAACTATAGTAGCGACCTCCCCTTCTGTTATAGACTTTTCCTTGAGTATTTCCACCAAGACTTGCTTGGATAAGTGGGCGAAACTTGTAGACGCGATCTTGCTAAGAGCGTCCGCCTTCTTGTTCTCACCTCTCGGTACCTGCTTGATAGAAAACTTGCTGAAAGCCGCGATGAGTGACTTGACTTTCTCCAAGTATCGGACCATGTTATCCTCCTTAGCTACATATCCACCTAGAATGTGGTTCGCGACAAGCCGTGAGTCCACGTAGGCCTCAAGGTTGCGGACTCCCATTCTAGCGGCGATTTTTAAACCCGCAATTAATGCTTCATATTCCGCCTCATTGTTGGTGGCTGTGAACTCAAAGCGAAGGGCGTACGTAAACTCCATTCCTTCCGAATTCGTAAGGATGAGGCCAGCTCCTGACCCATCCGTACACGAGGATCCGTCCGTGAATAACACCCATGGTTCTGCTGGAGTTTCGTCTTGTTTTACGATTGGTCCTTCTTCATCCGGCTTCTCTATCAAGAAATCCGCCAAGATTTGGCCTTTAACAGCCGTCCTTGGCCTATAAGATATGTTGTGTTCTCCCAATAGAATGCTCCACTTTTGTAGCCTACCTGCCACATCCGGTCTAGAGATGACTTGTTTTATTGGTTGGTCAGTAATGACTACAATTGGGTGCGCCTGAAAGTATCGGCGCAACCGTTTTGTAGCAAACACTAGTGCCAAAACCAATTTTTCCATAGAGGAGTAATTCAACTCCGGCCCTTGTAATGTTCTACTTATGAAGTAGACCAGAGTTTGTACAGTGTCCCTATCCGTCATGAGTACCGCGCTTATTGCTCCATGTGTGGCTGATAGATACATAATGAGCTCCTTCTTTGGCCGGGGAGCTACTAGCATGGGGAGAGATGCGAGGTGTTGCTTGAGTTGACCAAAGGCTTCCTCAGCTTCCTTTGTCCACCGGAAGTCTCCCTTCTTAATGCACTTCTTGAGTGTTTTGAACAGGGGGAGTGACTTCTCTGCGGACTTTGATAAGAACCTATTTAGCCCGGCCAACTTTCCATTTAAGGACTGCACCTCTTTTCGCGTTTGAGGGGATGGAAGCTGTATTACTGCGTCCGTTTTTTCTGGGCAAGGTTTGATGCCATTTGGATCAATCATATATCCAAGGAACATTCCTTCCGTTGCCCCAAACGTGCATTTCTTTGGATTTAGCTTCATATTAATCCTCCTCAATGTATCCAACGTCTCTTGGACATCCCGGAGAAGTGCATCCTTCGTATGACTTTTGATGACTAAGTCATCCACATAGACCTCCAGGTTGCGGCCTATTTGTGAGTCAAAGGCTTTGTCTACAAGCCGCTGGTATGTTGCCCCGGCGTTCTTTAGTCCAAACGGCATTTTTATATAACAGTATACGCCTTGACTAGTATGGAACGCCGTCTTCTCTGCGTCCTCTTCCGCCATCTGGATCTGGTGGTATCCATTATATGCGTCTAAGAAGCACTTAAAGGGATATCCACATAGGGACTCCACCTTCTAGTCAATCTCTAGTAACGGGTAACAATCCTGTGGACAGGCTTTGTTCAGATCCGTGAAATCCACGCACATGCGCCAGCTTCCGTCATGCTTTTTGACCATGACTGGATTGGATAACCACTCGTGGTAGTATACCTCGCGCATGATACCTGCGTCCACTAGTTTCCGTACCTCATCCAGTATCACTTGGCTGCGTTCAGGTGCCTGATCGCGCTTCTTTTGCTTGACGGGTTGGAACCCTTGGCGGATCTGGAGCTTATGTTCTGCTATCACGCGTGGTAAGCCTATCATATGCTTGGGCTCCCATGCGAATATATCTAAATTTGACTTCAAGATAGAGCACATAGCCCTCTTGCCGTTATCCGAGAGCGTTCCCCCTATGGACACCTCTTGTTCCGGATAATCAGGATGGATTGCCACCCCCTAATTGGGAGGTGGTAATCCATCCTTGGGTGGAACGGGTGGAACTGGTGTTGTCACGCCGTGACACTCGGATACTGGTACGATTGTGTTGTAAATGGTGACAATTCCTCCTTCCACAGGGAATTTGATCATTCCGTGTGTCGTGGAAGGTACCGCCCGTATGGCCAAAATACCTGGTCTGCCTATGATCCCATTGTATGGAGAGTGTGAGCGTATCACCATAAAGTTCATCCACGCAGTGGTGGAGTGCTCTTCCTTCCCAATGGTTACAAGCAGACGCAGTTGCCCTATTGGCCAGATGGTGTCTCCACTAAAACCAATGAGCGGCGCTGTGGCCGGTACTAATTGGCTTTTTATTTCTGGTCGTAACTGTACAAAACATTGTTTGTACAGTACTTCTGCTGATGACCCCCCATCCACATACATGCGACGAACGTTGTGTGTTCCAATGCTTATCTCAATAGTGAGAGGCGCATCAATCACATCGCTTGCTTTGATGGGAGGGAATGAGATTTCTCTGCCGCGTGAAAATTTTTGACTAATTTTCTGCCTCGTACGGCGCTGTCTGGATTGGATCATATATATAGTTGAAGGTTTGTCCTTTTGGGGATCCTTCTTGTCATACTTCTTGTTGTCTTTTCCATCCCTCCAATCCTTGACCAAATGCTTGAGTTTACCTGACTTGATCAGTGACTCAATGTGCTTCTTGAGCTGGATACATTCCTCCGTACCATGGCCCTTGTCGTTATGGAATTCACAGAAACGATTTCCCTGGCGACGGTCCAGCGGAGTCGTCATTGGGGGAGGCCTCGGAAAATTAGCCCCTTACGTCAGCAAGATCTCCCGGTAGGACATCTTTAGAGGGGTAAACTTATCGTCCGGTCGTCCTCCCTTGCTTTGGCTCTTGTAATTTGAGCCCCTCCCATTGTTTTGAGTGCTTTGACCACCCGACTGTCTCCTGGACTGGTCGTTCGATTGGTAGCCATTTCCTTTTGAAGGATAGGCCGCGGCAACCGCGGTTTCTCCCTCTATGAAGTTTCTGACCCTTTCCATGAGGTCGTCATACCTCTCCGGACGCTTGTCATTGAGACGCCTGATTAATTCCATGTCTGTTATGGCATGCATATAGTCAGAAATTTTCAGGAGTTCTGGCATTGTCTTTGTGCGTGTGCACTCGTCATTGAAGCGCTCGGTGAAGGCTTCCGTGGACTCCCCCGGCCATTGCTTAACGGTTGCCAATGAGACCGGGTCCCTATTATACTTTTTCCGCTGAGTATAATTATTCTTGAACGCAGTGCGTAATTCAGTGAAGCTATCAATGCTTCGCGGAGGAAGTCCTTCAAACCAGTCGCGAGCATTGCCGATCAAGGTTGAATTGAACATTTGGCACCATATAGGCATGGGCCATCGCTCAATTTTCGCCTGTGTATCAAATATCTTGAGGTGATCATCCGGATCACCAGTTCCATCATAAGTCTTGACACACGCCGGCATGCGACGTTTTGTGTCCTCGAAGTAATTCCGTATGCGGGGAGTAAAAGGATCTTCCCTGGGGTCTGCCCATGGACGGGTGAGACTAGGGTCACACCACGGTTGGGAAAGATCTTCTGCTTCCGTCTCTCGGTAATAGGGACCGTCGTAGTACTCCTCATTGTTTGGTGGCGGTGGAGGAGTACGCCTAGGTCGGCGGCGCTTGGGCGGATGGTCATCCGAGTCCTCTCCTGATGGATCGGGAGAAGGAGGAGGTGCCCCATCTCTTGGGTGAGGACCGCTCTTGTGAGAAGAGTTAGGGGCCTTCTTCCCGATATTCATCCTATCCCACACACTCGTGCGGCGATTGGCTCTGATCAGTTCCTGATCTGGTCGTTCGGGTGAACCGTCGGACCTTTCTCCCTCTTCTCGAGACTGCGTTAATTCTTGCATGAGACGATCCCCTATGCGTTCAAACACATTCCTAGGTTAGGGAGTTTCCTCAAAGAGGCTTCGCTCCTGAGGTCGGATCCTTCTCTTCCTCTGAGTTTGAGAAGAGGTGCTTGGTCCGGCATTGCCAAAGTTGAGTCTAGATTGGAGGTCTCTCCCTAGATTCAACCTTGATGCAATCCCTGGGACGATCCTATCAAAGTTCTGCGTGAGAACTCGAGTGAGATCCTCCTCGCTGAGTGGTTCGACCTCTACTTCTTCCTCGGTCGATGGTCTGCGCGGCTCCTTGTTAGGGGGATTGGGCGCACTCCCTGGATCAGGATTGTCCAAGGTCTAAGTAGGTGGTGGAGTCATGGAGATGGTGCTTGTCACCCCCATAGACTGAAAGCCACTCCGGTTTTTTGGTCCCCCCGCTTGATGGCTAGGGGATCGAGTGTGAATGAGTATCCCTTCCCCTTGGGACTTCCGATTTCCAGGATTTGTGTTCCTGGCGTTGCCTTGCGGATGCCCCTTCGTCATTGAGAATTTCAAGATGAGATTTCGCTCTAGCTTACTGTAAGGGTCCCACGGATGGCGCCAACTTGTTGATGCAAAAGTTGGGTGATCCTGGCTAGACCCGAATTAGGCTTAATTCGGGTTGGTTAGACTCCGGCTCCTGCACCAAGTGAATTATACGGTTGGGATCCTGCACACTAAACAACACGCGTTAGACTTACCGTGGGAATGTTTCCCACGATTAGACTCCGACGTGAGAGTAAGTAATTGGTTAGGGTTTATAGGAATCAGATGAGTTGAGAGTATATTGAACGTAATACCTTTGTGGAACCCTTGGGGGTTCCTTAGTTTGATTGTTATCTTCTAATTATGGTGAGTGAATATCCTCTTCTTTGGGGTAAATCCTATTCATAGACAGAATATGATTCTGTCCAACCCTGTACCGGTCATGCCGGGTCGTGGGCCGCACACGTGTGTGCGGTTACTGTTCATCTAAGCCCATAAGCTTAAATAACATTATTCCCACCCATTCGTGATGGGCCGCATACGGGTAGTACCCGTGGGCCGGGTTCATGACCCGGCTGGGGACTATACGTCATCAGTGACTAATGAGAAGCTCGGCGTCGCCAAGGCGAAGCTTCAGGAAGCCCGTGCTCGTCAAAAGAGCTATGCTGATAAACGTCATGGAGATGTATCTTTCAATGTTGGTGATCACGTTTTCCTCAAGGTATCACCTGCACGAGGAGTGAAACGTTTTGGAATCAGAGGGAAGCTCAGTCCTCGCTTCATCGGACCGTTCGACATCATAGAACGCGTTGGTGAAGTGTCATGTCGTTTAACGTTACTGCCTCAGCTATGACACGTTCAGAACGTATTCCATGTGTCCTTACTCGGTGGATACAACTATCATCCAGTTCATGTTGTCCAATATCCGCTTGATCAGATTCAAGAGGATCTTGCATATGTCGAAGAACCCGAGAGAGTTCTTGAATGACAAGATCGTTATGCGGAAGAAGACGGTCCCTATCGTCAAAATCCTTTGGAGGGATCATCATGAGCGGGAAGCCACTTGGGAGACGGAGGATTCTATACGGACTTCTTACCCTCATTTCCAGTTCTAATTCGGGTATGTTTCGTTCTGCTTATGTTTCTCCAATTCGAGGATGAATTGTTCTTTTAGAGGGGAAGAGTTGTAAAACCCGCATTAAAATACCATGAATAGTACACATGAACAGTGAACATACAAAAATACGGTAAAATTTAAACTTTCCATTTATATTATAATTCACGTGACACGATATTTAATAACATGTAATTACGTATATATTATAAATGTGTTAAGTACACGACATATAAAAATCACGATAATTAAACATGAACATACACGTAAATGATTTAACTCGGGAAAACTACGGGTTTCCCCGTGGGCTCCCCATGTGCCGCGGCTAAATAAGAAAGAAAGGAAAAGGGTGTGCTTGGCCCATGACCCAACTTAAATCTATGTTAAACAAAACCACAGGAAAATTTTAAACATAATTTAGGTTTACAGAAAAAGGTTCTCCATGCCTCCCTTTGCTCTCTTGCCGCCGGCCACATCAAAGAACAAGGACAAACCGGACGATTTTGGTTATTGATTAATTAAGTGTACGTGATCGTGATTTTAATCCTTTTCTTCCACGTGTTCGGTAAACCAAAAACCTTTTCTTTTTCTTTTAATTCTTACTGAATTCATGTTCTTATATAACTAATCTTAAAAACAAGTAAATAAAACATGTAGGATTACATAAATCATGGTTTAAGGGGTGTTTGGTGTTGCTTTGGTTCAGCCGAGACCCAAGCCGAGAGCCTCAAGGCTCTCAATGGTGTTTTTTTTGCCCACCCGAGACCTCATGGTCTCGGTGTGGGGTTCGTGTGGGTCGAACGCAGCAAGGGGACCCCGATCGCGTGTCGGGGTGTGGTTTTATGTTGAACTGAGTGCGAACCGAGACCATTAGGATCTCAGTGGGTCTTTTTGGTGCTAACAGTGGGAATCGAACAACAGCAGGGGGAACCAGTCACAACCGGTATGAACCGGTGTGAACCGGCAGACCGCCGGTGGGAACCGAGTCCGACAGCGGCTAGCCATGGCTCGGGCAGTGGTAAAACCACTCGGACAGTGGCAACCGGCTAGGCCGAGTTAGCCACTGTCAAGGGTGTTTGGCTCGCTTGTATCTGACCCTGGGTTTCGGGCTCGGGTTAATTTTTAAAACACGGGTTCGGGTATTGGGATAATATTTAAAATCATAAAATATGTTTAATTAAATTAATTACTAGACTTGTTAATTTAATTAAATTCATGACTTATGTTAGATATTAAATTTAATATTTCATGTATAACCTAAAGTATTTTACTAAGCTTAATTTAATTAAAACATGTTTTTCTAATTAAATTCTTATAATGTATAGTTTAATTAATTAACCAAGTTATTTAATTAATAAGCTATAACCATGACTTGTATTATACTAATTCAACTTTACTTATTATTAATAATCCAACTTATTTCTAATTATGTAAACTTACTATTTTTGGAAACTTTCTATTTTTAGAAACTTTCTATTTTTAGAAACTTACTATTTATGCCTGCTATTTTTAAAAAGTTACTTAGTATTACAATACAAGTATTATAATACACTAATACATGAGTAATACACAACAGAACCTCAGAATAACTACAGTTAACACAGTAAACAGTAAAACATGACGGAATAAGTATAATAAGCTAATAACACACAGAACGAGTAAAACACATGTAATTCAGACAACTCATACACGTTCCCATTCTTATGTAGTATTATCCGTCAAGGTGGAGTAGTTTCTTCAGCGTTTTCGTTAGCTTCTGTTGGACATAAGGTACGGATTTCCCGTCCTTCAGTAAGGACAACCTCTTCCTTTATTAGGATTTCCCGTATGCAACCAACTGTTTTCCCCAGTAGTTACAGATTAAATTCTTATGTTTTATTAGTTACCTTAGTCATATACATGCATGACCAGTTTCACCTAGTTATGGAGGTACCATAACCATAACACTAGAGGCACTAGTGTTATGACTTCACCACGGCGGAGTGATAGCTCGTGGCGTCCCTTTTAGTTATTTGGCCATTATTATATCATTATTATCATGTGGGACGTATGGGTGCATCCTAGGTTCAGTTTCAGTCAGGATTTCATGGTGAATGTGGTGTGTGCCTTGTATCCTTCACAAGGAGCTGATCCCTCCTATCCATTACCAATTAATTACAGGCATCCCCTCTAATTTGCATGACGATGTCACCCCTCCAAGTATTCATGCACGTTGTTGGCCTCATGACCTATATTAGCTTTTGGTATATTAAACTAATACAGATTTTCATAAGTAACATAAGCTATGTTTTCAGAACTAAAACCAGTAAACATGACATACAACTAGGTTTTTCCAGGACTTATTCATTTCCGTTGCAATTCATGCTTTATATGCTTTATATGCTTTATATGCTTTCATTCCTTTATGTCTTTACGTTATGCTATATATCCGCGCACTGAGCGTTATGCTCAGCCGTTTTCCATTTCCATGTTCCCAAACGGCAGGTACCCAAGGTCGCAAGTAGCAACTCCAGAGTATGTGCATTCGGATGGAAGCTATCCGGCCTCTTTTACCTTATGCATTTATTCTTTCTCATACTTTACTTCATTTGGACATTGTTTAGTCCTTTCATTTACAGTACTTAATATTGCTTGTGTGAGTTACTTAGACCCTGATTCCGGTATTTCTATTTATGGCCATGAATGTTTAGACATTTACCTTGCATGCTTTGATGACACGCCATATTTTACTGTAGCATTCCATCTTAACAAACGGGGTGTTACAAAGAAAGTCTATAGCACTTAAAGCCAAGAAGGTGCAAAGTGACCATGATAGCTCTTCCTCGGAAAGTGATGATGAGGAATATGCTATGGTGGTTAGAGACTTCAAGAAGTTCTTTAAAAGGCGAGGTCAACATGTTTGACAACCTAGAAACGACAAAAAGGCATCTTTCAAAAACTGATTTGTCAAGAATGACAATGGTGATAGGAAATGTTTTAGATGTGGTGATCCAAACCACTTCATCGGTGATTTTCCCAATCCATCTCGCGACAACAATCACACGGCCTTTGTTGGTGGTTCGTGGAGCGATAGCGGTGAAGAATGTGATAATAATGCTAAATACGAGAAGTGTCTCATGGCTCATTATTCTAAAGAGGTACATTCCGAAATCGAATACTATAGCAATGATAGTTCTTCACTAGATAAATTTGAACTAGAAGGTCAATATAACAACATATGGAAAATAAGTTTAAAATTCATTGAAAAGAACAAAGTGCTAAAATCAACTAGGACCAAGCTTAAAAATGAGATTAGTGAGCTAAGAGATAAATTAGCTAAGCTTGAAAGAAATAAGGAAGTTGATTTAGGTTGTTTAAATTGTGAACACCTTAGACAAGAGAATGAAGATCTCAAGAGTACTTCGATTAAATTGGAAAAGTTCACAAAAGGTACTAGTGCTCTTGATGACATGTTAAATAAGCAAATTCACACTAAAGAAAGACTAGGCCTAGGTTTTAACACAAATGAAGCATCTACTAGTAAACCTAAACAAGTTAGCTTTTCAGAAAAACGACCCTCTGTCCACGAATCCCCAATCTATGGCGCGGTTCCTTATAATTATGGAACCGCAGGGCCTGATAAGGAACCGCGGATAGAAGAACAAATTCTTGAAAATTCTCAACTTTCTGAAAATTCCATTTTATGTAAAAGGTCAAAACATCTTGTAGTTAACAATGTTGAATTACCTATAATTGACAAAAAGGAACTTGATATATTTTACAAACTTTTAAGTAAACCTCTCATAGAAACTACGAGTTCTCACAAAAACTTTTTAGGATGGGAAGGAAAATGAGGCTCATCAATCTCTTGGCAGGCCATTTCATGCTTTGGATAGAGAGGACTTAAATGATATGTGGAGAGTGTTGAAGGCTAAGTTTGGTTCCAATGAACCAACTGAGTATATCCAGCGGGATTTTCTTTTGTGGACTACTATGAAGAGGATGTATGAAACAGATCCTAATGATATCATTTGGAATGGCCAACACAACTCAAAGATGTTGCATCGGAGGTTATATTCTTCTTCAGGAGTGTATGAGCTAGTAATAACGATTGTATATCTGTTGGTTGATAGATATTATCCTCTTACTCAAGAGACTTTAAGAACGATGGTGAATACTAAGCTTAAAGTTGATGTGGTTAACCATGTAGCTTATGAGTTCCTTAAGTTTCTTTATAGCCAGATTCAGAAATAAAGTGGTTTGTAAGCATCCTCTCTAGTACTTCGAGTTTTATTCAGAGAAACTTGTATGAATGTGTGCAACAAGTTTAGGGGAGGATCTTTGAGAATAAATTTAGCTAAGTCATCCCCACTGCTTTCAGTTTCATTCCCACTGTTGCTTCTGGTCCCACTGTTGTATGTATTGTACAAAGCTCCTTAGTCTATAAAAGAAGACCTTAGGTCATTGTAGAAGCGATCGCTTCTTTTACATTTTCATAGCTCTAAGGTTGTGTAAACCTAGTACTATTGAGAGTACTCGTATTATTCAGTCTGGATATATTAATGTTTTTAACCGTTAATCATTGTTCTTGTTCTAAGTGTTAGTTTCCGAAAAATACTTGGTTTGTTTTACACACAAAGTTTCT
Source organism: Glebionis coronaria (assembly GCA_025667525.1). Taxonomy (NCBI): domain Eukaryota; kingdom Viridiplantae; phylum Streptophyta; class Magnoliopsida; order Asterales; family Asteraceae; genus Glebionis; species Glebionis coronaria. The sequence goes on along the minus strand of CM046882.1, from coordinate 486,238,516 downwards.
CTTGTGTCAGTTTGGATTTATCCAAGTTAATATCACCTTACAAGCTAAGAGAATCTGATCTAAGTTTGGAATCAACACCCAGCACAAATTGTATGTTTGTAGTAAAATATGATAACGACTGTCGATAAATTATTTAATATTTTGTAAAGTTATTTTTTTACAATAATGTTAATATTAAAATCAACCTTGTTATATATAAAAAAATATATATGTATACTAAGTCTCTGTAAACGCTCGAGCTGAGTTATCAAAAGCTCGTACTCGGCTCACTGCTCGACAAAAACTTGACTTAATCGAATTGCGCTTAAACTAGAATTCGAATTTTTTGATAAAAGCTTAGCTCGTGTGGAACTTATTTTTTCAAACTCTTTTCTAACCCATTAACTGAACATTGGCGTTCAGAAAACGATACGAATGCATATAACTGGTTCACAACGTAATTGTAGTCCTTTTATTTCTTTTGTAGCAATTATTGACACATATACTTGTTCATTCTTTTCCCTTTTTTTTCATACAAACTTGCACACACAACATGAATATTCCATCATTATTGTCTATTGTCAAAAATAAAGAATTACAAGTGAACATAATTGTGGCCAGTGATTGGTTGAATGGTGATCCAATACTATGACAATCATTAAATTAAATACAGTAGTCTAATACTATACTGAATATTTTAAAATTAATAACTCAAAAGTCAAAATTTTGACTAAAATATTTCCCACCTTTCTCTTTCCTTTACACAACCCATTCCCTACAAATAGCCAACCAAACTGCCCAATGCAATGTGTTCTAAAACCTTCTTCTTCTCCCTCATATTTTACATAGAAAAAAAATATATTCTTCCTCAAGCTCTTGTCAACTTTTACAAGAACTCTCAACAATGGTGGTTCTTACAAAACCAACACTAGAACAACTCATTATGAAAACAACTAAACCAGTTAACCCTTTGACTTTACCTCAAATTCCAATAGTTGACCTTTCTAGCCAAGATTCAAAAGACCAAATTGTCAATGCTTGTCAGGAATTTGGATTTTTTAAAGTTGTGAATCATGGAATATCTATCAACTTAATTAATAAACTTGAATCAGAAGCTATGAAATTTTTCTTATCACCACAAGATATTAAAGATAAAGCTGCTCCAGCTGACCCTTTTGGTTATGGTAATAAAAACATTGGTAACAATGGTGATTTTGGTTGGGTCGAATATCTTTTGCTTAATGCGAAACCTGAAACCGATATTCAGAAACTTGTTTCTGTGTTTGAAGAACATCCAGAAGTGTTTCAGTAGGTTTTTTTTTAACAAATCTGTAACTTTTTTAGCATGTTTTTATAGTCCTCTGTTTTTATATACACTGCTTTCCTCTGTTTTTGTGTGTGGCTAAATTTGGTTTATTTGATATTATAGGTGTGTTTTAAATGATTATTTGTCATCAGTGAAGAAAATGGGATGTGGGATACTTGAATTAATGGCTGAAGGGTTGGAGCTCAAGTCGAAAAATGCGTTTAGCAAGTTGTTAATGGATGAAGGGAGTGATTCTGTTTTTAGGCTAAACTACTATCCACCATGTCCTGATGTTCAAGAAGATGAAGTAAATGGTGGGAGTTTGATTGGATTCGGCGAACATACTGACCCACAAATTATTTCGGTTTTAAGGTCGAATAATACTTCTGGCCTCGAAATCGCGCTAAAAGATGGAAGTTGGGTCTCTGTTCCTGCTGATTCTGAAGCTTTTTTCATCAATGTTGGTGACTCTTTACAGGTACAAATATGTGCAAATATATATTTCTGTAGCATATTTATAAAAAGAAAACAACAAGTATGATATTCGAAACCCCCAAAAGATTTAGCAGGTTTCGAGTTTTTATATTTTTTTACTTTATGTGAAGGTGTACAAATTGATTTTTTTATGTGAAGGTTTTGTGTTAAATGTGCTCTTAAAAATAGTTTCTTATGAAGTAAAATTGATATTTTCATCTACTAAACTTAGTAATCTCTATTATGAATACTTATCAATGTTTTGTTGAATATTTGGTTTGAGGAAGGAAGCCAATGTATTTAGTATAAAATTTATGGACATATGTTTTTCAAATTAAGATGGTTTTTCAAAACTTTAGAAATAGAATATAGGAAAATGTGTATGGGGTTACATCAATGATTAAGAAAGTGTTATAATAGAAAAGGTCAAATGACTCCTATTAATATATAGATTCCCCATCAATATAGCATATTTCCTTTCCAAGTCTTAATCAATCTTTTTCCCAACATCTATATATCACTTTCTACCTACAATTTTAGACAAAATAATACAATAATCATTAACCTATTATTAGTGTTTTATTTATGGGTTTTGCTAACCACCACCCTTGGGGTGGTTTTTAAAAATACCAAAATTAATAAATTTGCATTAAATGAATTAATATATTCCTTAATTAATTGATTATTAGTATGAAATGTAATGTTAAACATGGTATGTATAAGATTCATTCATGGTTAATTATTTATTATAAACATAAATTATGGTATTCATGGTTAATTATTATAAACCAAAGGGTGGTGGTTAGCAAAACCCTTTATTTATATATTTATTCAAATATATTCATAGTCTACATACATAGAGGTCTATTTCAAGTCATGTCTATTTAACTCGTTTTAAACTTCTTTAGTGCACATAGATTTTTCCTTAGAAAATCATAATTTTCTTTCACATCCTGTTTGTTGTTGGTCAAAAGAAAAAAAAAACTTAAAAAATAAAATTACATTACATCACATAAAGAATCTTAAAGATATAACAACATACTATGATTTTTGAAAGTGAAATTGTCTTTTCAAGAATCTAGGGAATCATGTGTGTGAATGACACATGGAAAACAAACTCATATACAAATTCTCATGATAAAGTCACTTTATGTAACAAAGATTTTTCTATGAACTAGATAACATAATACTATTATTAGAATCTTGGCAACACTCTAGAGGCAATTATCTTGCCAAAACACCTCAAGTACTCTCATCATAAGTAAAAAAAATTGATCCAAGTTACAAATCACTATTACAAGATCACACACTCGAAACGAAGTCGCCGTATCGGCTTAACTCGGTCGGTATTTGTAATAGGTGATGACAAATGGAAGATTCAAGAGCATAAAGCATAGGGTGGTGGCAAACAGTAAGAAAAGCAGGATGTCAATGATATATTTTGGAGGACCACCATTGAATGAGAAGATAGCTCCATTGGCATCACTTATTGAAAGGGAGGAAGACAGCTTGTATAAGGAGTTTACTTGGTTTGAGTACAAAAGTTCTGCTTTTAGCCATTCTCTATCCCATAATAGGTTGGGTCTCTTTGAGAAACTTCCATCCAGGATATAGTTATTTACTTTATTATTATGGTTGATACTTTAGATTATTATTTATAATGTAATGATATTGTTTAATGAAATGAAGCCTAGTTTATGATGGATTTCTCTGCAATGAATATAAATTTCAATATTACACACATATTAGCATGAGGTATTCGATCAGCCTAGTAAAGGTTTATTACAGACTTACAGTGACCACTATGTATAAGAAATCAAAGATGAAACTATAAACCAAATAAAGACCTAATACACACCGGTCTGCGTAATTCTAAATGTCGTCGAAACGCATAGATTCAGCATCCTGGTTCATAACAATATAACATACACAATGATCTCTTTTAATTTGGGGGGCATTATTAGAAGTTTAAACCTATAAACATCATCAAAAGAAGTTTTTGTTCATAAGTTTACTTATTTATTGAAGAGACTAAATTACCTGTTACTCTTGTATACAACTTTAAACCTTTATAAACAATAAAAAACGAATTTTTTAGACCGGTTTTTTAGTGGTTAATTAGTTGGTCGAATCGTGCAGTGACATTTAAACGGACAATATGTATTTTTTGAACCCTCGTCCAATTATTGTTAAACCATTTATCCGCATAAAGAGTAGTAAATTATGATCTTAATACAAAACTTATATTGACACTCCATGATTTATGAGTTAGTTACAAAATTAGTCTGTAATTCATAATTATAGACGCAACATATGACATGTCTATGTCAAGCTCTTTGCATGAAACTTGTACTTTTCCTATCTTTCAGACCTTTTTAAGGTTACTGAAATAATAAAAGGATTTTATTCTCAATTTCTTTTTTTTATGTTCTTATCCTTTAACATTGTAAATGAGTCAGTTTTGTTACTATTTCTGTTGTATGTTAGGCTGTTATCTAACTTGTTCTACAAGGAATTCATGTTGTTTCTTTTCCAATTTTAGATTTACAGTCAAGGATATACGCATGTGTATGAACTGACGAATAATAATAATAATGACTTATAACAACAAATGTAAAATTGACCGCATACCCTCCAAAAAAAGTTTCAACGGATTGTGTAGTAAAATCAAGTTTAGGTGATCAAAAGCAATTAAAAACCATGTATAGAGGAGTAATATTTTTTACCTAAATTATGTTCATATGTTTAAACTTGAATTATTTTTTTTATTTTTTTTTTATTAATACAAATATTTCATACAAAAAATCAGTTCTTTTTTGTTATTATTACAAACTTTAAACAAATAATAAATGGATCAAATATTAGATTTACATATTAGGAGAAGGCAAACGGGCAACAAGCTGCGCCGCTAGCCCTTTTTATATAGAAAACTATTGGTCCCGGAGGGGCTTGAACCCTCGACCTACGGCATATTAGACCGTCGCTCTGACCAACTGAGCTACAAGACCAGTTAGATTTTTTTTTTGAACTAATAAACTAAATGGGTATTGTCTTTTAATTTTAGTTAGGTTATTTAGACAATATAAAAACATTGGAGTGAATAAAGGGTAATGTGGACAACATATGATGCGTATTTTTTGCCCATTAATTAATGGGTGGCAATTAAAAATATAAACAAAAACTTTGCACCATTTGTTCATTTGGCCCGAGCTCGTTTGACTCATTTTCCGTTTAGTCCGCGCCCGTTTGATCCAAGTATTAGTAAACGCCCATTTGACCCACGCCTATGTACTAACGTCCATTTGGCCTGTTGTTCACACCCGCCCTACCCGCTCATTTAGCCACCTCTAATATTTTGATTATGAGTTTATCTAATTTGCTTTGTTATCAGATGTGGGTCAAAAATTAAATTGAAAACTTGAATCAAAAACCCAAATTAAAAACCTGAATGGATACTTTTTTTTTTCAAAGTACATACTCTATTTCTAAGTTCTATGTCCGCTCATGTTTATACATACATAAAAAATTCTTGAACTTTAACATTTTGTAAAAAAATAGAATAATTCAACAATAAAAAAATACAAAGAAAAATCAGTTCAAACTCTATATATACGATCATATGAAGATTTTATATGATGTACACAAGTATATTCAGATTAAAGGCGTTGAGGTTTAATTTAGGCTAAGTTTAATAAAGGGTCGTTGTTTTAGTTTATATAATAGGCTTACAAGTTTATATAAACTTATTAGCTTATATAAACTTATAAGTCAAATCAAATGTTTGGCTAAATTTATATAAATAGATTTATAAGCTTATATAAGGGGTTTTTTTGTAAGACAAGAATTTGTGGTTTATATAAAAATAAATGATTTATATAAAAAAATATTATATGAAAAGCCTATATCCTTATTTAATAATTATATTTTTTTATTTTTATATACTTTTTTATCATTTAACTTTATTAAATATATAAGTTAAACCAAAAACTTAAATAAGCCTTATAAGCTTATTATATATAAACCATAAATAACTTATATTAAATTATAAAATTCCAATACATAAGTTTAACCAAACCTTCCCTTAAAAACTTCAGGATGAATGGTCATTTTAACTTTCTCATTTAAAAATCAACTTGCAATTTAACATAATAAAATAATCAATTTTACAATCTAATATGCTCGCTTAAAAACATATAATACATGGTAGTTCATTAAAACAACACTCACCCAAAAATCACTCTTAAAACTGTGATACAGTGTTATAAAACAAGCATACAATACAATTAATCATCATCGCTTAAACGTAACAAGGCTACCAACCTTTCTATGGTCATTTATCGGTTAAACATGAAGTCAGTCATAATTAACGGAGGTAAAAAAATGATCAATAATGGTCAAACTTACTAGAAATATGTGAATCTTAACATAAATATTTAAAACTCGCCGTAAACATGTTATAATCACTTATGATAGTTGTTTATATAATTATATCTATTATATACTATTAATATAAGTTGGTTTTTAAAGGACAACTTACGAAAATACATAAAAATTTTCGAAAATATCTAAAACTTGTCAAGAATATCAATTTGATTAATCATCGATTAACTCTGCTAACATATATTACAAGTTAAAAAATATCGATCCTCTGACTATCGATTTATAATTTTTGCAATGTTGCTTTATTGCCTACACGATCAAGTCCCTTTTATGTTGAAAAAGTGTCACCCTAAGAGGCCAGGGTATGAAACACCACGGCTCAAGTCGTGGGTATAATGCGAGAAGGACAACGCCAAAAGTCACACCGTGAGTGGCGTCGTGGGCTCTGGCGCCGTATTTGCCAGCCTAAAATCATGGGTATAATGCGAGCCTACGACACGAGCACTGCACAGTGGCTCGCGTTATACCTCGCGTCGTACTTTTTTTTTGTAGATCTGAATTTGTGTTGTGGTGCTGCTACTGCGTTGTTAGGAAGGAAGAAGAAGAAGGCTACTGCGTTTTTTAGAACTGAATTTTTGTAGACTTTTATTTTATATATTGTCTAAATGTCTTTTCATATGGACTATTTTTATATGGGCGTAAATGTTTTCATATAGGCTATTTTTTATGTGTTGTCTAAATGTTTTTTATATGAGTTGTTTTTTCATATGAGCTATTTTGATTAACAATGTGATATTATTTTTAAATTTAATTAAAAAATATTTATAAAAAAATATGTGAGATAATTATAATGTCAGAAATCTGGTGTTAACGAATACACTGTTTTCGATGTTATAAAGTTTTTGATGTTATAGAGTAAAATGCTGATATAACATTTACTTTTTCCATAAAACCGGGTTATGACACCACACTACACCCTGACCTCTAATTGAGGAAGACGTGTGGCTTGTCTTGCCACCTAGACAAAAATGCGTGCTTATCTTGCTTATTACGTATGGTCTTAGAGAACGTGCTCATATTAGTATGGAATCTTAGACATTGGTCTATGTTTCTTCGGTGTGAATTTAATATTAGTTTCAATGCATGATGCCACAGACTTTGACACAAACACGCATAACTATTTTTTACTTGCAATATATCTTAGAAAGAAGCATGATTATTGCAACCATCATTTGACATTCATAGTTATATAGATCATAAGATATTATTTTCTCCGTCCCATATTTAACAGTTCATTTAATTTTTTCGGTCTTAAGTTTGCTATTTTAATCTTAAATATCTTTATTTCTTTTATATGATACTTGATACATAATATATAAATAATTAGGTTTCATATATATTTTAACTGATATATTTTTTATCAAGTATTATATAACACAAACAAAAATATTTAAAGTCAAAATAATAAAATTAAGACTGAAAAAATCAATACTAAACTATTAATATAAGACGACAGAAAAAGTAATTTTTACCTAAGTTACATAAGTACAACGTGTACTCACAATGTCACACTTGTAAGGTTAAACAAAGATTACATCATTTATTCAATCGTTGTTCGTATGTAATTTTATCATCGGAAACCATAACGTGCGGATATAATAGAAAGAGGGAAAAAAAACATAACATTTACGTGTCATGCGAAGGAAGATCGTAGAAAAATATGTTAATGGTTGTGTTTATTAGTATACCGTTTGTGCTAACTAAAGCAAGTAGTCAAATGCAAACGAAACATATACACATCATATGTACATATGCACAAGGTCGAGCAAAATCAACTGAAAATCAAATTGATCACAAATCAAGCCGGACCAAATCGATCGAAACGGCAACCATTTTCAGCTTGGTTTTTAGTTTTGTATTATGTCGGTTTTGTTCGGTTTAGTTCAGCTCGGTTCAATATCGGATTAAAAACATAAAAAATACGTCTAAATTATATATTCGGTTCAGTTTGTTTTAGTTCGGTGCAGTTTAGGTTCGATTTCGATTTCGATTTTGCTCGATTATTTCGATTTGATTTTCAATTCGAGTTTTCTTTAAATTTGATTTTCGATTCAATTCAATTTTATTTGATTTTAAATCGATGCTCAGCCCTACGGATATACATTTGAGATTAAAATTTACGTTTTGTGTTGAGTTTGAAGTGTAAATAAAGATTGAACTAAAACTAGAGTGTCATATAATAGACCTAGAAGTTAGTAAAACATTGTTATTTCTGAAAGTCGGCAAGTGTGTCGTACCTTTTAGTCAACTTGGAGACCAAGTTCACTTGGCGACCAAGTTTCTCTCGATGCTTTTCACATTCTTAGTGAATTGAACCTATAAATACATTAAAAAAACGGACTCGTATATATTTATATATGAAAAAAGTATTGATAATAAATTTATCATAGGTACAGAGAGGTCTATTGGCAGAGGCTCTAAATTACTACGAAGGTATAAATTCTTTTCTATTATGAGTTAAGTATAATATTTCGTTGGTCTGAGTTTATGATGAAAAAGTTCGAATTCGAATCAAATAGTGTTTTTGCTTTCTTAGACAATTAAACGATTATGATTCATTGAACAAATAGCCCATATTGAAACCATATGTTTTGACAAAATTCGTAGTTATGCATATTGAAGATATGATCATGTTAAGATGGTTTTATGTAGTTTAGAAGTAATGTTGCATGACTCGTATTAATGAAACAAAATAAATTTGATAAATGGTACATATTAATAAAACATGAATTTTACTAATATGTTTGCTTAACAATAACCTTTAGAGCATCTACAATAGAAAAAATGTATACAAAGCTTTTTACTATTTTATAAAGCTTTTGGGGTAGTTTTAAGCATTGAAACAAAAACTTTTAGAAAATGTTTTCAAAAGGTTTACACAATGACTTTGTAAAAAGTTCACTCCATTAGAAATGCTCTTAGGACTGTTGTTAGCATTTTTATCTTTTACTAATATGCAACAAAGGTTGTAGCTAGGGTTGATGATTATTTCGAGTTTGAGTTTACATGTTGATAGGTTAGAAAGCTCCAATTCATGACCCAAACACAATCTATTCAACTCATATAAATATATGTGTTGGCGAGTTAATTAGGTTACGGATCCACTCATTTAACTCGCTTTATCTAGAAAAGTTTACACTAGTTAAATAAGTTAAACAAGTTGGTGAATCGACTCGTTGGGCTAGTAGGTTAAGGATTTCCAACCCGAATCTAACATGTTTAATAAACGGATCAGAACACGACCCAAAGTCTATCTAGACTTGTTCATGTCAATTTCATGTTGAGTTTTGTGTCAGATCAGAAATAACCCGTCGTGAACCATAGAACTACACCTATAGTAGGTAGTAACCCCTTCTCCCTAGCAAGAACATAGGTACACTTTCTATACAGTGATGATTTATGATTAGCTCTATAACTATACCAGACCAATATAGCTCGATGCTAGCTAGGGGATCTTGAGAAAAGGCTACTACAAATAGGGTAAGGTTCATAGTCTTGTCCAAAAAAAAAGATCAGTCAATGAAATATGTGTATCAGTAGGATTATGACTTTCACCCAACATGATCCTATTGGTAATGCCATATGCAAACAATGAATAACAAGTTAAAGTTAAAATTCTTTTGTTTGTAGTATGTAGTAAAAGTGGTTTAAGGTATTAGGTTATTGTTGCTTTGGTTAACAAATGATACGTAGCATACCGGTTTTAGATGGGCGTCTAATAGGCGTCATTGTATAAAAAAAATTCATATTTTTGGTAATTTTTTTCTTTAATTTACAATGTCATATGTAGGCTTGAGCATGACAGATCCAAAACTCATCTGAACCAGAAAATCGGACCGAACCTAACCAGACCGTACAATTTCGGTCCGGTCCTCGATCCGGGGTTTTAGACCATTTCGGTCCTTGATCCGGTCGGTCCGGTTCGGTCTTACAAAAATTTTATTGATTTTGCCTAATTGGACCGGACCGGACCGAAGACCGAACCAGACCAGACCGGACAATTTCGGTCTGGTCTCGGTCCGGGGTTTCGGTCCTCGATCCGGTCCGGTGTTAGCCGGTCTGATCTCTGGACCGATGCTCAGCCGTTGTCATATGTCCTCTTTATTGTTCTGGCCTAGGACAACTGAAAATCACGAAACGGTCCAAATATGTGAATGGCAAACACTTATGTTGGTTAGATCCCAACGAGGGGAATAACTTTCTTGACCCTTGCGTCTTGTCTGGTTGAAATCGTATTACTAGTATTCGTTACGAGAAAATATCTAACACTATAATCATCAACGTTATGATATCAGAACAGCCAGGCGGGTCTCGAGAGGTTTCAGGACACTCATAAATATTTGTTTCGTAATGTTAATATTGTTAAAAAATTTCAATAAGTGCACGCAGTGACACGTCCTAGTTCCGTCCGTGTGAACAATTGCAGTACTTACTACGTACATGTTAAGAGTGCTAATGAAAATGATTGCTTGGATATGTATGTGGTTCGTGTGTGTCCATGCATGATGCAACTGTTCTAATTATGATACAAAATCTATGATGGGCGCTTTCTAGCTGCATGAGTGGCTACATCAACTTAATTTTGGCTACAACATTATTTATTACAAATGGCAAAACATATTACCACATCTATATAATATAAGGGCAAATTAAATACGTTTTGCGACATTTTCTTTGCTAAAAGTTGTCAAATACTTTTTACTATGCTAAAAAGTGTTTTGTCATGTTTTTATGCATTGCAAGGTGAGCTTTTCAAAACTTTTGCTTCAAATAGTAGTGGTTAAATAATTTTACATTAAATGCAGTTAATACTCCAAATCTTTGAAAGACTTGACCATTGTGGATGCTCTAAGATATCGATACGTATCTAATGAGGTTCGGCCCATAGGACTCTTGTGTGGACTTCCGAATGTCTAATCACTACAAGACCTTTGTGGCAATGTTACTAAAGGCAATTAGAGCCTCACAATGCACCTAACTATTCCAAAAGCTCAAATTTTCAAAAACACTTTAAATGCAAAACAAGTCCTCGTATAAATATTACTATGAAGCGGTGTGAGTGATTACATCATCAAGTCATTAGCAACAAATTAGGTTATGTTGTGCGATATAGGTTGAGGCTGGAGCTTATACCAAATGCTCAGGCTTATATTTTTCTTAAGTTGTTTGACGATTTAGTTAAAACTGAAACTTAATAATATAAAATTGCATAAAATAAATTATATTAGTTTTTACGTAATAATTTATTATATTTTAAATGGTATTTAAGTACTTTTACTTAGTTATAAGGCCCAATAAATCTTTTTAAAGGATTCGGGCTTATGGAGGCTTAAGGTTTACAAAGCCTTTCATTTAAAGGATTCGGGCTTATGGAGGCTTAAGGTTTACAAAGCCTTTCATAAACCTTTATACTATGTAATAAACAAAACTTATTTTATAAATTGATTTATTTTAAAAAGCCCATAGTCTTGGGATATGTTTGATATTCTTAAGAGTTGGATCAGATCGTTAGAGCGGGTTGCTGGAACATGTAACTTGAGCTTATTCTACATGCAAGTTTAACTATTATTCTATGTAGGAGTTTATTTTTTAAACATGCTTATTTAAGTTGTGTCAGCCAAATAAAACTTATTTTTAATGATAACTTTTTTTAAAGCAATAACTCATGCTACAATAAGCTCTAATGCGGAAACATTACCTTAAGACTTTGTTTCAATAGCTTATGATAAATTTGTGTGAAAAATAAAACTTACTATTTTATAAGTTAATTTTAGCTATTAAATTATTATCGTTGACTTTATTATTTTCCTTTGAGCCCAAAATGAATCAGGCCCAATAAAGGCCCATTAACAATTAGACAATCTGATGAAAACCTAAATTTCAGTAACCAATCCTTCCTTAACAGCAGCAGCAGCAAATGGCGACTCCACCTGAGAAAGAGATTGAATCAATGTCGCTGACGTCATCATCCTCATCCTCAAACTCAACCCCACAGTAAGTCATTCATTCTTTGTAACCTTCAATTTAACAGATTTAGAGCAAAAAAAATTATTAGGGGGTGTTTGTCTAAACTAATAAGCTCACTTTTTCGTAGCTTATCAAAATTTCAATAAGCTCATAAACCTATCAATAAGTTTAGATAAACACCCGGGGCTGTTTCTTTAAGCTGATTTGTAGCTTATATGATTTCGGGTTGTTATCTATGAGCCCAAAGTTTCCGCTTTTTTGGCTTCTTATGATATCACAATTGACATGTCTCAAAATAAGCTTAATGTTTTGAGCTTATGATATATAATCCGAAATCATATAAGCACGTAAGCTCACAAATAAGCTTAGAAAAACACCACCTAAGGTTATTTGTTATTGTTTTATGTGGGATTATGAGTTTATTTGATCTCGGATTATATTTCATAAGCCCCAATTTCCTGGCTTTTTGTGTATACGTTTATTAGGATATGCTAAACTTAAATAAGCCCTTAAGTCTCATAATAAGCCACAAAATTGGGGCTTATGAAATGCAAGCCGAAACCAAATAAGCCAATAAGCCCACATATAAGCCGAAACAAACACCCCCTTATGTGGAAATTGGGTTTTGTTATTTGTTTATAAGCTCACAATTTGGATCGGGTTCGTGTTGGTGAGACAGCATGTCAAATCTATAATCTATCTTATACCCGACCTCACAGGCGGTTACTATATTCGACAAGGGGCGGTCCGCCCTTTTAACTGGGTCGAGCCAAACATGGCCTGAAATTTGTTTAGACTTAACTTATACACGTATATAAGATGACGTGTTGGATATTGCGCCCCTTAGTTGTATTACCTTTACTTGGAGAATATATTCCAATTGTGAAGCATTTGATTGAAACTGTAGCTATTAAGGTTATTGAATTGATCGAGTTTGGTGTTATGTACGTAGGATGAGTGATGAAGAGAAGTACAATCTTGTGAGGAGTATTGGAGAGGAATGTATTCAGGAAGAGGAACTAAGGAATCTTCTCGCAAAAAAGCCGAACCCAATTTGCTACGACGGGTTTGAACCTTCCGGGCGGATGCATATCGCTCAGGTATGCTAAACTGAAAGTTCAATCTGGTTCTTTCCATTGAATTCGTGCAATCATCTATGTTATCATTTAGCCCATATGCTGCGCATTTTGCCATTATTGATTCGTTTACTTTTATACTTGCGTCAGTAGTTTCTATACTTGTTGAAACCAAACCAGTGATTTAATTTTTATTTTTTTTTGCTAGAGGTTTTAATTTATAGGATTGAACTTTGTGAACATGGTATAAATCAACTTTAAAACATGGTTATACTCCTGTCCTTAGCAAGTATGTTCTTTCAGTTTTATAATACTTTTAGAAAGTTGCTTATGTGTTGGTATTGGTATTGTGCTCTGTCCATATTGCTGAACAGGGCGTCATGAAAACAATCAATGTAAACAAGATGACGTCTGCTGGTTGCAAAGTTAAAATCTGGATAGCAGACTGGTTTGCTCAGCTAAACAACAAAATGGGTGGTGATTTGAAGAAAATTAGAGTTGTTGGCGAGTATCTAATTGAAATCTGGAAAGCTGCTGGCATGAATTTAGAAAACGTTGAATTCCTTTGGTCGTCTGATGAGATCAATTCGAAAGCACATGAATACTGGCCTTTGGTCATGGATATTGCTAGAAGAAACAATCTTGCTAGGATAACCAGGTAGGAAGATTATTTTTATATAAATTTGATTTTTTTGTACTGGATTTTAATGATTTGCAATTGGTTTTAGGTGTTGTCAAATTATGGGGCGTAATGAGAAGGATGATTTAACAGCCGCCCAGATATTCTACCCGTGTATGCAATGTGCAGATGTATTTTTTCTAAAGGTAGTTTTTTAAATTCGTTCTAGGGTAGATATATTGTGCAGATGTATTTTTTTCTAAAGGTAGTTTTTTAATTTGTTAAATATAAACATATCTGTTTGTTGGAATAGGCTGATATATGCCAACTGGGAATGGATCAAAGAAAGGTGAACGTCCTTGCAAGAGAGTACTGTGATGCTATCAAAAGGAAAAACAAGCCTATCATATTGTCTCATCGTAAGAACCTAAACTATATCCTACTATTTTGTTTTTGTTGTTACGTAATTAACGTGATTTTTACATTCGTTGTTCCTGCTTTGCAGACATGCTTCCTGGGTTGTTGCAAGGACAAGAAAAGATGTCAAAGTCTGATTCTTCTTCTGCTGTCTTTATGGAGGACGAGGAGGTATAATCGTGTTCATTAGTTTCATATTTTTTTACATATGGTTAAAATTGTCACCTGGGTCGTCTCTACTTTTGAGGAATCAAGTTTGTTCTCTATATTTCTTGCTTACAGTAATACTTAATGCTGTGTACATGGAATTCAACAGGCAGAGGTGAATGTGAAGATCAAAAAAGCATACTGTCCACCTGAAATCGTTGAAGGAAACCCTTGCCTTGAGTACATTAAGTACATCGTATTCCCTTGGTTTAATAAGTTCGAGGTTGAAAGGAAAGAGGAAAACGGTGGTGCAAAGTGAGTTTTTTTTCTTTCTTTTTTGTCCAAACTTCAATCGGCTTCTTTCTTTTTTGAAGCTTAAATTTATCATCTAGCAGACCTTCACTGATCACATATTATTTTCAATTAAAAATAGGGTTTTTGTCAATTATGAAGAACTTGTTGCGGATTATGTGAAAGGTGACTTGCATCCTGCTGATTTGAAACCTGCTTTGTCAAAAGCATTGAATAAGATTTTGCAGGTATATATATATATATATATATTTTTTTTTTTTCTTAACGCACATCATTAAAAATCTTGAGTTTCTGAATCTTTGATTTTTCTAAAATAAAGATTACTTGCCTAAAGTAAGCTGTCTCTATGTTTCAGCCTGTCCGTGATCATTTCAAAAATGATGAGACTGCAAAGGCCCTATTGAAGAAGGTTAAGGTATGCATCCATCCATTCTCTATACTATATTCTTGCTATTTATATGGATTCTCCAATTTATACAACGGACCCGACACTTGCACTATATTGGATGATGATGGTTTGTATCTGAATCGTCTTTGTGGCTGTTTTGCAGGGTTACAAAGTTACGAAATGAAGCAAGTGCTTTTAAATACACGTTGTGATGGGAAAATCAAAGATGGTTCAGATTTTTTTGGTTGGATGTATGATTACCAGTCGGTTTTTTTCACATTTGGTATTTAGCAAATTTTCTATTATGTCAGATTGATGCATTTGCTCGTATAAGAATATCTCAACTCCAATAACACAGTTATGCATTTGTATAAGAATATCTTGACTTACCTCTTTACATATGCTGCTCAGTATTTTAGTTTTCAGATTTTCATTGTTGTCCTTGCATTTGCTCATCTATTATCTATATGTGGTCATTGTGATCCGTCAAGTCAAATATGATCAGTAGCATATGTTCCATTTGCAACTGAACCTTTGTCTCTAATCTCGATGTAGGTGACTTAAGTATGCGGATATAAAATTCAGACGCCTTAATGCGGACTCGTTAAGACTAGTGACCGTTTGAAACTACATATGTTGATCATCTTATCTGGTATCGCTCATTTTGGTAACAATGACGGAACTTGAAAACTATAGAATTGCTCTTATATAACACCCGTACTTTATACACGTCTAAACTATACATAAAGCACAAATCATCAACTTATTCTGGTGCGACAAATATTGTGTGAAATCAACCATATGTCCCTCCGCTTTCCGAGACCACCATTTTTGAAACCGACAAGTGTATCAAAAATACTACTACAGGGTGTTTGCTTGAGCTTTATGCGGACCGACACCATGCTAAGCCTTTCATTTGACAATGCAACCTTCAATCAGCAAAGTATTTAGAAAAGTATATTCCACTTCCATCAGCATTTAGCATACTTCTCGACATATTGTTTCTCTACCATTCAAATAAAATGGTGCTATAAAAGAAGCATCAATCCGTTGTAGTCTAGTTGGTTAGGATACTCGGCTCTCACCCGAGAGACCCGGGTTCAAGTCCCGGCAACGGAATAAATTTTTTATGTTGGTCACATTGGTGATACCTGTCTTTATTGATCTTATACTTATACTGCTATACATCATGATTATATGGTTGCATAGCCGAAACCATCATGTTCGACACATTGCTCTTTATAACCTTGACAAGATAAATGAAAATCGTGTCATTTTATCATATAAGCATTTGATAGCATGCTTATTATCTCTTCTGCTGACGATTGAGGTGGAAGGTTTTTAGACAAGTTCTAATTTGCCTGAAACATCAAGTAATCAACTCGAACACAAGGTTGACCCAAGCAACAAAGGTTTTGAGTTGAAAGAAGAAATACTCGAATGGTGCGCGTGCTATGATGGTTCTCATATAACGCAACCTTGAGTATCCACCTAATGCAAATTCGTGTTCTTTGGACACAGTTCGTTGCGTGTGCTATGATGGTTCTCATATAGTCTATAACGCTACCTTGAGTACCAATCTAATGCAAGTTCATGTTGTTTAGATACAGTTCGTTATTACCAATTTTTATCTACTCTCTACTACTAGTATTTGAGCTTCTACTCTGTATTGTAAATCATCATTAAAAACGCATCTGATACGGAATCGCCTCTAATATTAGGAAAACATTCAACATAGATGTAACATAAACAAGCTTAGATCATACTAACATGATGATCAATAATCTACATTAACATATAGCATTCAAACGGCAACAAAATAACGTAGATTTTCAGAACAAATCCATCACACCCCAAAACATAAACAATAACACAGTCGCTACTTCTACTACTTCTGTCCCTTCTTTTTCCACAAATCGCCAAACATTCTCATCCCTGAACCCTTTCGCTTCCCACTCCCTAACCCGTCATCCAAGTCATCACCCATCCCACCTGGTGAACCCACAAACCCACCATACCCATCAAACACGCCACCATAATGCTTATCCATTGAACCACACCGGTCTGACACCCTTCTTCCTTCATTCATATCCACCCCACCCGCTAAGATTGCAGCTGCAGCATCTGCAGCCTTACGCCACTGCTCTGTTTGGACTCTCAGCTTCTTCATCTCGATTTCAAGTGCTTCCTTTGCTACTTCAACTTCTTTTAGCTTTTCCTTCATGTGAAACCCTTCAAGTTTACTCTTTTTGTATTCTTCTTCGATAAAGGTCAACTTTAGGTTCATTGTTTCTTCTTCGGCTTTAGCACAAGATATCACGTCATTTGCTTCACTCAATTGGTGTTTTAGACCATCGTTTTCTTGACTGAATGCTTTTAATTCTTTTTCTTTCTCTTCAATCTGTGTTTTCAATAAGCTTATCTCTTCGTTCTTCACAGCAATTGCCTCATCAAACTTAGGCTTTTCTGGTAATTCTGGTAAAACATTATTCACTTGCTTCTTTTCAGCCTGGTCTTGATGACAAGATTCAGTAGCCTCTACTTTACGCTCCAGGCTAGCGATTTCAACTGGGACTTCAAAAACATCAGTTTCTTTTTGGGTCTCATCTGGGGTCTCACTTTCTTTACTGACCTGCTTATTGGAGTCCTCTTTTTCACTAGGGGGAGATCGTGTATCTTGAACCTTTACAGGCTCAGAAACAGCCGGTTTTACAGCCCGTTTCTCAAGCTCCTTTTGCGCCTCTTTCTTTGCAGCCTCGGCTGAAGCCAACTGATCTTTAAGAATCTTTAGCTCACCTTGAGCATGTTCAAGTTGAGTTTCCAACCCTGCTATACGAGTTCCTAGCTTCTTCTGGTTCAAAGGCTCAGAATGAACGCTTCTTGGTGACCTGCGATCGCCTAGCTTTGGGCTGCGGTCAGTCAATGGACGGTGGTGAATTGGGTCAGAGTCTGAGCTAGATGTTCGGAGTGGCGCAGGGCCTCTTGATGACACCCTTTGAGTCATTTCGGAACCTCTGTGTTCAAACATCATAATTATCAAATTTTAGCATTACATAGCTCATTTTAGTGAACAATAACACAATACCAAATTCAGTAAAATAAAAATGTAGCAACTAACCTTGCTCTAGGCATTTAGAAGATCTTGTCCTTGTAATCTTAAATACTGAATAAAAAATCACAACAAAGTTAGCTTCAACTTTCAAATAACAATCAATAAAGTTAATTACATATTGAAAAATATTATACACTCAACAACAAGAAAAGCTTCAAAACTAAATGAAATTGACCCATCTTTGCTTGCACAAAAAAGATTCATAAAAAAGTGACCCATTTTAGCCTTTTTTTACAAACAAATCAAGACCCACAAATCTTACACAAAACCCATGTTTCAAATTACAAAAAGAAAGTTACTAGTAATATAAGTGAAAACATCTGAATGTGACATGTAAAATTAAGAAATCATGATAAAAACATGCAATTGAGCACACAAACATAGTACATCAAGAAAACTCAGATTTTGTCCTTAACAGCCTAGTTTACAAAACAAGACCCATAAACCTTGTTCCAAAACACACCAAAAGAAAAGAAAAAAAGTTGTAAGCATGGATATAAGAATGGTTGTGATGATTATACCTATGGAGAAAAAGCAGTGGAGCAACAAGAAGCCTTGAAAGAAGTGAGAGAAACAATGTGAGTGTGTTTTTTTGAATTAAAGTAAAGTAAAGTACTAAAGTACTAGAGTAGTTAAAAATGTGAGTGTGTTTTAGTAGAGGAGGGAGAAGAAGAAGAAGAATCTGAAATGAGAAGATGACAAGAGAGTGATTTTTGAATTATGGAAACAGACATTTGTAAACATTTTCTTTTCTTTTCTTCTTCTTGGAAATCACATTTTTTTTATTAACTTTGTTAATTAATTTATGGTTTGACTCCATTTCAACCGTTACTTTCTCCCATTTTAATAACAAAGATTTTTGGTTTCTTCTAAAATTTCAAATGTTGTGAAACCGTTTTTTTCTTAGGCTGGTGGAGTGGGGTTAATCCCACGAGTGAGCGACGTAAACTCGCGCGTAGCCCCTATTCCTTCACCATAACTCACGCACGACTTGTTCTCTGGCAACAAAAAAACATAGTCATACTCATCCTGGGTGAGTTTAATGTTTATACAAATGGGCCCAGCACTGTTTTTTTTTACCGTTGATTTGTATAAAAAAAAATTCAAATCTTTACTTAGAAAACACTCCTAAATTTCCATTTTTCCAAATCATTTTTCACACAATATTTTCACACACAACATCATCTTCTTCCTCAAACACCATAATACATCTTCTTTCACTACTCTAATGGCACCTGTACTATGCACACCCGCGGAAGAAATAGCTTTGTGTCATGCTTGGTATTCGGTTGCTCAAAACACCGTGCCAAGTAACCGAACAGATACTCGGGTTTTTTAGAATTTAGTTGTGCAAATGATGGAGGGTCATTTAGAAGATCCAAGGAAACAAAGACACCATACGCTAATCTGAAAATGGAAGGGCCTAATGTGTGCCATGCGTAGGTTTGTTAAATGTCACAACAACGCAACGCGCGCACGGGTAATTGGAGCAAGTGACGAGGATATAATTAACAACGCCATTCGTGAATATGAAGCTGAGTATATGTGCCCGTTTCAGCATCTTCATTGTTGGGAGGTTTTAAAAACTTATCCGATGTTTCTTTTTACTTAAATTATCCGTGTGTCGTTTTTATTTCCCGCGTGTATCGTTTTTATTTCCCGCGTGTATCGTGTTTGAATAAAATGTATGAATAAAAGGTTTTTATTTTATGAATAAAAAATATTTAATAAAAAAAGTGAGAGTGGTGTGGAGTGAGTTTGGGTGAGTTTTGATGAATGTCATTACCTCCTGTGGGGAGTTTGGGTGAGTTTGATAAAAAACTAAGGTGGCGGTGAGTGAGTTCTCTTCCACTCCCACCAGCCTTAAAAGCAAGATATTATTAGACAATAACCAAAGCTCAAAAGATGAGTCTATAAAGATACATACATAAACCAATCCAACAAACAACTAAAACTATAAAAAAAAAACTTAAAACATTCGAATAATGGACCCACACATCTCACAAGCGAAAATTAAAAAAAAAACACGATTACATATTCATAAGATAAATCACTTTTGAACAGCAGAGCTACTGTCTTCATGGCGAGCTGAAGTCGCCTATTCAATAAACGACGCGTGAAAGATTTTGTTTCTCCAAATCCAAATATGCCAAATAGCAACCAAACACGCCGTATGAAAAATCTTAAAAACACTTTTATCAGAAAAGTCATGCTTTGCTTTCAAAATACCATCCAAGGTCGGGCTAAAAGACCTCAGGCATTTCACCAACTCCAAATCCATATAACTTTTATAACTCGGCATGAGAAAAAGCAATGATTTGTAAATTCGATATGCACTTCACAGAATACGCATATAGGATTTTGAACATTAATGCCTCTCCGCACAAGATTAGCTCGAGTAGGGATGCGATCTAAGAAAACCCGTCAAGCACATATGTTTACTTTACGAGGTACCCATGAATTCTAAGAAAACAGATGCTCGGCTTCATTAACACACTAAACTAGTACTTTTTTATAGTAAGGAATAGAGATTTGACATTGAACTTACCTGAGCTTTCCAAATATCATTTAAGGGGGCATATCTGCCACTAGATTAATGTCGCCAAACCCACATAGGCTCCTAAACACCATCCACAAAATACCATATATCCGCACTCGAACAAGATTTGTACGTCTCAAGTGCGAATAAGCGCGAAAATCGGTATTTTAAAGGACCGCATTCGCCAGTCCAATTATCACACCAAAAAGATGTATTGTTTCCACTGTTAACTTTTTTAACTATCAAATTATTAAACGATGGGTCAAGACGGTCAAAACCCGAACAACTGTCGTCAATGTTCCTCCAAGTGCATTTTTTCGTTGTTGAAGAACCACACGGATCAATGCCGCCATTTGGATCATGAATCTCGTAGATCACTTTTCTCCAAAGAGCCTCCGTTTCATTAAAATATATCCATTTCCATTTGCCTATGAGACCCAAATTTTTTGCTTTGATATTTCCGACACCTAAGCCACCCTCTTTTTTAGAGCATAAGATCTTTTGCCAATGAATCCACACCATCATGTTCTCATAATCTTTCATATCCCACATATTACCGCTTCAAGAGCTATAAAAATTGAGAGATAATATATTGATAAACTACAAAGGACTGATTTAACGAGAGTAAGTCTACTTTCAACAGAGAGTAGATTTGCTTTCCATGTCGACAACTTCTTTGTGAATCTGTTAGCAACCAAGCATCGATCTTATTCATATCTTTATCGACAGGAAGACCTACGGTTTCACAAATGTTATGAAACCGTAGAGTTAAGTTTGTGCTCAGGTGGGGCGGAGACAAGAAGAACACACAAGAGTCGTGTGTTCTTTTAGCGAGAAAATTTGTGGTATAATATTTTAAAAATATTTTTCTTTTTTCTAGTTTAAACTTTTAAAAATCAACTTATATAGTTTTTAAAAATTATCAAAGTGTGTGTCTCTTATGCAACAGTTTGCTAAAATTATTTAACTCAAGCTCGAGTTGAGAAATCGGTTTTATTTAGAACATATGAAATTGAAAAGTCAATATTGTTAGTAAAATAAAAAGAAAATGCCAAAAGAGAGGTGTGGGGGTCGTTAAGTTGTCGTATTACAAGTGCATATTTGAAAGAAAGAAAACAACTTTCTTGTTGAATGCACTCTCTTTTTCTTGCTTTTCGGGTCGCAGTGCGTGTGCTCTGTGCATTATCCATCTTTTCAAACATTTTACCTTTTTACTGTACATACAAATGTAACGTTCCATTTTTCTTTTTCAAACAATTACTATCATCATGTAAATCATTTACTGTATATTAAAAGAAGAATATAAAGATTGTCGTATTTTATCTTTGTTATTGACTAAATAATTGATAGTTGATTATTCATTATTGTTAATAATAAAAAAGCTAAGGACACGTTAGATTAAATATTACAGTTCGAAACTGCAGAATATATAGTTTTTGTAACTACAAACTAGAAATCACTATTGATAAGTTAAAGTGAAACAAAATCATGAATAACTGAACCCTTTTAAGTACTTTTTCTTTTTCTATCTAATTTGTTTTCATTTGATTAAAAACTTTACAATCAACTATATTTAAAAATTAGTCGGTGCGTTTAATACTTGTTGATAACATGTATTTTGCGAAAACATTTTGGGTTTATTATATCCTCGTAACACATTAAGATGAGCATATGTACCATCTTAGTGCTTTTTTTTAAGTCTAAAAACATGTAGAATGCGTTTAATTGGAAAATATTTACTTTTATTTTTTATTTACTGTTTTGTAGAAAAGGAAAAAGTACTTTCATTTTCATAAAACATTTAAAAATTTTAAAAACATGTTTAGTTAGAGAAACATATATTTATGTTTTTCATTTTGCAAAAGTATAAAACATGCTCAAGTGTTCTTGTTTTATATCTCCATTCTTTATATATATTTGTAATATTATATAAAATATTTTCGAAACACGAAAACATTTATCATAAACTAATCAATTAAATAATAAAACAACTAAAAGGAAATAAATACAATAAAGTAAAAAATTAATGTAAACTTTAACATCAACAAAAATGAAAAAAGAGAAACCAAAAATTCAAAAAGTAAAATTTAATATCAACAAACATGTAAAAAATATTAAAACAACTACGATTCAATATAAAAAAAATAAATTTGTTTCTAAAAATGTTTTTATATTTTCGTATTTTTTATATGTTTCCGTCTCATTTTTATGTTTTCGTCAGTATTTTTATCTGTGGGCAGCTTTTTTACGTTTTTTTCAAGAACTTTTACGTTTTGTCAGTTTATACGTTTTTGTTAGATTTATTACATTTTCGTCAGTAATTTTATATTTTTTTTAGTTTTTTACGTATTCGTCAGTAGTTCAACGTTTTTGTCAGTTTTTACGTTTTTGTTTAATTTTTATCACGTTTTCGTCATTATTTTTTTCCATTTTCATTTTTTTACGTTTTCGTCAGTATTTTGCGTTTTTGTCAGTTTTTACGTTTTTTCTTCGATTTATTACGTTTTCATCAGTATTTTTATCTTTTGTCAAATTTCTTACGTCTTCGACAGTATTTTTACGATTTTGTCAGTTTTACGTTTTCGTTCGATTTATTACGTTTTCGTCAGTGTTTACATTTTTGTTCAATTTTTTACGTTTTCGTCAGTATTTTTACGTTTTGATCAGCGTTTTCACGTGTTCGTAAAAAACTGACGAAACGTAACAATACTGACGAAAACGTAAAAGTACTAAGAAAATGTAAAAATACTGACAAAAAGCTAAGCATACTGGTGAAAACGTAAAAAAAATTGACGAAAATGATAAAATACGGACAAAAGCGTGATACTGACTAAAATGTAAAAAAACTTACAAAACATAAAAGTACTTACAAAAGCGTAAAGATACTGACTAAAACGTAAAAAAATGACGAAAAATTATAATACTAGCAAAAGCGTAAGATGTGTGAGATCCCCGAAATCAGGCAAGGAAACACGTAGGCAACAAGGGGGTGCCACGTCATGGTACAAGAAATAATGAAATATTGTTGACACAAAGTTGACGTAATATAAACATATACATTACATCATAAACATCAGAGTTTTTATACAAAGGTCCCAGAGTTTTATAAGCGGAAAAATCTATTATTTAACCATGGTTTTATAACATATATTTACCAAGAATATATGATAAACTTCTGACAGTTTTTACCAAAACCAAAGTTTAAATATACACAGAAATCTCCAAGCTGCGATAATATCTTGCGGGCTCCCATCCAAGCAAAGATAAGTATTAATATCTGAGATTAAACATGTAAAATCGTCAACACAAAGTTGAGTGATATTCATAGGTTTAGCAGTAAAGGTGTGGAACACAAGCATTCATTTGTAAAATAAGAAATACAGAAAATGGTTATGTACATTAACCATAGTCCGAAAACATTATTATTGCTATTTAGTTCATGAACCGAAGCTTAACAATGTAAGTTCCTCTAAGGAGTATTCAGCCCTAATACTCAAGTAACAAATCAAATGTTAAGTGCGTCAATGGTTAAACAACCGTAACATGGGAGGGGGATAGTCTGTAACACCCCACTTGGATAAATGGACCGTTACGTGTATTTATGGCGTGTCATCAAAGCATGCAAGGCAATGTATTAAACATTAACTGACCAAACGGAAATACCGGAATCAAACATCGGTAGTCCAACAAGCCCAAAAATATAAGGATTAAGTACAGAAAGAAAAAGGATGAAACAGTGTCCAAACAACCAAAGTAAAGTAACGTAAGGTATGCATAAAATAAAGGAGTCTGGAAAGCTCCCATCCAAATGCACGTACTCTCTTAGAAGTCCTAAGATCGTCCCTGTGTACCTGCCGTTTGGAAACATGAAAGGAAACTACGGCTGAGCATAACGCTCAGTGGACGGATATAGCATGATAAGAATGTACTGAAAGGTAATGAAATAGAAGTCAACAATGAAGCTATAAGACTGATATGTAACATGTGGTATAACCTTGCATAAAATCTGTAAGACCTGGTTCATATATACTGAAACTGAAATATAACTTTAAATTCTGAAAACATGCATTTACTGTATTTTATTTGCCAGAGCTTATATAGGTCACGTGCTGTAACAACCGTGCATGAATAACTGGAGGGGTGACCTCGTCATGCTGTAGAGGGGTGACCTCTAAATAACTGTGCTGGGTGGAGGGATCAGCTCCAATGTGAAGGATGTAGAGCACACACCACATTCACCCTGATAACTTGTAACACATATAGCCTAGGATGCATCCATACGCCCCACTAAAACATACATATAAAAATGGCCAAACTGAACATGAGTGGGACGATGCAGGATATCACTCTCCTGCATGTGAGTCACGACACCGGTGCCTCTAGTGCCATGGTTACGGTACCTCCGTAACTAGTACATAAACTGGTCGTGCTTGTATATAATGCTCAGGCAATTCTATTTAGTTATTAACATGATTACTGATAACTTTTAACATATACTGGGGAAAACATTCGGTTGAAGATGGGAAATCCTAATCATGCATTATAAAGGAAGTCCTTACTGAAAGGACGGAAAATCCGTACCTCTAGTCCAGTAACTGACTGAGAGGAAGACTGAACGAATACTACTCGGGCCTCACGCGTGCTACATAAATAAAGGACGCGAATAAGTTAACAGTCATCCGTTATCAAATTTTACTGATCTTATTGGTTTCTTATTTATTTATTTCTGAAATTCCATACGCATATTAACGGCTAAATTCGGTCTTATAATAATTCATTGTAATGTATTAACGTTCCACTAATAGTTACATATAACGTATATCTGGCGAGAAGTATTTTTTTTAATAATAAGTATCCCGCTAAAAATAGAAGTTTCTTAATTTAGAAAGTTCTTAAATTGTTTAATTCATTTTCTAATAATATACCCTTTTAAATATTTAGGCATTTAATTAATTTAATACACTTGAAATATATATAAAATATTTATAAAACAATTTAATTTAAAAAGGTATAATATAAAAATATTTTATTTTTTTTACTATTTAAAAACATGTCCCGAGCCTACCGAGCCCATCTCGGTCGCACTAACCGAACCAACATAATATACAAAATCTGTCCGCAATAATTAGTGACAGAATTTCTGTGTCACTAAGGAAACTGTCGCTAAAGCTGCTTCTTACAAAAAAACTGCATAATTCTAACAGTTTTGCGACAGAAAAACTGTCGCTAAACTGTCGCTAATGTGATGAATATAATGTGTTTCTGACCCATCTTTTCCCACTGTTTTACCCACTTTTTCCCACTGTTATTCTATGCCGATCCCACTGTTATAAATCTTAGTTCCCACCGCTTATTCTGTTTACAACCAAACGCACCCTTATTTCTTATTAATCCCAAACGCACCCTGTTTGTTTTTGCTGTTCGAAACACCCAACACCCTCCCTGTTGGGTCACGACTGATCAAAAGGAAACCCACCGAGACTTGGTGTCTCGGTGCTTGTGCCATAACCCAAAACCCGACACACCCCTTTCTTTTTGCGGCTGTAGAAAACAAACACCCCCGAGAGTTATAACTCTCGGTTTTCTTTTTTTTTTTTTTTTTTAAAATTCGTGATAAAAGGGGAAAAGAGATAGATTGATTACCTTTTTCGTGTTTGATTGTAACTACTGGGTCTCCCTTTGTTCTTTTGTTTCCCGGCGGCAACCAAGACAAACCCTAGTTTCTATATTTTTTTTTTTGTTTACTGAATAAGGGAAAAGGGTATCCCCCGTTTGATTATTTGAGTAAGTAAAATGGGCTAAAGCCCATAATTTCCTTTTTCTTAATTATACAAACCGGCCCCTATAATATATTCCTTTTTTTTTTTATAATATAATACATGTAATAAAATAATACTCGTAATATTTCCTCACGTTCCCGTTGATAATTTCTACGTAAATGTTTTAAATAAAACCGCGTATTTACCTTTCTCGAATTTAAATACGGGTTTTACAATTCTTCCCCTCTAAAAATAATAATTCGTCCCCGAATTAACATACGACCGTACTGGGTTTTACAATTCTTCCCCTCTAAAAGAAGAATTCGTCCCCGAATTATAGGGTATTTAAACTGACTGGTAAAAGCCGAAAATGCTAATAAGCTGGAAAACGTAGAAGCTGAAAGGACATACCCGAATTAAAACTGAAAGTGAGGATAAGAAGTCCGTATAGACTCCTCTGTTTCCCAAGTGGCCTCCCGCTCGGTATGGTTCCTCCACAGGATTTTGACGAAAGGAATGGTCTTCCTTCTCATAACTCGATCCTGGCGATCTAAAACTGCTTCGGGTTCCTCAATATAGGATAAATCCTCCCGAATCTGATCGAGTGGATAATTTACTTTGTGAAGCTCATGATAGTTGTACCCCCTGAGTAGTGATACATGAAACACGTTGTGGACGTGTGAAAGCTGAGGCGGTAACGCCAATCGATATGACACTTCACCAATACGTTCAAGGATTTCGAACGGTCCGATGTAACGAGGGCTAAGTTTGCCTTTGAGGCCAAAACGTCTGACACCGCGTGCGGGTGATACTTTGAGGAACACACGATCCCCAGTCTGAAAAGATAGATCTCTGCGATGCTTGTCGGCGTAACTCTTCTGGCGAGTACGCGCTTCTTGCAGCTTTGCCCTAGCGATGGCGACCTTTTCATTGGTCAGTTCTATCAGTTCAGGTCCTTCAATCAAACGTTCTCCCACCTGATCCCAACAAATAGGAGCACGGCATTTTCTGCCGTATAACATCTCGAATGGAGCACGCTTGATACTAGCATGCCAACTGTTGTTGTAAGCAAACTCGACCAAGCAAATATAGTCATCCCAATGTCCTGTCCATTCTAATGCACAGGCGCGTAGCATGTCCTCCAAGGTCTGGATGGTACGCTCTGATTGACCGTCCGTCTGTGGATGGAAAGCTGTGCTGAGCTTGAGCCTAGTTCCCCAAGCTTTATGCAGACCTCCCCAGAAATGAGAAGTGAAACGGGGATCCCTATCTGATATAATTTCCGAAGGTGTACCGTGTAATCGTACGATCTCCTCGGTGAATAGTTTCGCTAATTTACTGACTGTGAAATCTTTACGAATAGGAATGAAATGTGCTGACTTGGTCAAACGGTCGACAACTACCCAGATTGCATCATGTCTCCGCTGAGTCTGTGGTAGTCCGGTGACAAAATCCATAGAGATCTTGTCCCACTTCCACATTGGAATATCTAATGGCTGGAGAAGACCACTGGAACGCTGGTGCTCTATCTTAACCTGCTGACAGGTTAAGCATTTAGACACAAATGTTGCAACATCCTGTTTCATACCGCTCCACCAGAAGTGCTGCTTAAGATCGTGGTACATTTTGGTGGAACCCGGATGGATAGAGAACGGAGAGCTGTGAGCCTCAGTCATTAAGGCTTCTCTGAGAGCAGGGTCTTCTGGAACGGAGAGTTTGGTACCCTGCCATACGATACCATCGTCATCGATGCGAAATTCGGTCTGCCGGTCAATGTTCTGGATAATCGCCCAGATTTCACCATCATCTTCTTGTGCGACTTTAATCCTAGAGAGCAAATCTGGTTCTACCCTCAAACTAGCCCAGTATCCTCTTTGACCGCGTACTAAGAGTTCAATATTGTAACGCTCTAAGTCCTGAATAATTTCTTCCTGACCTTGATGCCATTTACCATACCCGACTTTCTGCTAAGGGCATCTGCCACTACATTCGCTTTACCTGGGTGATACTGGATATTAGTGTCGTAGTCTTTCAGTAGTTCTAACCATCGCCTCTGTCTCATGTTCAGCTCTCGCTGTGTAAATATATACTTGAGACTTTTGTGATCGGTGAAGATATCACACGACTCACCGTATAAATAATGCCTCCAGATTTTAAGGGCGAAAACGACTGCTGCGAGCTCTAGATCATGAGTAGGGTAATTTTTCTCATACGGCTTCAGTTGACGCGAAGCATAAGCAATGACTTTCCCATGCTGCATAAGGACACAACCTAAGCCCTTTCCTGATGCGTCACTGTAAATCTGATAACCGCCTGTACCGGATGGAAGAGTAAGTATCGGTGCCGAGATCAATCGATGCTTGAGTTCCTCAAAACTCTTTTCTCGCTCCTCGGTCCATATAAACTTCTCACCCTTTCGCATAAGTTGGGTCAATGGTAACGCCAAACGTGAGAAGTTTTCCACAAACCTGCGGTAATAACCCGCCAACCCAAGAAAACTACGTATCTCTGTGACATATGTCGGTCTTGGCCATTTGGTGATAGCCTCCACCTTTGCAGGATCCATAGTTATTCCTTCTGCGGAAACAATATGGCCTAGAAACGCCACTGTATTCAGCCAAAACTCGCACTTCGAAAATTTAGCATATAGTTTTTCTCGTTTGAGAATCTGCAAAACTGTACGGAGATGATTCTCATGTTCCTCTTTGGATTTGGAGAAAATGAGGATATCATCGATGAATACGATCACAAACTTGTCTAAAAATTCGTGGAAAACTCTGTTCATTAAATCCATAAATACTGCGGGTGCATTCGTGAGACCGAATGGCATAACGACAAACTCGTAATGACCGTACCTCGTGCGAAAAGCAGTTTTAGATATATCCTGCTCTTTTACACGCAGCTGATGGTAGCCTGATCGCAGATCGATTTTTGAGAAGTGCTTGGCACCCTGAAGCTGATCGAATAAATCGTCAATACGAGGAAGTGGATAACGGTTACGAATAGTGAGCTTATTCAACTCACGGTAGTCAATACACAAACGCATACTACCATCCTTCTTCTTGACAAACAAAACTGGAGCGCCCCATGGTGATACGCTGGGACGAATGAAACCCCTTTCGAGAAGTTCCTGAAGTTGATCCTTCAGTTCCTTAAGCTCTATAGGAGCCATACGGTAAGGAGCTTTAGATACTGGTTCTGCACCTGGAATGAGATCGATACCAAATTCTACCTCTCGCATGGGAGGTAAACCTGGAAGTTCCTCGGGAAAGACATCTGGAAAGTCTGACACAACTGGCTGATCATGAATTGAAGGTGTCTCTGAAGTCGTGTCATGAACTGTGGCTAGGAAGCCCTCGCAACCATGATATAGTAAGGTACGAGCCTGTAAAGCTGAAATGATCTGAACATGTTTTCCTGGTAGGAAACCTCGGTGAATATACTCTGGTGTCTGGACGTCACCAAAGATGACCTGGTGAGCATGGCAATCTATGGTGGCATGATGAACCGATAACCAATCCATACCCAGAATGATATCAAAATCACGCATATCCAAAGGAAGAGCACTGACTGGACGGATTTTATCATCAAATTCAAGAGGGAGATCCTTATATATCTGGGTAATGAGTACAGAGTCTCGCATGGGGGTAGATATACTAAGTGCACTGTCTTGTGGCGTAGGGGTCATGTTTATTCTAACAGCATATGAAGTAGATATAACCGAGTGCGTGGCGCCTGTATCGAAAAGCACGCATGCAGACTGTCCGTGTATAAACAAAATGCCAGTAATAGTACCTGCGGTCTTATTTGCTTGTTCACGGGTAGTAGTGTAGACACGACCAGTGGTTGGTGGTATCGGTGGTGGTGGAGGTAAAATCTGAGGAATCTGGCCTGAGGTACCGGCAGCATCCCCGCTCTTGCAATCCCTCTTCAAATGGCCCGGCTGACCACACTTGTAGCAATTACCCGAACCACGACGACAAGGTCCCGAGTGTTTCTTCCCACACGTGATGCAAGTGGGATATGTATACCCGGTGGAAGTAGCTCTGGTTTGCTGAGAACCTGATTTACGATGATATATACGTGTCACGATTCTGTTAACTTAACTGAAATAAGGCTGACTGACTGAATTTTAAAATTACCAGAATTTGCCGGTCGGGCAACCTGTTGACCCCTGTTGTTTTGGTCACGCCCCTGTCCAGCATCTCTGTTGGAATTTGCAAATAAATTTAAGGTCTGTTTTACACGATAGTTTAGTATTCTTGGAGCTTAAATGTTCACCTGTAGCTGCCAGAGGAGTTGGAGCTGCCGCGGTAATTATCAGCGCCGTTCCTCCTATCTGACCGATTACGGTCATATGACTGACCGTGGTTTCTGTAGTTCTGATGCGGAGTAGCCGATTGGGATCGGTCTCCTCCCCTGTGTCTGTAAGATTTTAATAACATATAAGTTGCCAAGCAATAATGGCTAAATTGTTTAAGTCTGTTGGGTGAGATGTACCTCTTCTCCGGGCGCTCTAAATTCTCGAGCTCGTCCCTCTCAAAAAGCATCTCGATGTCCCGAGCTGCATTAGCTACTTGTGACACATTAGTGAATGTGGCACTCATCAATCTATCTGCAGTCCTAGTGTGAAGAGCCCAGCGAAATTGCTTCACTTGCTCCTCAACGGTACCCGCAGCCTCCCCTAAGAATCCAGCCATCCTGAGGTATCGGTGCATGAACTCTATACTGTTCTCGCCATTATTCTGACGAATAACATGAAAGTCCCTCTTCATCTTAGCTTGCTCCGCATGCGGGAAAAACTGGTCATAGAACATCGTCTTGAAACGTGCCCAGGTCAATGCAAGCTCCCAAGCATCTCCCCCATTGGACAGTTTCTGAGACCTCCACCAATGTAGAGCAGGACCCTCCAGCTTGTAAACTGCAAGCCTAACTTTGAAAACATCACCACAACCCATAGCTCCAAAAAATTTCTCTATATGGTAGATCCAGTCTTCTGCATCAGTTGGAGCTACAGTCTGCTCAAACAGTCGGGGCTTCTGCTTGTTGAACAGATCCAGCCAAGCGGGTAAAGTGGCAGGTGGTGGAGCAGGAGGGTTGTTATTCTGCTGAGGCCCATTTTGATACTCAGCTCGGATCTCATCACGAATTTGGGGTAACATGGCCTGTATAGCAGCCTGAACAGCAGCAGCAATGGCAGCTGCGTTAGGATCATTCTCGGTGTCGCGCCTGGGTGGCATCTGAAATAGAAGAGGATAAATCGACAGAAACGTAAGAACCTGAAGTAATAAATCTGAATATGCTTAGTGTAATTCATGAAGGTATAGCTAACGAAACATGACATGAATACTGGTGAACGCCTAGGGTCAGTTCACAAAATGACAACTTCTGAAACATAAATCTGACATGAGTAAGGATGAACGCCTATGGTCAGTTCATCCATACAAAACTTAAGCGAGCAAGGGTGAACGCCTATGGTCAGTTCACCAAAACGAAATGTTCTTGAAAAGCACATGCGATTAAGTATGGCCAGTCCTGTACCAACCGTTTACTTAATCAAAATTTTGAAAATCCGACTGATAAAATTCATGAGTAGCATGGAAAATAACGACGCCAAAATACAAGAAGTTCTTGATGACTACCCACTAGTCACAGGTCAAGTTTTAGAGCCTACCGGTCGAACCTTGCGCTCTGATACCATAATTGTAACACCCCACTTGGATAAATGGACCGTTACGTGTATTTATGGCGTGTCATCAAAGCATGCAAGGCAATGTATTAAACATTAACTGACCAAACGGAAATACCGGAATCAAACATCAGTAGTCCAACAAGCCCAAAAATATAAGGATTAAGTACAGAAAGAAAAAGGACGAAACAGTGTCCAAACAACCAAAGTAAAGTAACGTAAGGTATGCATAAAATAAAGGAGTCTGGAAAGCTCCCATCCAAATGCACGTACTCTCTTATAAGTCCTAAGATCGTCCATGTGTACCTGCCGTTTGGAAACATGAAAGGAAACTACGGCTGAGCATAACGCTCAGTGGACGGATATAGCATGATAAGAATGTACTGAAAGGTAATAAAATAGAAGTCAACAATGAAGCTATAAGACTGATATGTAACATGTGGTATAACCTTGCATAAAATCTGTAAGACCTGGTTCATATATACTGAAACTGAAATATAACTTTAAATTCTGAAAACATGCATTTACTGTATTTTATTTGCCAGAGCTTATATAGGTCACGTGCTGTAACAACCGTGCATGAATAACTGGAGGGGTGACCTCGTCATGCTGTAGAGGGGTGACCTCTAAATAACTGTGCTGGGTGGAGGGATCAGCTCCAATGTGAAGGATGTAGAGCACACACCACATTCACCCTGATAACTTGTAACACATATAGCCTAGGATGCATCCATACGCCCCACTAAAACATACATATAAAAATGGCCAAACTGAACATGAGTGGGACGATGCAGGATATCACTCTCCTGCATGTGAGTCACGACACCGGTGCCTCTAGTGCCATGGTTACGGTACCTCCGTAACTAGTACATAAACTGTTCGTGCTTGTATGTAATGCTCAGGCAATTCTATTTAGTTATTAACATGATTACTGATAACTTTTAACATATACTGGGGAAAACATTCGGCTGAAGATGGGAAATCCTAATCATGCATTATAAAGGAAGTCCTTACTGAAAGGACGGAAAATTCGTACCTCTAGTCCAGTAACTGACTGAGAGGAAGACTGAACGAATACTACTCGGGCCTCACGCGTGCTACATAAATAAAGGACGCGAATAAGTTAACAGTCATCCGTTATCAAATTTTACTTATCTTATTGGTTTCTTATTTATTTATTTCTGAAATTCCATACGCATATTAACGGCTAAATTCGGTCTTATAATAATTCATTGTAATGTATTAACGTTCCACTAATAGTTACATATAACGTATATCTGGCGAGAAGTATTTTTTTAATAATAAGTATCCCGCTAAAAATAGAAGTTTCTTAATTTAGAAAGTTCTTAAATTGTTTAATTCGTTTTCTAATAATATACCCTTTTAAATATTTAGGCATTTAATTAATTTAATACACTTGAAATATATATAAAATATTTATAAAACAATTTAATTTAAAAAGGTATAATATAAAAATATTGTTTTTTTTTTACTATTTAAAAACATGTCCCGAGCCTACCGAGCCCATCTCGGTCGTACTAACCGAACCAACATAATATACAAAATCTGTCCGCAATAATTAGTGACAGAATTTCTGTGTCACTAAGGAAACTGTCGCTAAAGCTGCTTCTTACAAAAAAACTGCATAATTCTAACAGTTTTGCGACAGAAAAACTGTCGCTAAACTGTCGCTAATGTGATGAATATAATGTGTTTCTGACCCATCTTTTCCCACTGTTTTACCCACTTTTTCCCACTGTTATTCTATGCCGATCCCACTGTTATAAATCTTAGTTCCCACCGCTTATTCTGTTTACAACCAAACGCACCCTTATTTCTTATTAATCCCAAACGCACCCTGTTTGTTTTTGCTGTTCGAAACACCCAACACCCTCCCTGTTGGGTCACGACTGATCAAAAGGAAACCCACCGAGACTTGGTGTCTCGGTGCTTGTGCCATAACCCAAAACCCGACACACCCCTTTCTTTTTGCGGCTGTAGAAAACAAACACCCCCGAGAGTTATAACTCTCGGTTTTCTTTTTTTTTTTTTTTTAAATTCGTGATAAAAGGGGAAAAGAGATAGATTGATTACCTTTTTCGTGTTTGATTGTAACTACTGGGTCTCCCTTTGTTCTTTTGTTTCCCGGCGGCAACCAAGACAAACCCTAGTTTCTATATATTTTTTTTTTGTTTACTGAATAAGGGAAAAGGGTATCCCCCGTTTGATTATTTGAGTAAGTAAAATGGGCTAAAGCCCATAATTTCCTTTTTCTTAATTATACAAACCGGCCCCTATAATATATTCCTTTTTTTTATATAATATAATACATGTAATAAAATAATACTCGTAATATTTCCTCACGTTCCCGTTGATAATTTCTACGTAAATGTTTTAAATAAAACCGCGTATTTACCTTTCTCGAATTTAAATATGGGTTTTACATAGTCAATCCCGATGGATCCACCCACAACATTCGCGCTTAGCAACACAAGTAAATTAACGGTTCATGATCAAGAGAGGAAACTTAAGGGCTATAGACTAAAAGCAATTGTATCAATGAAAACTGTTGAAAAGCATACAAGTTCTGGATAACATACAAGTTCTAGATAGCATATAGTTTTTAAATGGATGTGTTCCACCATGTAAAATCTTACCATGCGTTTAAAAACAATGTGCAAGTAAAAAGGGACTATAAACTCACCTTAGCCACGAGGTAAGTGAATCAAGGAACTCATAAGCTGAGTAGAAACAGTAGTGGTAAGACGATCACCGACGATATGGATGTCCGATAAACACGAAATCCGCAACCTACCAAATAAGGCGCGCACTTTATTAATAATTGACTCAAGTATAAACCATACTTAATAACATAAAACTTAACATTACAAAATCATGACAAACCCGAAAGAACAACAATGCAAGTGGTACTACAATACCCTTATATATGATCACTTTATTAAACTATATTCTCGATAAAAATATGTCGGCACATACCAAATGTACAAGCTCATTTTCCTTACTTAGACAACTCGGATTTTTATGAAACTTGGTGAAAAACTCAATCATAACCTGAATAAAACTCAGTTTAAATTTCATCCAAAGATTTGAATTTTAGAACCACCTGCTCAATACATTTCTAAACTTGAAAAATCGGACAAATTTGAACACTTGACTCGTGAAACCATTTGGACCATCATAACATTTACCATTTGTAAAGTTGACACCTAAGTTTGAAAATAGACTCAAGATGCTAAGTTTAGAGCCTGAGAACTGCCCTTGACCATTTGTAAAACTCATCTTGTAGTCCCCGAGATTCAATGCAAATATCGACGACAAATTCGGATTGTGTCGATACTCGTCTCCCGGTACACGAATAATCAAACTAGCGTAACTTTTTCCTCATTTTGAGTTAGAAGCTCTAATTTATATCAAAACGAAGGTAATGAAAATCTCTACAACACTATCTCATTTGTACAACAATAATTCAAGCTTAAGGTACTCAAAACAGCCTCAAACTCACTGCCCTAAATCACCTCACTAAATCTCACATGAAATCATGCTTTCAACCCATTCTAACCATTTTTCTATCAATTCTAACATCCTAATATTACCCACTATCAATCTTAACACTTGCTTGCAACATAAAACAAAATAAAAAATCAAAACTCAAACTTTTTATCATCAAAACATCATGATCTTATCAAGATCATTACATGCATGATCATCAAAATATTTTTCCAACCATAAATCATATGAAAACTTGAAAGTTGTTACATGTAAGAAATTTTGGTACCAAAACAATCACCTTTTGATTTCAAACATGGGTCTTAATTTAGATTAAGCTTAAACAATGTAAAAATTAATCTATGGTTGTTTTAGGGGGTGTAGCCCACGGTAGAAAAGGAAAGGGAAGGAGGTGATGTTTGATTTTTGTGTGTGTTTTTATGAATAATGAAAATGAGTGAAAATTAGGTGAAATTATTTATATAGCGGGGTTAAGGGCTAGTTTTGCCAATTGTGTAATCTTTTGGACTTAAAAGCAATTTAATAGTTTAAAGGGTAGAAAATGTCTATTAGTCAATTTTGAAAATATGTACGGGGCTTAATATGACATGATTGAGTAGTTTCTTGTTTGTGTGTTGTTCGTACTCGATTCAATTCGAATTGATCACGGTTTAAAGTGGAATTGTCGTTTTTGGTAACTAAAAGGGGGAGCTTTGGATTATCTATTTCTACTTGTAAAAATAAAAGCTAAAATTATTAAACGTAATTATAAAGATAAAAGAGAGAAATCTAACCTTTATTTTCTGGATAACTAGAGATACGGATAGCTAATGGAATGACACTCGGATAAATAGCTTGAATGATTATACTTGCTCCATTCTCAGATAAATAAATAAAAAGAAATTTTCATTGAGCTAATTTAAAATAAAAATGAAAATTTTAAAAGATATAAACTAAATGACAAAATAAGGAAATTAAGCAAATTTAAAACTTGAATAAAAAATAAAATTGAAATTGAATTAAAAATAAAATAGTTAAAAATAAACTTCTTCGGATAAAACTATTTTCGGATAAACCGGCTAATTCGGAATTTCAAACATTTTCAGAAAAATCCACATTTTCGAATAAATGGACATATTCGGATAAAACAAGCAATTTCGGAATAAATGGAATTTTCGGATAAAACTACCTTTTTCGGAAAAATGACCTATATTCGGATAAAGCTGGTGTTTTCGGGAAAATAGTATATCTTCGGAATAAGATTGATTTCCGGATAAAACTGCTTTCTTCGGATAAAAACCCTATATTCGGATAAACAGAGTTTTCGGAATAAGCTACTATATTCGGATAAATCTAGTTTTTCGGAAAAAGGCACATTTTCGGATAAAAGTAATTCGGATAAAATATTATTTTCGGAATAACAAGCTTTTTCGGATAACAGATTTTCGGAATAAAGTGGTATCTTCGGAATATAAAACCCTAATCCGAAAATGTACAAAAACAGGGAAAGTAACAATAACAGTTTAACCGAATTAAGCCAAAAATAAGCAAATCCAAATAAGCAATTAACCAAAACTAAAACCAAATTAATTTTAAGAAAAAGCTAATAAGCCACAAATTAAAAACTTTAAAAATACAAAATAATCAAAATATTTAAAATCAAATTTAATTAAAAATATTAATCTACCAAATCAACTTTATTAAAAACAAATTAAACACTAATAAATCAATAATCACAATAAGCTAAAACATCCACCACATTACAACCATAAGATTAATAAGCACAATCTAATAAGCAAATCAATCAAACAACTAACAAGATTAAACAACCTACATGATTAACCAAATCAAAACAAGATTAAGAAAGGAAGAATGAGAATTAACTAAAAAACTTGATTAAATTGAAGATTAAGATTCAAATACAAGATTTGAAAATGAAAGATTAAGAAAAACTAGAGAGAGAAAAATTCTAGAGAGAGAAAATAAAACACATAATCCTAATTATCTAATATGAAAACTAAAAAAATGACTAACTCCTCCTAATGAAGATTAGGAGGGTATTCATAGGAGAAGGGGAGGGTGTTGTTGCTTCTCTCTTTCTTCTTGTCTTCTCGTCTTTTAAATAACTCGTCTTTCTCGACATTGTCTCGGGATTTGTCGATATAAAATGAACTCGTCTTCAAATTTTCTTCATTTATTAGACTTGGTTCTTCGACTTCGTTAAACTTCCGTCTTTAGTCTTTTTCTTCGATAAATCTTTAGAATAAGCTTTTGACTTCCGTTCTTTTTGCACTTTTGATCTTTTCACTTCATCTTTTGTCTTTTTCTTCGATAAAAAGCCCGTGAAAGCCCGTGTTTTCTTCCTTTTTCATATTTTTGTCCTAAAATACAATAAAAACACAAACCACGCAAATTCCGACTTTTACAACATCAAATACACGTTTTGGTCTTGTTTTTATTATAATTAAGTGATAAAAGGATAAGTGTTTTCACACTTATTAAATCCCCTACAATTGTCCATTGCAATGCCCTCATGCAATGCATAATTTCAAAGCATAGTTTAACATTTCTCATTATAATTAACCCATCTTGGCCTTTATT
The DNA here is from genome assembly GCA_025667525.1 of Glebionis coronaria. Taxonomy (NCBI): domain Eukaryota; kingdom Viridiplantae; phylum Streptophyta; class Magnoliopsida; order Asterales; family Asteraceae; genus Glebionis; species Glebionis coronaria. The sequence continues at coordinate 486,200,184 of CM046882.1, read as the reverse complement.
AAACACTAGAAACTAAGGAAACTAAAAAGATAGAAAATTACAAAATTCTAGAAGGAAGAACAAGTAAAGAGATTGAAGACTTACATTAGGGCTTTGGTTGTCATGAATGTTTATCACCCTCAAGTTCACGTTCCCTACACCAAGCTTAAAACCAAGATCATTGTTATTATAAGTTAGTAAGCTAACACTCACTCATGTGGCTCAATTATTTGCTTAGACTCCCTTATTCCTAGGTGTATCTCTTATATTTTATTGTTGTCTTGAATGATCACGAGGATGCATTGTTGACTTATTTCGATAGTTTATTAAGGCTAAAAATAAAGTAGGACGATTTAATCAATAGTTAGCTAAAGGACAAAATATTTTAAAACTGCTTCTCGAAACCTCATAAAGTATGGCATAACTCGTTTCGCGATTTGAGACCTTTCTCGGACCGATATTTGGCATTGACTTCATACTTCGAATCTTGAGAGACGTTCTTGAAATAATTGTCTTCTCTTCATAATAGTAATTTCTTCACTTGAAGTTTTTTAGAGATTCTTCATACTTGGACCACGACTTCTTCATTTTTCTCCAATCTTTATTTGGGATTTTGATATACAACGATCCGCCTCCTTTTAGGACTTGGATCTATTTATCCTCATACCTTGCTAGGGTCTTTTCGGATAGACTTCTCCATGATCTTTAGGGGAGTATTTGCTTTTCGTCGTGTGTCTCGATCCTTCATTTTGATTTTTGATAAATGATTCTTCACATCACTTTGGATCTTTAGCAACAAAATGTAGCCCTCGTGCCTTGTTAGGGCCTTTTTGGACTCGCCAATCTTCGCATCCTGCTTCAATAAGTTATGCCTTGGCTATGAACTCTAATTAATACCGAGCAACTTTTAAACGATCTTGTGCTAGAAGCTAAGTAAATTTTCAAATCATACAACCTTACTTATTGCATTATATTTATTAACAAGCGATGGGAGAAAAGGCTCATAATTAACTCACATAAATTCATGAAAGAATAACAAACTTATAATTGACTCTATCATCTCTCGTCCTCCACAATTTAAAATCTCAAGGAATGAGACTCGTGGATGCTTAGCCTATTGAATCAAAGTTTTGGGTTTTCAAGTCATTTATAGGATCTTGCATCTTCTTAGACTTTTTCAAGTTTAGAATTTGCATTTTTAAAGTTCCCTTGATAAACGACTTTCTAGGATCAATTATAGGAACTTGTGAAAAGTTCTTGTTCTTAACCCGTAAGAGTTAAGACTTTCACGTTTTAAAGTTCCCTATATAAAAGCCTAGCAAAACTTGACTTAAACACGTTAAGGATAATAGCTAGAGTGAACTCAAATAAGTAAACTCGGGTTGAGTCAAAAGATTCATGACGGGTGATACAATGATTTTGCTATGGGTTCAAAATTTTTCTCGGAATCCTCTCGAATTGATCTCAGTTAAAAGTGGAATGATTTGTTCTTGGTGACAAAAAGAGGATTTGATTTTCTATTCTAAATAATTGAAGTGAATAAAGATTAAAGCTGGAAACAGAAGATAAAAATAATTAAATGACAAAGCTGAAAAATAACTCTTACTGAAGAATACCCTATGCGGAATAAAACACCATTCGGAAAGTTGACATCTATGCGGAAAGTAAGGCTATGCGGAAAGATTACACCATGCGGAAAATATGGTTATGCGGAAAAACTGCTTTATTCGGAAAGTAAGGACCATTCGGAAAATATTGCTCTATTCGGAAAATTAGGACTATGCGGAATATCTGAAATATTCCGAGTAACAGAAATGAAAACACCCCTATTCGGAATATTGGAAAGATTCCGAATAAGGCAAATTGAACTCACCTATTCGGAATATAAGGGCTATTCGGAAAAATGTTCCGAATAAGGAAACTGAGAAACGGCTATGCGGAATATCCAGAATATTCCGAGTAATGAAAAGAAAACACCCCTATTCGGAATATTTGAAAATGTTCCGAATAAGGGAAACACAAAGTGGCCTATTCGGAAAGTTTGTCTTGTTCGGAAAGTCTGAGTAACGAAGAACAGTAACAGCAGAACCAAAACGATTTTTCAATCTAAACACAAAAAATACTCAAAAAGGTTTTACCAAACTAACCAATAATCATTAACATACCATAAGAAACAAATCCCACCAATAAAAATACTAAATCAACAACTTTTTGAAATCAAACTTGAATCAAATAAGAAAATTAGAAACTTGCAATAAAAATGATGAAGAACAAGATGAATAGAAAGATGGAATGGATTGATTAATGAAAAAGTAACAAGGTTAATGATTAAAGATTACAAGATTGAAAGAAAAAGATGAGAATCACCAAACTCCCTAATGGAGTTTGTGATGGAACGAACTACAAAACTGGAGAAAGAAAAAAAATGAACTAACTCTCTAATTGTGTGAAGGGAAAGACTATTTATACTCCTAGTGGTTGGTTGGTGAGTGGGCTTTCTCCCTTTCTTCTTGTCTTCTCGTCTTTTCAGAAAAGTTGACGTTTTCGATTCTGATTCGGGATTTTGTCGTCGATTAAATCCAACTCGTCTTTTAATTTCTTCGTTAAATAGACTTGAGTTTCTTCGACTTATGAAAATCTTCCATCTTTAGTCCTTTTCTTCGATAAATCTTCGAATAGGCCTAGTGACTTCAAATCTTTTGCACCTCTTGGACAATAGACTTCGTCTTGAGTCTTTTTCCTTGGTAAATCCCGTGCAATCCCATGTTTTCTTTAATATTCATCCGGTTAGCTCTGAAAACACAATAAACACAAAAACCACGCATAATTCCAAACAAATGATATTAAATACGTGTTTTGGTCTTGTTTTAGCCCGAATTAAGTGGTAAAAGGATGGGTGTTTACACACCTATCAAATCCCCTACACTTAACCATTGCCATGCCCTCATGCAATGCTTAGTGATAAAGCAATTTTACATTTTTCTCATAATCAATCACCCTTGGCCTTATTTAAATTCTACTAAACAATAATTAAAATACTAAGAGAACTTAAAACTTTAAAATAAACAAAAGGATGGAAATAAAGAAATCAAGGACTTACATTAGGACTTTGGTGTTGCGAAGATTTATCACCCTCAAGTTTCACGTTCCCCAAACTAAGCTTGAAAACGAGATCATTGTTATTATAAGTTAGTAAATCAAACACTTACACACATGGCTTAATTAAATGCTTAAACTCCCTTATTCCTAAGTGTATCTCTTATATTTTATTTTTGTCTTAGAATGATCATGAAGATGCATTTTTGGACTTATTTTGATAGTTTATTAAGGCTGAAAGCAAAGTAGGACGATTTGATCAATAGTTAGCTAAAGGACAAAATCTCTTAAAACTGCTTCTCGGGATATCAAAAAGTTCATATCTTGGCATAACTTGGTTCACGATTTGAGACCTTTCTCGGGCCGATATTTGGCATGTACTTCATACTTCATATCTTCGAGAGACGTTCTTGAGATAATGGTCTTCTCATCATAATAGAGTTTCTTCACTTGGAGACTTTTGAGGGGTACTCCAACTTTGTTGACCACGACTTCATGATTATTTCTTCAATCTCTAATTGGGATTTTGAGATACAACGATCCGCCTCCTTTTCGGACTTGGATCTATTTATCCTCATACCTTGTTAGGGTCTTTTCGGATAGACTTCTCCATGATCTTTATGGGAGTTGATTGCTTTTCGTCGTGAGTCTTGATCCTTCATATAGACTTTAGGAATAATGCTTTTCACATCACTTTGGATCTTTAGCAATAAAATTGAATCCTCATGCCTTGTTAGGGCCTTTTCGGACTCGCCAATCTTCGCGCCCCGCTTCATAAGTTATGCCTTGGCTATGAACTCTTATCATTACCGAGCAACTTTTAAACGATCTTGGGCTAGAAGCTAAGTAACTTTTCAAATCGTACGACCTTACTTATTGCAGATAAATTATTAGCAAGTGATGGGAGAATAGGCAAATAATTACACCAAGTGAGCTTGCGCAAGAATACCGACTTATAATTGACTCTATCATTTCTCGTCCTCCACAATTTAAAATCTAAAATAATGAGACTCGTGGATACTTAGCCTAATAAACCAATTAAGGTCTACATGGTTAAGGATACTAGCTAGAATAAACTTGGATAAGTCTATTCGGGTTGAGTCAAAATAAACGCAACGGGCCTAATATGTCAAAGACTTCTAAACTAGCTACACCACTTTATTAATATTTTTGACTTTATTGCGGGATATATACATATGAAAGCAACGATAAAAATTTAAAAATTACGACTAAATGGCCAAAGTTAATAAAAAATTTGAAAAATGTTGAAAAATAAGATTTTCCGGTTAAATGAAGGCATTTTCATGGAAAAGTCCACTTAAAACTTTGATAGAAGTCTCCCCTACACTTAAGATAAACATTGTCCTCAATGTTTAAGCATGTGGGGAAAGTCTCCCCTACACTTATGACATTGTGCACGTTGGTTAACTCAAGTTAAGGAAGAGACGACTAAAGTGATCAATTTCAAATGTTAGTATGAAGAAAATTGAATCACGATAGTTGAGAGATAGAACCGGATTTCGGATAACACGGGAACACGGTTCTTCAAAGATGTCCAAGATTGCAGTAATCCCTGTAATCACATCACCACACAAACACAAACGACCAAAATAGGTCCTCCCCTACACTTAGGGGGTTAAAGGGATAGATACTCGGGCTGCCTCCCGAGGAGCGCTTGTTTTTTATGACCGAGTCACGAGCCTGACTCGACCCAAATTTAGTTCATGGGGAACGTGGTGAGGGATGGAATCACCTCCTTAGAGGTGTCCTCACCAAAGTACAACTTCACTCGTTGGCCATTCACCTTAAAATTTGGTCCATTAGGTTGAGCGAGCTCGAGAGTACCAAATGGAAAAATTTGGGCGATGGTGAATGGGCCGGACCAACGAGATTTGAGTTTGCCCGAAAAGATTTTCAACCGAGAGTTAAAAAGTAAGACTTTGTCTCCAACATGGAACTCTCGGTTTTTGATCTTGGAGTCGTGAATGAGCTTAGTTCGTTCCTTATAGATCAAAGAATTTTCATAAGCCTCATTCCGAAGTTCATTTAGCTCATTGAGTTGGATCTTGCGTAGGTCACCGGCTTTGTTGATATCAAAATTAGCCCACTTCAAGGCCCAATAAGCCTTGTGCTCCAACTCAATGGGGAGGTGGCACGCTTTCCCGTACACAAGACGATAAGGCGTACAGCCGATCGGGGTCTTGTAAGCAGTACGGAAAGCCCACAAAGCATCATCAAGTTTATCAGCCCATGAGGCACGATGCTCTCCCACGGTTCTTTCCAAAATTCGCTTCAGCCCTCGGTTGGATATTTCAGCCTGGCCATTAGTTTGTGGGTGGTAGGCTGTGGAGAGACGATGGTTTACACCGTACTTAGCCATGACTCTAGCAAATTGGTCATTGTAGAAATGAGTCCCACGATCACTAATAATGGCGCGAGGCACACCGAATCTAGCGAATAAAGCTTTCAAAAAGTTACAAACCACCCTTGCGTCATTAGTGGGTAAAGCTTTGGCTTCAACCCACTTTGAAACGTAGTCAACGGCTACAAGGATGTATTTGTTTCCTTTAGAAGAAGGGAATGGCCCCATAAAGTCGATACCCCAAACATCAAAAATTTCACACTCTTGAATGAAATTCTGAGGCATCTCGTCTTTATGTGTGATTTTGCCTTGCTTTTGGCAAACATCACATCGTTTGACCATATCGTGAGCGTCACGGTATATGGAGGGCCAATAAAATCCCGAATCAAACACTTTCTTAGCGGTGTAGTTGGGACCAAAGTGACCACCGGTGGGTCCTTTGTGGCAAGCATCAAGGATTTCAGACGCTGCCGGTCCATCAACACATCGACGGATAATCAGGTCGGCACATTGTTTGAATAGGTAAGGGTCGTCCCAAAAGTAAGTCTTGATGTCGGTAAAGAACTTCTTCTTTTGCTGGGACGTCAACCCTTCCTTGAGAATTCCACCCGCTAAGTAGTTTGCAAAGTCCGCAAACCACGGGGTTTCATTCGGCTTCGAGTTTATAGACATTAAGGTCTCCAAGGGAAAAGAATCATTGATTTCTTTAGTCGGATGATCCCCTTGGTATGGATCCTCAAGTCTACTAAGATGGTCCGCGGCTAGGTTTTCTGCTCCTTTTTTATCGCGGATGTCGATTTTAAATTCTCGGAGCAGTAAAACCCAGCGAAGAAGTCTTGGTTTGGAATCTTGCTTTGTCAACAAGTACTTCAGCGCGAAATGATCGGTATACACGATGGTGGTGGAAAGGACAAGATAGGGGCGAAACTTTTCAAAAGCATAGACAACAGCTAAAAGCTCTTTTTCGGTTGTCGTATAATGCAATTGTGCCCCAGTCATTGTCTTGCTAGCGTAATGGATTGGTTGGAAGTGTTTGTTCACTCTTTGTCCAAGAACCGCTCCAATAGCAAAATCGCTAGCATCGCACATCAACTCAAAGGGCAGCTCCCAATTAGGGGTAACCAAGACGGGTGCCTTAGTTAGCTTATCCTTAAGTGAGTTAAAGGCTTCAAGGCACTCTTTGGAAAAGAGAAAAGGAGTATCTTTTTCCAAGAGATGGGTCATCGGGCGAGCGATTTGAGAAAAATCTTTAATGAATCGACGATAGAAGCCCGCATGACCCAAGAAACTTCTCACACCCTTCACAGTTGAAGGTGGAGGCAATTTTGCTATAACATCGACTTTAGCACGGTCTACTTCAAGACCGGCTTTCGAAATCTTATGTCCAAGCACGACGCCTTCTTTTACCATGAAATGGCATTTTTCCCAATTTAGAACTAGGCGAGTGTCTTCGCACCTCTTTAGCATACGTTCTAAATTGGCAAGGCAAGCAGAGAAGGAATCTCCGAAGACCGAGAAATCATCCATGAAGACTTCCATGGTTTGTTCAACCATGTCATGGAAGATAGCTAACATGCACCTTTGGAAAGTCCCGGGCGCATTACATAAGCCAAAAGGCATTCTTTTGTAAGCGAAAGTGCCATAGGGACAAGTGAATGTAGTCTTCTCTTGATCTTGGGGATCGATGGGTATCTGAAAATAACCCGAGAAACCATCAAGAAAGCAGTAATATTCATTACCGGCTAATCGTTCAAGCATTTGGTCCATGAAAGGTAGAGGGAAATGATCCTTTCTCGTGGCATCATTGAGTTTGCGGTAGTCTATACAAACTCTCCACCCAGTAACGAGACGAGTGGGAATCAACTCGTTGTGTTCATTGGGAACAACGGTTATTCCGCCCTTCTTGGGCACACAATGGATTGGACTAACCCACGGTGAATCCAAAATAGGGTAAATCATACCCGCATCAAGAAGTTTGATAACCTCTGTTTTGATGAATTCATGAATTTTTGGATTCACCCTTCGTTGGCTTTGAATAGTGGGCTTGAAGTCGTCCTCCATGAGAATTTTGTGCGTGCAGAAGTGAGGATCTATTCCACGAATATCCGAGATTTTCCAAGCAATAGCCTTCTTGTGAGCTTTCAACACAGCAACGAGGCGAGTCTTCTCTTCATCTTTCAAATCCGTTGCAATAATGACGGGCGACTTCTTGTTGTCGTCAAGGAACACATACTCGAGATGTGGCGGCAACTCCTTAAGTTCCAAATCCGGAGGATTTTCGACGGGAGGCGTTTTCGAAGTCGTGTCATCGATAGCAATAACCGTGGGAGATGGAGGCGAAGGATTGTCTTCGGTGAGAAGATTGTCAAAGAAACTCATGTCTTCATCCCCCTCGGTGGGAGAATCATTAGTAGCTAAATTCGCATCTCCCATGGCATCTTCAAGATTGTTCCAGAATAAATCACCATCTCCAAATAGAGACAATGATGAATCAATGGAGGACACGGTCTCAACATTGGGAAGAGAGGTAGGAATACTTTTGCAAGCATCATTAAAGTGTTCTTCACAAGCCTCATCGAGAACGTCAATACAATTAACACTCTCATATGAATAAGGCTGTTTAGACAACTTTCCCATGTTGAAGACTACTTTGTCGTCACCCACTCTCATGATAAGCTCACCGGCTTCAACATCAATAAGAGTGCGACCGGTCCTCAAGAATGGACGACCAACAATAAGTGGCACACGGGGGTCCATCTCGTAGTCGACGACAACAAAATCAGCAGGAAAGGTGAATTTGTCGACTCCTACAATGACATCTTCGGCTATCCCCACTGGATAAGCAACCGTACGGTTGGCCAATTCCAAAGTCATTTTAGTGGGGACTAGCTCTGGGAGAGATAATTGCTTCCAAACACTTAGAGGCATGAGATTAATACTGGCACCTAGATCGGCTAGGGCCATGCAATTCTCTACTCCCGGGAAATTGCATGGGATAAGAAAACGACCCGGATCACCAAGCTTGGTTGGCAATTTCCTTAAGAGCACTGCAGAGCAGTTCTCATTAAGTTGGGTGTTGGCAATGTCGAGGAGCTTTTCCTTGTCGCTCAAAAGATCTTTAAACATTTTAGCATACTTGGGCATGTGAGCGAGAGCCTCAGCGAAGGAGATATTGAAATTCAGTTGTTTGAACATTTTAAGGAAATTCGAAACCTGAATATCATCCTTGCTCTTTTGCTTCTCTTTCCTCAACCTTGAAGGATAAGGTATATTGGAAGAAGAAGAAGGCTTTGGGAGAATAGGATCACTCACAACCACGGGTGGAGGAGGGGTAGAAAGAAGAGGTGGAGAAATTGGGGAAGGAGAAGGATGAGGAATAGGAGCAGGCGACTCGTTCTCCTTAGTCACAACCACCGGTGGAGGTATAGGAAGCTCGGGTTCCTTGGTACCTTTACCACTGCGAGTAGTGATTGCTTTCATCTCCCCTCTTGGGTTCGCAACGGTGTTACTCGGAAGAGTACCCGAAGAAGAGGGTTGACTACTTTGGAAGAAACTAGCCATCATGTTCCTCAGATCATTAGTCTGGCTATCCAACGTGTTTCTCATATCGGCTCGCAAATCATTTCCTTGCTTTACCAAATCTGCCTTCAAATTGCGCACTTCCTCTTGGAGGTTTCCCACTATCACATCATTGGTTCTCATGTAGGTTGCAACCTCTTGGTGTAGTGCAGTGGTGGCTTGGTTGGGAGGAGCATTGTATGCAGGTGGTTGGTAAGCAGGTTGTTGGTAGACTTGATTGTTACGTTGAGGCGGTTGTTGCTGCTTGTGAGGTGGAATGTATGGTTGACGAGGTTGTTGTTGTTGTTGAGGAGGGCGGTTAAGGTTTTGTTGTTGGTTTGGGTTGGCAGGTGGGAAACCAGGTGGTGAAAGATAGTTGTTGCTGCGGTAGCTGAGCAAGTTACGGTCACCTTGAGGTTTTGCTTGATAAGCGGGTTGAGGATAGGTGCCATATGCCGCATTCACATTCTCAGCAGGGTAATCTTGGGTGGCGGTACAAGTTGTGTAAGAGTGGGGACCACCGCATATCTCACAAGGTTGGCTGACAGCGTTCACTTGTGCATTTTTGGCGTTGTTGCTGTTGTTGTTGCTGACGGTGTGGGTGACAAGCGATTCAAGAAGCGTGGTGATTTTGTCTAATCGCTTGTCGCTGTCATTAGTGCTACCACTAGCAACATTGGTCCTAACACTCTTGGTTTGCACACGAGATTTGTTCTCAATGATGTCCCAAGCAGCATTGGAAGTCTTAGCCAATAAATTACCCCCTAAGGCACTGTTCAGTGAATCTTGGTCACTCATGCTTAAACCATTGTAAAAAGTATTGATTTGATGAACTTTGGTAAAACCATGTTGTGGGCATTTTCTTAAAAGATCTTTGAAACGATCCCAAGATTCACTGAACGACTCATCGTACTTTTGTTCAAAGTTTATAATCTCATTCCGCAAAGCGGTAGTACGAGAGGGTGGAAAAAAGTAATTGATGAACTTTGTTTCCAAATCCGTCCACGAGAGAATACTCTGTGGCGGTTCCTTAGCAAGCCAATGCCAGGCTTGTCCCTCTAAAGAAAAGGGAAAAAGTTGTAACCTTATCACCTCCTGTGGAACTCCATTGAACTTGACCGTGTTGGTGAGTTGTAGAAATCTCTTGATATGGTCGTGTGGGTCATCAATGGTGCGTCCCAAGAACGGTTGAGCTGAGACCATCTGGATAAAGCCTGACTTGAGCTCGAAATTGTTGGCGGCAATTGGTGGTATAACAATTGGATCCGTATTGCCATCGGCATGAGCTTGCAGCAATTCAATCATTGGGTGATTATCCGGAAGTGGCTCATTGTTGTTGTTATTCATGTTGTTGAAAGGTGGGTTGTTGTTGTTATTATTGTTGTTCGGAGGTGGTATGTTATTGTTGTTTTGGACACCAGCCATGTCTAAGTTATCGAGAGGCTCGGGCTCTTGATAAGACGTGGATCGAGTGCGCATACACCTGCAAAAGAACGAACAAAGAAAAACAAAGCAAAAATATTTTTGGTTTTTATGTTTTTTACTTTTTAGGATTTTTTGAAAATTTTATATTTTTTAGTGTTTTTGAAAATTTTTAGGAAAAAGTAACGTTCACGGGGAACGGATCCCAAAATCCAAATTCTCACAAAAAACTTTTGATCTTAACGAGAGGAGCCGGCAGCGGCGCCATTTGATACAATGATTTTGCTATGGGTTCAAAATTTTTCTCGGAATCCTCTCGAATTGATCTCAGTTAAAAGTGGAATGATTTGTTCTTGGTGACAAAAAGAGGATTTGATTTTCTATTCTAAATAATTGAAGTGAATAAAGATTAAAGCTGGAAACAGAAGATAAAAATAATTAAATGACAAAGCTGAAAAATAACTCTTACTGAAGAATACCCTATGCGGAATAAAACACCATTCGGAAAGTTGACATCTATGCGGAAAGTAAGGCTATGCGGAAAGATTACACCATGCGGAAAATATGGTTATGCGGAAAAACTGCTTTATTCGGAAAGTAAGGACCATTCGGAAAATATTGCTCTATTCGGAAAATTAGGACTATGCGGAATATCTGAAATATTCCGAGTAACAGAAATGAAAACACCCCTATTCGGAATATTGGAAAGATTCCGAATAAGGCAAATTGAACTCACCTATTCGGAATATAAGGGCTATTCGGAAAAATGTTCCGAATAAGGAAACTGAGAAACGGCTATGCGGAATATCCAGAATATTCCGAGTAATGAAAAGAAAACACCCCTATTCGGAATATTTGAAAATGTTCCGAATAAGGGAAACACAAAGTGGCCTATTCGGAAAGTTTGTCTTGTTCGGAAAGTCTGAGTAACGAAGAACAGTAACAGCAGAACCAAAACGATTTTTCAATCTAAACACAAAAAATACTCAAAAAGGTTTTACCAAACTAACCAATAATCATTAACATACCATAAGAAACAAATCCCACCAATAAAAACACTAAATCAACAACTTTTTGAAATCAAACTTGAATCAAATAAGAAACTTAGAAACTTGCAATAAAAATGATGAAGAACAAGATGAATAGAAAGATGGAATGGATTGATTAATGAAAAAGTAAAAAGGTTAATGATTAAAGATTACAAGATTGAAAGAAAAAGATGAGAATCACCAAACTCCCTAATGGAGTTTGTGATGGAACGAACTACAAAACTGGAGAAAGAAAAAAAATGAACTAACTCTCTAATTGTGTGAAGGGAAAGACTATTTATACTCCTAGTGGTTGGTTGGTGAGTGGGCTTTCTCCCTTTCTTCTTGTCTTCTCGTCTTTTCAGAAAAGTTGACGTTTTCGATTCTGATTCGGGATTTTGTCGTCGATTAAATCCAACTCGTCTTTTAATTTCTTCGTTAAATAGACTTGAGTTTCTTCGACTTATGAAAATCTTCCATCTTTAGTCCTTTTCTTCGATAAATCTTCGAATAGGCCTAGTGACTTCAAAACTTTTGCACCTCTTGGACAATAGACTTCGTCTTGAGTCCTTTTCCTTGGTAAATCCCGTGCAATCCCATGTTTTCTTTAATATTCATCCGGTTAGCTCTGAAAACACAATAAACACAAAAACCACGCATAATTCCAAACAAATGATATTAAATACGTGTTTTGGTCTTGTTTTAGCCCGAATTAAGTGGTAAAAGGATGGGTGTTTACACACCTATCAACGGGCCTAATATATCAAAGATATCTAAACTCATTAAAACCATTTTATTAATTTATTTTTCTTTTGACTTTATTCTTGAAATGAAATGAAATATATACATACGATGCGATGACAAAAGGAAAGAACATAAAAGAAAATAAATGAAAAATACTACTAGGCCAAAATAGATCAAAAAATTTGAAAAACGTGGAAAAATTCAATTTTCCGGTTAAAATGAGGACAAATTCATGGAAAAGCCCACTTAACTTCGATAGAAGCCCCCCCTACACTTGATATAAACATTGCCCTCAATGTTTAAGCATGTGGGAGTAAACTCCCCTACCCTTAGGACATTGTGCACTTTGTTTAAATCTTGCTAAGGAAGAGACAACTATAGTGATTTCAATTTCAACATATAAGATATGAAATATTGAATCACAAGAGTATAGGATAGAACCGGGAAGACGGGTACACGGGATCACGGGATGTCAAATATCATCAAAAGTGATCGCTGAAAGCTTTAATCCCTACACATCATAAGAAACAAGACAACGAACACCTACATAGCTCCCCTACACTTATTATGAAAATGGGTAAAAGGATAGATCATCGGGTTGCCTCCCGAGAAGCGCTTGTTTTTGTTAACCGAGTCACGAGCCTGACTCGACTCAGAACTAATTCAAGGGAAACGTGGCGAGGAATGGAATCATCTCATGAGAGATGTCCTTACCAAAGTACAACTTAACACGTTGGCCATTCACCTTATAGTTTGGCCCATTTGGTTGAGATAACTCAATGGTGCCATAAGGGAAGATTTTAGCAACGATGAATGGGCCGGACCAACGAGATTTAAGCTTGCCCGAAAAGATTTTCAACCGAGAGTTAAAGAGTAAAACTTGATCACCTATGTGAAACTCTCGGTTCTTAATCCTAGAATCATGAATGAGCTTGGTTTTCTCCTTGTAGATCAATGAATTCTCATAAGCCTCATTCCTAAGTTCATTAAGTTCATTGAGTTGGATTTTCCTAAGATCACCGACTTTGTTGATATCAAAATTAGCCCATTTCAAGGCCCAATAAGCCTTATGCTCCAACTCAATGGGGAGGTAGCACGCCTTTCCGTACACAAGACAATATGGAGTACAACCGATAGGTATCTTATAAGCAGTACGGAAAGCCCACAAAGCATCATCTAACTTATCAGCCCATGAGGCACGATGCTCTCTGACGGTACGCTCTAAGATTCGCTTGAGTCCACGGTTAGAGATCTCGGCTTGACCATTAGTTTGTGGATGATACGCGGTGGAAAGACGGTGATTAACACCATACTTAGCCATGACTCGAGCAAATTGATCATTGCAAAAATGAGTCCCGCGATCACTAATGATAGCACGACGAACACCGAATCAAGTAAATAATTGTTTCAAAAAGTTCACAACCACCCTCGCATCGTTCGTAGGTAAAGCCTTTGCTTCAACCCATTTGGATACGTAGTCAACGGCTACGAGGATGTACTTGTTCCCTGTAGATGATGGAAATGGCCCCATAAAGTCGATGCCCCATACGTCAAAGATTTCACATTCTTGGATGAAATTTTGAGGCATCTCATCTTTATGTGTGATCTTGCCTTGCCTTTGGCAAGCATCACAATGCTTAACCATTTCATGAGTGTCATGATAAATGGTTGGCCAATAGAATCCGGAGTCGAAAACTTTCTTCGCGGTATAGTTAGGACCAAAGTGACCACCGGTGGGTCCTTTGTGGCAAGCTTCAAGGATTAATAAAGTTGTCGGCCCATCAACACACCTACGAATGACAAGATCCGCACATTGCTTGAAAAGGTAAGGGTCGTCCCAATAATAGTGTTTAATATCCTTAAAGAATTTTTTTCTTTTGTTGGGATGTTAACCCTTCCATAAGAACACCACCCACTAAATAGTTTACAATGTCCGCAAACCATGGGGTATCGTCAAGATTGGAATTAATAGACATTAAGGCCTCAAGGGGAAAATATTCATTAATCTCTTGATTTGGAGGTTCCCCTTGATAAGGATCCTCGAGTCTACTAAGATGATCCGCAGCGAGGTTTTCCGCTCCCTTTTTATCACGAACTTCGATTTTAAATTCTTGGAGGAGCAAAACCCAACGAAGGAGTCTCGGTTTAGCATCTTGCTTGGTCAACAAGTATTTCAAGGCAAAATGGTCGGTGTAAACGATGGTGGTGGAAAGCACAAGATAGGGGCGAAATTTCTCAAAAGCATACACTACGGCTAAAGGCTCTTTTTTGGTAGTGGTATAATGTAATTGAGCCCCCGTCATTGTCTTGCTAGCATAATGGATTGGTTGGAAATGTTTGTTCACTCGTTGACCTAAAACCGCTCCTACCGCGAAATCACTAGCATCGCACATGAGCTCGAAAGGTAACTCCCAATTTGGAGAGACTAAGACCGGTGCCTTAGTTAATTTACCTTTAAGAAGTTCAAAAGAGTCGAGACATTCTTGAGAAAAGATGAAAGGAGCATCCTTTTCTAAGAGATGAGTCATTGGACGAGCTATCTTATAGAAATCTTGGATGAAACGACGGTAAAATCCCGCATGACCTAAAAAACTTCGAACTCCTTTGACAGTGGTAGGTGGAGGCAACTTAGCAATGACGTCAACTTTAGCACGGTCGACTTTGATACCGACTTTTGAAATTTTGTGACCTAGAACAATGCCTTCTTTTACCATGAAATGGCATTTTCCCAATTAAGAACGAGACGCGTGTCTTCACACCGTTTAAGCATACGTTCTAAATTGGCAAGGCAAGATGAGAAAGAATCACCATAGACCAAGAAATCGTCCATAAAGACTTCCATAGTTTCTTCAACCATGTCATGGAATATAGCAATCATACACCTTTGGAACGTCCCAGGAGCATTGCATAAGTCGAAAGGCATTCTTTTGTAAGCAAATGTTCCATAAGGACAAGTGAATGTGATTTTATCTTGGTCTTTTGGATCGATAGGAAGTTGAAAATACCCGGAGAAACCGTCTAAGAAGCAATAGTAGTCATTACCCGCTAAACGCTCGTGCATTTGATCCATGAAAAGAAGAGGAAAATGATCCTTACGAGTGGCATCATTGAGCTTGCGATAGTCTATGCAAACTCGCCAACCCGTGACAAGATGAGTAGGAATCAACTCGTTGTTTTCATTGGGAACAACGGTTATTCCGCCTTTCTTAGGCAAACAATGGACGGGACTAACCCATGGCGAATCCGAAATAGGGTAAATCATTCCGGCATCTAGAAGTTTGATAACTTCTTTCTTGATGACGTCATAAATTTTTGGATTAACCCTTCTTTGGCTTTGGATTGCGGGTTTAAAGTCACCTTCCATGAGAATTTTATGAGTACAAAAGTTAGGATCAATTCCGCGGATGTCGGAAATTTTCCAAGCAATTGTTTTCTTATGATTTTTGAGCACATCGATAAGTCGAGATTTTTCATCCTCTTTTAAGTCCTTTGCAATGATGACGGGTAACTTCTTATTGTCTTCTAGGAAAATGTATTCATGATGAGACGGTAAATCCTTAAGCTCTAAATCCGGAGGATTGTCAATGGAAGGCTTAGTAAAATTTGGATCATAGTTCGTAACTTCCTTAGGATAAGGTGGAGAAATATGGTTCTCATTGAGAAGTTTCTCAATGGTACGAATGTCTTCTTCCCAATCGGTGGGAGAATCGTCATATTTTAAGTCCACATCCCCTAAAGTTGCTTCAAATTCTTTCAAAAGAAAGTCACTTTCTCCAAATGGTGTCAATGATGGAGAAATAGAAGCTACGTTCTCAACATGAGGTAAAGGAGAGAGACCACTTTTACAAGTGTCTTTGAAATGTTCTTCACAAGCCTCATCAAGTACGTCAATAAAATTAACGTTCTCGTATTCATAAGGTTGCTTAGAAAGTTTACCCATGTTAAAAACGATTTTATCATCCCCGACCCTCATGATAAGTTCACCCGCAACTACATCAATCAATGTACGCCCGGTTCTCAAGAAGGGGCGTCCCACAATTAAGGGAACACGGGGATCCATTTCATAGTCAACAACGACGAAATCGGCAGGGAAAGTGAATTTGTCGACTCGAACGAACACATCCTCGGCTATCCCCACCGGATAAGCAACCGTACGGTTAGCTAATTCCAATAATATACGAGTGGGGACTAGCTCGGGTAGAGATAATTGTTTCCAAATGCTTAATGACATTAAGTTGATAGTAGCACCTAGATCGGCTAGGGCCATACAATTCTCTACCCTAGGAAAATTGCAATGAATGAGAAAGCGACCCGGATCACCAAGTTTGGTTGGTAATTTCCTTAAGAGAACCACGGAGCAATTCTCATTAAGTTGGGTTTGAGAAATATCAAGAAGTTTTTCCTTATCACTGAGAAGATCTTTGAACATTTTAGCATATTTAGGCATGTGAGCGAGCGCCTCGGTAAAGGAGATGTTGAAATTCAATTGTTTAAACATTTAAGAAAGTTGGAAACTTGAATATCATCCTTGTTTTTCAACTTCCCGTTCTTCAACTTCCCGTTACGTAACCTTGAAGGATGAGGTATGTCAGGTTGAGAGGAAGGATTTGAAATAGATTGGTCACTCACATCCGTTGGTGGTGGAGGGGTGGGGTTGGAAGCTGAAGGAATTGGTGAAGGTTGCTCGTTATCCTTTGTCACAATCACCAGAGTAGGTTTAGGAATCTCAGGTTCCTTATTGCCTTTTCCACTGCGGGTGGTGATTGCTTTCATCTCCCCTCTTGGATTAGCAATGGTGTTACTCGGAAGAGAATCCGAAGTAGAGGGTTGATTACTTTGAAAGAAACTAGCCATCATATCCCTTAAATCATTCATTTGATTGCTTAAAGAGTTTCGCATGTCATTCCTAAGCTCGACTCGAAGATCATTCCCTTGTTTAGCCATGTCACCGTTCAAGTTAATAATTTAGCTCTGAAGCTTCTTCACCAACACGGCATTAGTCCTCATGTAAGTTTCGACCTCGTGATTAAATACCGTGGGTTGGTTAAAAGATGGAGCTTGGTAAGCGGGTGGTTGATAGGTGGGTGGTTGGTAAACTTGATTATTTCCTTGAGGTGGATATGGGTTTCTTTGGGTTTGATATTGATTAGGAGCTCGAGGTTGGCTTTGATTGTTGCGATTGAGGTTGTTTTGGTTTTGAGGAGGAAAACCGGGTGGTGAAAGAAAATTGTTTGAACGATAACTTAGCAAATTGTGGTCACCTTGAGGACGTGCTTGATAGCCTCCCGTAGAAAAGTTTCTGTTAGCCGCGTACATGTTCTCACAAGGATTGTCTTGAGTAGAAGGACAATCGGTGTATGAGTGAGGACCACCGCAAGTCTCACAAGAAAGTGATACAACTTTAACTTGTTGATATTGCTTCGTAGCCATGGTTAAGAAATTTTTGTTCATCTCGGCTAGTTGGCGGGTGAGTTGGGTGAGTTCGGTTATCTCGGGGTTTGATGAAGTCGAAGAAACATTAACCCTCGGGTTATTTCTTGAGGATGCGGATGAATCTCAATTTTTGTTATGAGTGGTCATGTTCTCTATAAGCTCTCTACACTCCTCGGGTCTTCTTTTCATAAACGTACCACCGGCGGCGGCATTAATCGTATCACGATCACGAAAATTTAAACCATTGTAGAAAGTATCAATTAGAGTGACGGGGAGCATATTATGGTTAGGACAACAATCGATCAAGACATTATAACGTTCCCAAGCATCGAAGAGAGACTCATCGGGTTCTTGAGTGAAACCACTGATTTGATTCCTAAGACTAGTTACCATGGATGGTGGAAAGAAGCGCGACAAAAATCGTTGAGTCATCTCGTCCCATGTATGAATTGAGTTTTTAGGAAGACGATCAAACCATTTTTCAGCATGGTGGGATAAAGTGTGTGGAAAAAGACGAAGACGGAGAAAATCCATGGTAACACCGGGCAATTTCATGCTTTGAGTGACGGTTATGAATTTATCGAGGTGTTTGTTGGCATCATCATCCGGTAATCCGTGAAATGAGCAAGCATTTTGAACTTGTTGGATCATGTGGTGCTTCAACGAAAATTCGGGAGCCGTGATTTCCATCGGCGCAATCGGTCATCCACGTCCATTCATAGTCGGTTGGCATAACTCCTCCATCGTACGATGGTCGGGTTGAGGGTGATGGTTGTTATTATTCACAACGGGGTGAGGTGGATTATTATTATTATGCTTACCGGCCATATCTAGGTCTCTACGAGTCTCGGGCTCTAGATTAGACGAAGATCGAGTACGCATACACTAAAAATGCAATACAATATTTTTGATTTTTTATCTTTTTTTTATATTTTTTGAAAATTTTATATTTTTTAGGATTTTTTGAAATTTTTTTATGCTATGAAAATAACGTTCCCAAGAGAACGGATCCCAAAATCTAATTTTTCTCACAAAAAAATCGTTAATCTTTACTAAAAGAGCCGGCAATGGCGCCATTTTAATATGACATGATTGAGTTGTTTCTTGTTTGAGTGTTGTTCGTACTCGATTCAATTCGAATTGATCACGGTTTAAAGTGGAATTGTCGTTTTTGGTAACTAAAAGGGGACCTTTGGATTATCTATTTCTACTTGTAAAAATAAAAGCTAAAATTATTAAACGTAATTATAAAGATAAAAGAGAGAAATCTAACCTTGATTTTCTGGATAACTAGAGATACGGATAGCTAATGGAATGACACTCGGATAAATAGCTTGAATGATTATACTTGCTTCATTCTCAGATAAATAAATAAAAAGAAATTTTCATTGAGCTAATTTAAAATAAAAATGAAAACTTTAAAAGATATAAACTAAATGACAAAATAAGGAAATTAAACAAATTTAAAACTTGAATAAAGAATAAAATTGAAATTGAATTAAAAATAAAATAGTTAAAAATAAACTTCTTCGGATAAAACTATTTTCGGATAAACCGGCTAATTCGGAATTTCAAACATTTTCAGAAAAATCCACATTTTCGAATAAATGGACATATTCGGATAAAACAAGCAATTTCGGAATAAATGGAATTTTCGGATAAAACTACCTTTTTCGGAAAAATGACCTATATTCGGATAAAGCTGGTGTTTTCGGGAAAATAGTATATCTTCGGAATAAGATTGATTTCCGGATAAAACTGCTTTCTTCGGATAAAAACCCTATATTCGGATAAACAGAGTTTTCGGAATAAGCTACTATATTCGGATAAATCTAGTTTTTCGGAAAAAGGCACATTTTCGGATAAAAGTAATTCGGATAAAATATTATTTTCGGAATAACAAGCTTTTTCGGATAACAGATTTTCGGAATAAAGTGGTATCTTCGGAATATAAAACCCTAATCCGAAAATGTACAAAAACAGGGAAAGTAACAATAACAGTTTAACCGAATTAAGCCAAAAATAAGCAAATCCAAATAAGCAATTAACCAAAACTAAAACCAAATTAATTTTAAGAAAAAGCTAATAAGCCACAAATTAAAAAGTTTAAAAATACAAAATAATCAAAATATTTAAAATCAAATTTAATTAAAAATATTAATCTACCAAATCAACTTTATTAAAAACAAATTAAACACTAATAAATCATTAATCACAATAAGCTAAAACATCCACCACATTACAACCATAAGATTAATAAGCACAATCTAATAAGCAAATCAATCAAACAACTAACAAGATTAAACAACCTACATGATTAACCAAATCAAAACAAGATTAAGAAAGGAAGAATGAGAATTAACTAAAAAACTTGATTAAATTGAAGATTAAGATTCAAATACAAGATTTAAAAATGAAAGATTAAGAAAAACTAGAGAGAGAAAAATTCTAGAGAGAGAAAGTAAAACACATACTTCTAATTACCTAATATGAAAACTAAAAAAATGACTAACTCCTCTTAATGAAGATTAAGAGGGTATTTATAGGAGAAGGGGAGGGTGTTGTTGCTTCTCCCTTTCTTCTTGTCTTCTCGTCTTTTAAATAACTCGTCTTTCTCGACGTTGTCTCGGGATTTGTCGATATAAAATGAACTCGTCTTCCAATTTTCTTCATTTATTAGACTTGGTTCTTCGACTTCGTTAAACTTCCGTCTTTAGTCTTTTTCTTCGATAAATATTCAGAATAAGCCTTTGACTTCCGTTCTTTTTGCACTTTTGATCTTTTGACTTCGTCTTTTGTCTTTTACTTTGATAAAATCCCGTTAAAGCCCGTGTTTGCTTCATTTTTTATATTTTTGTCCTAAAACACAATAAAAACACAAACCACGCATAATTCCGACTTTTTCAACATCAAATATACGTTTTGGTCTTGTTTTTATTATAACTAAGTGATAAAAGGATATGTGTTTTCACACTTATTAGGGCTCGGGTTTCGTTAAAATACTTTTCAAAATTAAAAATGCATCAAAATTATGATTATATGGTTTCCCGACACGACTTAATACGTCATTAAAAGAAAACATCGAAAACGTCAAACATTGAAACAATTGACAATGAAACGTAAAACGTCGAGCATCCGTCGGCATCGCGATCACTAGTAGTTCTAGTTATTCACCGATTTGAGTAAACTTTGTAAAATGCACGCTGGTGCTTTTAAATCAAAAGCTTTAATTTAAATAAATATGGAAAAATAAAATAAAATTTTTATAATTTCAAATAAAGTATTATCAATGATCATAAAATACTTAAAAAGTATAATTTATTAAAATTATCATGATCTCAGGATTTACATATAAGAATATAATAAAATGTAATACGTTAGAAAATTCAAGAAGCACGAATAAAAGAATAAAATAATACCGGGAAAAATACGAGTTCTTACAAGATGCTGACTAAAACATTAAAAAAAACTGACAAAAACGTAGAAGTACTGAAAAAAGCGTTAAGATGCTGATTAAAACATAAAAAACGACAAAAACGTTAAAATATTGGTAAAAGGACAAATATACTGATTAAAACGTAAAAAAACTGGCGAAAACGTAAAAATAATGACGAAAACATAAAAATATTGACGAAAATGTTAAAGTACTCTTGAAAACGTAAAAAAATCAGACGTCAACGTAAAAATACTGACGAAAATGTAAAATACCGGCGAAAAGGTAAAAGCTCGAAATAAAATATTTTCGTTATGGTGGTGAGAGGGTGTTAGGGTTTGATAGAGTGTTATTAAGAAAATAAGGGTAAAAGTATATCTGGTATGTTAAAGGGAAAACACGGAAAACAAATAAAAGTTGTTTTCTTGTTTTGTGTATAAAAGGGCAAAATAGGAATTTTGTGTTTTTTAGAGAATGTTTTTTAGGAAACGCTGATTTGAACGCAATTACTGTTTTCCTTATTTTCTTGAAAATATTTTATGGAAAACAAGGTGTTTTCCATCTAACTAAACGCAGTCGTACTATTTCTGTTCACATTTGTTCAAATGAATTGTTGAATTTCTTCGGTGTTAACTTTAAGCTAGGGGTGTGGTTAACAAAAATCCCACCATTACTTCAGTGTTATTTCCGTTTTCTCTTTCTTCTTATTAACTCGCTAAAAATCTATCTTTCAAAGGTACTAAGGAAAAAAACTCATATTCACCTCACATTTCTACTTTCACTTTTATTTGTTTATTCATAAATTAAAACTTTTATTTCATCAAGTATAAACATTACATAAACTTCAAATATTAAAAACATTTCAATTAAATCGAAAAATTAAACAATATTATTAGCCAAGTGTCAGATTAAACCGGCTCGAATGTTATGTGCCCCATAACTTCATGAATTTGTGTATGAGTTTGTACGAGATCGTCTGATTGATGTGATTCTTTCGAGAATCATATGATAATTATCACATATCCTGTGTGATTTCGAATCATATTATGTAATATGATGCATACATACATCATATTAGTAATTCTTTCTTTTCTCATTGCAAGTGCGGGATTGACGATTATGGCCTATTTCTTTTTTAGAACACCAAACGCTCGTTCCACATCTTTCCTTGTCGATTTCTGCTTCTTCTTATACAATATTCGGTTGTGGCCATCGTCAGACGGTTCCAGAATCTTCTTAGCGAGTGGAACTAATTCGGGATATATCTGGTCAACAATATAGTATCTAAATGGGTAAGTAACACCGTTATCCACAAAAAGAATATCTGGCGTTATTCCGGGTTTTAAATCATTAAACAAAGGGGATTGATGTAAGACAGTGATGTCGTTGTTACACACATAAACACTAAAGAAAGCATATCATATCCACTAGTCTTGCGACACAACAACTTCTAACAAAATGAACGGATTCGATCCATTATCACGTCTAACAAATTGCCCTTTATTGGGCGTACGGACAACCAAACCACACCTAATAGGTGTAGTCTAGACTTCCTAACATCCTCGGGAAAACGTGTTTATCTTTGTGATGTTGGTATAATAATTCAACGTAACTCACTGTGGGGTTTCTCCGATACTGTGGCCCATAAACATTCCTTATAGCAATACAAAAATGATTAAGACTCTCCCGTGAAGTTCTTTTTGCCATTTGCACCTGAAACAATGTCGTATGATAATTGCCAAATTGCATAAGTGCATTTCACCAACGGGTCAATGCTTTCTTTTCCAGTACAGTCGATATTTACACTAAAATAAGGATCATGAGCAGTTACATCCGCAACTATCTCGTTAAAAATTGAACGAGTCATTCGGAATGTCTTTTGAAATCCTCGTTCGTTGTAGACCGGGTTGTCACAGAAAAACGCGACAACTAAAAGATCATGGGCACCATACCGATCTTGATTTACCAGGTTTCTTGGCACTCGGTTTGGTTGTCGTCTATATAAAAAAAATGACATAGCTCTTGCAAGAAACCGTACCCGAGGGCTATTCATCAAAGTTTATTCGTCGTCGATCATTAGTTCGGGGAACATAAACGTATACTCATCTATGTTGAAAAATTTGTAAGAATGAAGAAGATCTATATAAAATTGATTTCGGTGTATTTTAAAATTTGTTAAATAAAGATATTTATAAATAAAAGAATGAAGAAGATGTGCATAAATTATGTGTTCCTTACTTTTCTACGATGCATACGATTTAGGTTTGCCTTGCATGTTTTTCTTTTCAAATCTATAGCTTGTGTTTGTTTAATTTTACAACGTACGTTTTATATGTCAATTTTTATTCTTTATTTTTATTATTTTCGTCACTTGGTTTGAGATATAACCCAATAACCTGTATCATTCAACCCGAAATGACCTAACCTTATGACATTATATTTTCACATTGTCAGACTATGTTAAGTTTATTACTCAAATATATTTTTTAATATTTATATGAGTTTATGTTTGATAAAACTGAAATTGGTTTACATTTATAATATGATTTAAGTTCATTTGGATACCAAACTTATCTAAGATATGGGGGGACTCATCCCCACCCTTCATCTCTTTTTCATCCAATGACTAAGATTAAATCTTTAATTTACACTGCAAGGGTATTTCAGTCATTTCACCATCTACTATATAATGTTTTTTCTTCTTTCTTCTCTCACAAAAAACACACATCGGATCTCTCTTTCTCTCTCTACCCCTGATTTACTTTATCTCTCTACCCCCGATCTATAATCACGATCTACTATATCATGAATCCATCGAAACGCGATCATGATGAATCCATGACGAATTCATCACGAACATCTATAATCATGAATTGATTTATCCATCACCAGGTTTGATTAATATGTTTTTTTAGCTTATTTGGTTTAAATAAGCTTATTAATGTATTATCATTAGCTTTTAACTGGATTATTATGAATGAATCTTTTGGATTGATTGTTCTTAATTATAAGCCAAGTTCTTAGATGAGAAGTTATGAATAAGTTATAAAGTTGGATTAATAAGCTAGTTAGTTTGAATAAGCTTATGAATAAGCTTTTTTTAATAAGAGTAGAGTTATGAATAAGCTTTGTAAATTAAATGATTTGAATTCATTGTGTTGCATTATAACATAGCTTATTAGATTATTTCAATGAGTTATACGTTTTTGTGAATAAGATAGTTATGAATAAGCTTATTTTCATGTTAATAAGCTGTATTATTATGATTTTTTTTTTACTTTCTGATGTTATCATATATGATGTACATTTCTTATCATATATGATAGATACATCATATATGATAACTGATGATATATCATATATGATATATATATATCATATATGATATATCAAATAAATCATATGAAAAAACAGATTTTGTATGAGTATCTTTCAGAAAATCTGTATAAACTCTTGAAACCTACCTTCTATCATATATATATATGAGTAATTCATTTTGGTATTAAAATTTTGCATAATATGTTGTTTTTTTCTTTTATAAATGCAGTCAAACAGAGATGGTGTGATTGCCCTATTTGGAGCAAATGAGAGAGGGATGTTGATTATAACAAGAGGATGTGCACGGATGTGTTTTAAGGATCAAGACGAAGTATGCGTTGTTCATGAATTCATCATTTGATAATTTGTTTAAAGATAGTGTATTATTGAAAAAGAAGAGTAGTTTCAATAATAATGTTGTTAGCACCTTTTGGTTTTGTATAAATGGTTATCATTCAGATGTATATCATATATAATTTTACATTAGGTTATGTTCTGTTTGAATTATCATATATGATTCTGTTCAAACGCACATTATTTTATGTTATGAACAAGTGTTTAGTTATTAATTGTGCATACTTTTTGTTGTAATCATGAGTTCATCAGATTCTTTGTTTAATATATCCAAGTTTTCTTTGAGTATCATATATGATAATGCCTTATCATATATGATAGTGCATTATCATATATGGCTTAATTTATCAAACCATCATGACATAATACCAAGAAAGTTAATCATATTAACAAGACGCTGTACCAGATACCAATGGATTATAAAATCGTCCATATACTTCAAAACTCCATTAGGAGATTACAAAGAAAAAACAAACAATAAACGTAAAAAATTCATGAGCTTCTTCACTAAGCTTCTTGGCCTTTTGGATGCTTGTGATATTCAACATGCCTTGTAAACAGCTTCCTCTACACAAAAAAAGAAGATTTAATTAAATTTTCAAGCACTAATCATATATGATATATTTTATCATATATGATATTTTAGCTTATATCATATATGATATAGTATATCATATATGATATGTCACTAGCAAGTCATACTAAATATGTTCAACGAGATTAAGCCATAAAAAATAAGAGTTAATTCAGTTTTCAACCACATAATCATATATGATATATTTATCATATATGATACTTTAGCTTATATCATATATGATATAGTATATCATATATGATACTTCACAAACAGGTCATACTAAATCTGTTCAGCGAGATTAAGCCATAAAACCTTATAATTTACGAAAATAAGCTAACAAGTTAGCTTATAATTCATCATAATAAAGATGATGATAATCTATAAGCTTATTCACATTAGTTAGCTTTCAATTCACGTAGTTTCTCAAATAAGTTACAAAAGAATAAGATGAATAATAAGCTTATTCACATCGAATAAGCTAAAAAAATGAATCAAAATAAATCGAATGAACTTTACCTTATTTATGAAGTAGATGATCGATTTACGAGGTGATGATCAACGGATTTGATGTTTGTGATGATTGATTACGACATGAATATGTGTACGTGTGTGTGTTTTTGTGTGTGTTTTTGTGTGTGTTTTAGAGAGAAGAAGAAAAAAGGAAATCTTGATCCAGATCTGAGATGTGAAATTGTTATTTGGTGTTAGGTGGGAGGGGTAAAATGACGAAAATACCCCTCCGTTTTTTTTAATTAGAAAACAAGAATTAATGTGAGCCTTTGATCAATATTAGATGGAAGGTGGGGATTGGTCCCCTTGTATCCAAAGGATACAAGGGATCCACAATAACCGGACTCTTATAATATTCATATATTTTCAGTTAAAAAAAATGAACGATTTTATTAGATTCAGATTCATACATTTATCCATTAAATTCAAATGTGCAATTCAAATTCAAATTTAAAACCTTTTAATAAATAAACACGCGTTAGTCATTTCTCATAATCAAAATCTAATAAATGATCATTGTCCATACATCTAAGCTACACAAGCTAGGAACAAAAAAAGTTAGTGGCTAAGCCTAGAAGATATCATAGACGTGGTTACAATTATTTTCATGTGATCTTATGCAAAGATGTTTATAAGAACTTGGAAAATCTGAAGCAACATGTGTGAGTTATTTAAGTAATAATACCCCGTATTTGTTTGCTTAATTCAATTCAAAT
Organism: Glebionis coronaria; assembly: GCA_025667525.1. NCBI lineage: Eukaryota > Viridiplantae > Streptophyta > Magnoliopsida > Asterales > Asteraceae > Glebionis > Glebionis coronaria. The sequence continues at coordinate 486,173,654 of CM046882.1, read as the reverse complement.
TGATACTAGTTGACTCATGTTTGGTTGTACAATAATCCAGGTATTCAATGCATTATATCACATGCTTGTAATTCACTCTTCAGTTTTTATTGATTCCATTAACTGGTTAAAGTAATTATGTCTCAAAGAACGCTTCTATGAGACTTGGGTTCTTTGAGAAATTTGAACATTGCATGGATGGAAGTAAATAAATAAAAAGCTACCATCATTTTCATGACATTTTAGAGTTTCTGCACTAAATACAAATTATGTTGTATTTTTTTACTAAAAGTGTTTGGTGTATATTATTGTAAAATTAAGATGTAAAATAACTTAAAAAGAAATATTTAAATAAATTATAATATGATTAGAAGGTATATCAGTAATTTATAACTTTAACAACTTTTGACAATTTAAAAAGTTTTATGAATTAGTTTTTATTATTAAGAACTACTTGTTTAAACTAAAAAACTAACAGTTCTAAAAAATTGTTGTGCCAAAATAGCTATTAATTTTTTTTAACAAAAAAACTAACAATTTTTGAAAAACTTCAAAACAGCTTTTATCAAACATAACTAAATAACTATTGACAATTATATATTTCCAGTAAATTTTTAAACTAATAAATTAATTTTAAGATCAAAGAACTGTAGTTGGAATTTAAAGAAAGTAAAGATATTGCTAGAGTAATAGATTTGCCAAGAAGGTTTATTTGTTTATTTTCTTCTAAATGATTGTTAGTAATCATATATTTAAAATTTGAATTTTCATCTCAATTCAATACAAATAGTACATGAGTAATAATGTATTTTTTGATTTATTGATATTTATCATGAGAAAAGAATGAAATTGTGGTCCAATGGAAATAAATAAAAGAAGGTTGAAGGGGTTTGAAAATAAATAAGGTGATGGGTACATGTGGATCCAACAAGTAGATGAGCTTTTCTTAATATCTTTAAACATTGCATGTGAATTTAAATGTCCCTCCAACTACTTGCATTCAAATAAACCACCCCTTGACATAACATTTCATTTATATTTATTCATCTAATCATGTTGGGGGCCTGGATTAACATTTTTAGTCAGTATTATGAGCTTATTTGATTTTGGAGAAGCCGATAAGCTCGCGCTTATCAACCATAAGGCAGCTATATAAGCTGATCCAAACACCCCTTTATCAAAGTTGGATCAGAAGGTCAAATCTGTCGAGTAACATTAATCGATTAGGTATCATTAGCTACCTTGAACCTGCATGACTCCTCTTTATCACATCGGCGTGGGTCAGCGTGATTTTTTATATCATTTTGGCGAATCTTGATAGTGTAATGCAGGACTAAATTAAGGAAATACACAACAATTTTATTTTAATTTTCATATATCACCCGACACCGAATTTAATTTAGTACGCATATAATACTGAAGTTGTGAGTTGTGACATGCCAGATTGTCTATATCCATTGAGGTCCTACAATATATTTACTGAGGATCCTACTTACAATATATGTCCCTTTCCTCCTTTTTCATATATTCTTAGGTTTTTGATAAACAACAAAACAAACTATGCCCAACAATTGAAAAGTATCAGAAGAAAATCTTAATAATGTAACACCAAGGATTTCTTCTAACTTAACCATGTAAGATTACACATAAAAAACATTTACTTGATTTAGATAGAGTTATCAGTTTTAAATAGACTGCTTCATATCGATCCGATTGCCAATTGGTTAATACCAAACCAAGCTCTATTGAAAGACGCGGGAGTTCTTAGACGAGCAGCATGGGAAAAGTACCTTAAAACCCGAGTTTGAGTTATGATCATGCGTTCCCTTGGAGCACCTTGGCAGTCTCCTCTGCTCTTGACTGGATACCTTTTAAGAACTCGACAAGGACACGCTGCTGATAAGAACCTCCCTCCTGTGTGCATTTGAGAAATAACGATTGGTATACTAAAATGCTGCTCCTCTTGAAAGAAAACAAGATTTTAATATAAGAAAGTGTGCTAACCGTTCGAATCAGTGTTCTTTCTATTCGTTTCTTTATGGCAGCAAAAAGTTGATCTGATGATATATCTCCTTTTCCAGCACTTAAATTATTGATCAGCACAGTATTCCATTCTGATTCTGGAGCTGCAATCAAATGGTAGTCAATCAGTGCTAATTCAACTGATATTTGTTTCAAAATTGAAACAATATGTCAGGACACTATTTAGAGAACAAAAACTTATGTGTTGTTAAGGTTTGGGAAAAGACCATCTGTTTCGTTTTACACAAAACCATTCTTGCACATAAAACATGATCGTTACCAGATATTTATGAGACCATATTATAGTGATACATATACAAAAGGTAAGACACAGGCAACTAGCACCTTCGATAATTTCCTCAAGACACTGCTCGGCTCTTAAAACTTCATTTCCTGCACCACATGATTCCCAAGAAAATACTATGTTAAGAATAGGAATATTAATGATTGCAACTTTTTAGATACATGAGTGAACGGAGAAGAATTGCAATAACATTCATGTGAGGAATAAAACTTTGTATAAAATCGTTAACAATCTAGCACCTTTCATTGCATAACTGCGTTTCGAGAGGACTCTAGAAGCATAAAGTTGTAATACTTTTTGCAGCATTGCCTCAAGACCAGGCTTGTCTTTATCTTCTTTTGCCTGAAATCGGTTTGCCAAACAATTAGTACTTCAGTTGAGATGGGAAAGTGTTATAAGAAAGTTAACTAGTTTAACTTATCATCAAGTTATAAAAAAGGAGAGCATCTAGACTGACTACAATGTGCACATATAAAAAAACATGATTGAATCACCTGCCGTAATTGTGCACTGACTTCTGATAGAAATCCCTCATCCAATTGACCTTCTTGCTCCCTTTGCTTTACTTCCTGCAGATTATGAACATAAGTCAGCATTCTATTATGGTTGAAAACTACAAAATAAAGCCTTCTTGTTATGAACGCAAATACAGATGGTAGTTGTGAGTTCTTGTGAATGGATTAATTTGGGTTATGTTGCATCCCTAATGTTTCAGTTGGACAGTTGGTATATCAAAATGTTATGAACTGAAATACCATTGTTACAAGACTCACGTGACTGGCACGTGAGATTTCCTAACTGATTTTCCCGCCTCTTTTAGAGTTTAAATACCAACATTTACCATTTCAACTTTTATATATTCAATTTGTAAACTTTTAAAGGAGGTCAAGGAGAAGCTCAAGCTCAAAGGAGTCAAGAAGAAGCTCAAGCTAACAAGACTACAACAACATCAGCTCCTATAGTCAACACAGTCAAGCAATTATCAAGACCAGCAATGACACAAAAGATGAAGCTGCGTCAATCCACTCTTATAGTTTCTAGGTGTTTTATGTATTGTAGCAATCGGCAAAACCGCAAAAAACCCGAACCACGGCAGAAACCGGTGGATCGGTTTTAAGAAAAAAGAAAAACCGCAAAATGTGGTGCGGTTGCGGTTTTACCCGTAAAACCGAACCACAAAATCCGCACCGCACCGCACGTGATTATTTTAAAAACAAAAATGGCACATTGATTATTTAATGTGTGTTATAAGGCTTCTAGTGCATATTATCATTAATATTCTTATAAGTGATACGTAATATGTGTGTTTACATCTATATATATACATTTAAAAAAAAAACCCAACATTGTAAATCAAAAACGCAAAAACCCACATTAATTATAAGTCAATTGATGGTGCGATGCGGTTAGACCCAACAAAAAACCGCAAAACCGGAATCCCAAAAAGTGGTGCGGCGCGGTTTACATTTTCATAGAAACCGCAAGAGCGGATGCAGTTCGGTTTTAATAAAAAACCGCACCACGCTCACGTGTAGAGTAGTTGTAGTATAAATAGTCCATTGTACACACAGTTTTCATTCAATTCAATACACAACAGTTTTTCCCTCCATTTCTCATTTTCTCTCAATTTACAACTCTGATCACATCAAATCGTGATAATCTCCATAAATCAAGACCATTCCTCAAGTCAGGTTCATCACTAACAACAATCTGTTATAACAGAATTCTGTTACAATCACCAGAAAACCACCATAACCACCACCTTATTCCACCATCAAAACACATAATCGTACAACTCATTTACCAATATAACAAATCTTTCTTCATCAATTTCGTGTTTCCTAATTTAGATCAAATTCTATCCATATTTCGTCTATAAATAATTTGGCTCACGTCACTTCGTATCAGATCTCGAACTTGGCAACATATTCTGTTCCAATTCTGTTACAATTCTGGCGAGTTAGTTAGTTTTCTGATCGGGTTAGTTAGTTTTCCGGTCAATTCTCAATCACACATACGTCAATAAGTCAATTTCGTTCTGTTTCCCAATCATAAATGCGTTCATTGAGTCGTTTATTCAACTAACTAACAACTGCAATGGTGAACAAAGATCAACTGATGGTGGAATTGGTGATAATAATGATGGTTTGACGACAACCACTGCTGACTTAGACACAACCTTGCTAAGCATGCAGAGATCCACGGAACAGATGAATGAAAACGTTAGATGGCTGTATGAAAGCGAAGTGCAAAAACGTTTTGGTTCGTTGTTTGATGACCCTATGGCAGAGTTAAAAAACTTGAAGCATGTGACCACTGTACAATCGTATCAAGAACAGTTTGAAGCATTGATGAATAAGGTAGATTTACGTGAATCTTATGCTATAAGCTTGTTCATAGGGGGACTAAAGGAGGAAATTAGTACGTCTGTTAGAATGTTTAAACCAAACACTCTAACAGATGTATATTGGTTGGCAAAAATGCAAGAAGCAACTTTATCGGTTAGTAAAAGTAGGCAAACACCCTTGTTACCATCACCTAGATCTACTTATGCCAATACAAACAGCCATGCTAACGAGAATGTGACTTATCCACCAAGAAACACTAATCCTGCCTCAAACACCAGAAATAGGCCGTCTTATGTGCATCACAGGATAAAGTTAACACAAAGGGAAGCAGCTGACAAAAGAGCAAAGAACTTGTGCTTCTATTGTGATCAAAGGTTTGTTCCTGGCCATAAGTGTAGTGGCCAACGGTTTTCTTTGGAGATTTGTGCTGACGAAGGTGAAATGTTAGAGAATGATGTTTTAGAAGTAGAGGAAGAGCAAATGATGCAAAATTCTGGCGAAAGAGTTATTGAAGAACCCCAAATATCAGTCCATGCTTTAAACGCGGAGTGTGCTTACAAGACTATGAGAGTGAAAACATATGTAGGCAAAAACGCAGTCCACACTTTGGTAGTTTCAGGGAGTACTCACAATTTTTTGGACCTTAAGACTGCCAAGAAATTGGGATGTAAGCTGAAAAAAATTTGTCCAACAGGGGTGTCAGTGGCTAATGGGCAAGTTATAAACTGTTTGTATGAATGCAAGAATTTTCAGTGGACTTTGCAGGGAGCGGTATTTACTACCGATGTGTTGATTTTACCTTTGGAAGGTTGTGAAATGGTTTTGGGGATTCAGTGGTTATCTACTTTGGGCTGTATTAAGTGGAACTTTAAGGAACTGGTTATGGATTTTGTGTACGATAATAGAAGAATGGTGTTGAGGGGTACTCAAAAGGCCACATTGCAATGGTTATGCGGAAAGAAGGCTAGCAAGGAAGTGAGGCAAACTCAGGTTGATTCAGATGCTACTTGGGAACTATAAATTCAGTGTTATCCTGAGATGAAATTACATTCTTGAGGACAAGAATGTTAAGGGGGATGGATTGTTATGAACTGAAATAAGATCGTTACAGGACTCACGTGCTTGGCACGTTAGATTTTCTAACTAATTTCCGCACCTCTTTTAGAGTTTAAATACCAACATTTACCATTTCATTTTTCATTCATTCAATTTGTAAACTTTCTACTTCTCTCTTGTAATCGTAGAACTCACTATCAATATAAGAAATCCTTTTTCATCAATTCGTGTTTCCGTTTCTTACCTGGAAGGCCTAATTGAGATCAAATTCTATCCATATTTCGTATATAAATACTTTGGCTCAGATCACAAAATAGGAAAACAGGTCAAAATGACCGATTTTATGGTTCATCTCTTATGAGTTGGACGCGATTGGCTAGTTTCGGTGAATATATATTTTTTCTTAAAAAAGAAATCTATTGTTGGTTAATCGTAAATAGATTGTTCTGGTTAACCCAAACACAACCATATCTTAAACAGGTTATGTGGGTCGATCCGTTTACAACTCGAACCCATTTAGACCCACACCTAACCCGTTTATTTCAGCGTTGTATTTCTATAGTAAAAGTTACCTAAAGTGTTTTTTATGCATGGAACATCCTAAATACTTCTGTTATAAAATATACTAGACACACCAATTATATGAAAAATGTGGATAAAATAGTGACTCAGGACTACCAACCCGTTTCAACCAGCGCCAAAAATTTCGTGTTTTGACCTATTACTTCACCCACCATTTTCCAAACCAGCAAGCCTCATTGTGTAACTTGATTCAGAGTACAAAAAGAGGAAAAGTTTATCGAAGCAAACCATACTTTTTCCATGAGATTGATGGCGTTTGGATCCCTAGGAGGCCAACAAATTTCTTCAACTTCACTGACTACAGGTCGTAGGATTCCTTTAAGAACATCGGTAGCTGACTCTATTTTTTCCTGTAGGAAGAGGAAAACTGCGATATGTGTAAAAAGATGTAACGGTAAAAAAAATGATACATTGTGTTAATCACTACTCGTTACCTTCCTAATGCAATGCTACAAATATAGAACCAACAAGTGTATGCGTAAATAAGTTATAAAGATGGTTAAAGCTAAGTACGTTGGTCTTGTGAACAACACGATCAACTATTGTCATGATGGACGAGGCCAATTCTTCTAAGTCTTGCTGCAAATACAAATGAAGTCAATATTCTAACATATAAAAATTTAAGAATTAGATGGGATGCAAAATAAAATGTCTAGATGTGTACTTTGTCATCCTCTGATTTACAGGTGTCTGATCTAGCTGCAAGTCGTATCCAGAAGCTCTCGTTGTAAGCAAGAATATTTTCTACAACAAGCTTCTTAAGCTGTTATTGAGGTATAGAAATCAGTAAAGAACTAAAGATGTTTAGTTATCAGTGGATATAAAAAAACAGATGTGTACAGGAGTGTCGGCATACTTCTTGATCACTAGCGTTTTTCAACGTGTCTATAAGTCTATCAACTTCCACTGTTTGTTTAAAAGCTTCTTCAGCTTCTTTATTGGCTGCACATACAATATTTCCCCTGTTTATTATATCCAAGATAAGTGATTTGAGAAGTAACAGATCAGCAAAAATAAGGAAAACGAAAGCCATTATTATAAATTTATAATACAAAAAATGACATCAAGTGATAACACATCATAGTAAGCCAAAATATTTAAAATGATAATGAAAGGTGGATAAGGAACATATGAAGCTAGAACATGGTAGATTCAGCAAAGGGCCTTTAGCCCAGCTGTATGTGAGTGGCTTATCAACCAAAGACGTTGTGAGTTGCAGTCTCGTTTAAGACACGTGTGAGATAATAGGTGGCACATAGATAATTTGCCTCAAAGGATGAACATGATAGATTCTAGTGAAACTATATTTATATGTAAGATGTTTAGAAAGTTAAGGTATACTCGAGGCTTACTACAAGCTAGTAATAACAGTCAGTAGCGCTAATATTAGCAAAACCGTTTGGTGTAAGCCCTGACGCTATAACTTAGTAAAGCTTGCACCGTGCAAAATTCCTAAAAGAAATTCTCTGGATAAAACAGTTTGGAAGCATAATTTTACATATCAGTTGGCGTAAACTGTACTTTCTACAAGTATTTGTCTGACAGACGATAAGCTAACTAGCATATGTAATGCAACATTTTTATTTTAGTCACACATATGAATATCACATTCACGTAACCTTTTCTAGCATGAGAATCATTTGATGACATAAAGGAACTATGATGTACCGCTTTGTATACATGAATTTCCAGTCCAAACTGTTTACTTCAATTCCAGATTTAATAGATAAACATTTTCTATGCACAATCCCAAACTCCCACAAAACTCAATAAGCAGTTATACATCCTAATAAGGCCATGATTTACAAGTTGTTCGGACGTGTGCTTAAGAATTATTGTTCGACCTTCAAAGAATAAAAAATGCAAACAGATAACTGCGTGCTGAAAGTCGTGTATAGCTATGTAACTTAGCATATACCTCTAATTCTATCTAACGAGATTATTAGTAGCAATTTCCTACCCACTTCTTCAAAATGGATTACTTTTAACCTAAATTTCAAAATAACCATATTAAGCACACATCCAAATACCCCGTAAATCATGTCTGTGTGAGGGTGTGCTAGGCATTGCATACTGAAACTGCTTATTAAGTTTTGTGGGTGTTTGGGATTGCACATCCAAACTGTTTATCTATTAATTTAGAATTAAATTAACGAGTTCCAACCAGAGCTACTTATACAAAAACATCTTTCAGAACACAATAAGCAAATAGGCAATCATACTAGAGGGGTGTTTCATGTTTGTTTCCGCTTATATAGTGGGCTTATGGTTTATTTGGTTTTGGGCTTATGTTTCATAAGCTAACTTTTTTAGTCTTACTTTGAAACTTTCCGGCTTATATCAGTTCAAAATGTCATAATAAACTTATATAAGCCGAAAAATTTCAAAATTAGCCACAGAAAGTAAGCTTATGAAACATAAGCCCAAACCCAAATAAGCCATAAGCCGAGAGAAACATGAAGACACAGTTCTTTATATAGTGGGCTTATGGCTTATATTGAAATTGTTAGGCTTATATAAGCTTACTATGTCATATAAAGCTTATAGAGCCACAAAAAGTGAGCTTATTATACAAAAGCCCTTAACCAGATAACGTGCAAGCCGACTATATAGGAATTATAAAGACCCCCTTATAATAATAAATTCAGAACACATATGGTAATCGCTAAAATATTAAGGTATAAAGAGGTGGTAAATCTTTGCCCATTTTGTTAATAATGGGCACTTTTTAGGCTTTTTTTTAAAGTACGGGCACTTTTTCTCCATACATTATTATTGATGTGCTCAATGGACACGTGTAAGACACTAGATGTACTCTAATGGGCGTATGTAAAACACCTAAAATTTTTTTTTTTTACGTTTTTATATATTCTTTTTTCCCCTTTTAGCTAGCGCCCGTTTAGCCCGCTGCCTGTTTTGCCACCTCCGTATAATAGTTGAAGCAAATAGCATCATATATAAAAAGGAAAGCACTGCAAAAAGTATAAAAAGAATGTAGGTATGATATAGTACCTTGTTGTTGTGTTGGTGTGGTTTAATGTAACAGGAAATGAGTTATTGCTCCTTATACAAATATTCCATCTGCTATATGATGAAGACTGCTGTATTCATAAGAAACGCACACCCAGTTTGTGAATTTATGAAAATGAATATAAACACATAATTTCAGCAAAGTAGAAAGAGTATATTTATAATACCAAAGGGGTTGTTTGGGAACAAGGATTGGAGCGTATGAGGGGTGAAGAAGAAGAAGATGAAAGCAGAGCAGTTGCCATGTTTGGATGGATATCTTTCCTTCACTCAACACCAACCAAGGAACACTAACAATAAGATATATATACTCTGAGAAACAAAGTTACTAGGATTGAACAAATCATTTTTATTAAGGGTGTGTTTGTTTTTTCAAAAAAGGTCTCACTCGTGTCTGACTCTGACCGGTTAGACGCGGTCAGACTTTTTTCTTGTTTGTTTTTTCAGTCAGACTCAGAGGTTCTAAAGTATATATTTTGAGTCAGACTCAGAGACGGTGAGCAGATCTGAAAATATCCATACTCTTCACCTGCATCTCTTTCCACCATGGTTTCATAATCTTTTACCGACATCTCTATCCACCATCACCATCACCATCACCATCTATCATCCTTCATCCTTTTCCACCAGCTGCTGACCCGATTAATAGGAATGTTTTTTTTTCCTTTTACATGTTTATTTCATACAAATTTGATTGATTTTATTTATAATTCATGCGAAATTGATAAAGGGTTATGTTTAAAAATGAATTGTTTTAATAAATTGCTTGGATGGTTTCATTATAATTTGAGTGAATTTGAGGTGTTTGGATTTGGGGGATAATATATGAATTTGAGGTTTATGTTTAAAATATTTTATGTTGTTTTAAGGAATCATTAGCAGAAACATTAGCGTAGTATGATTCCGTGTTTATGTCTTATGATTTTTAGCATATAATGTGTAGTTGTTGATATTAATGAAAAGGAAAAAGAATGAGCACGAGTCGAGTAGCTTTGGTAGGGTTAGGGACGGTAGAGAAGAGTCACCCTTACATTATCAAAAAAATAGAATACCGAATTGCTTTCATGATTAAACACCCCTAATTAGTTACGTGGTCAAGAACAGTATACGGTATACCTATAAAATCGAGTGAACAAATCAAGAGAAAAGTGAAACCCCTTTCTTCTTCGTTTAGACCTTTTAGAACTTTTGTTTTGTTTCTTTAAATAATGGAAAAGGTTGCATTCGTATAAAGATAACTGATTATAGACGGTATTCTTGGAACAAAGGACCGAAATGGTCCGAAATCCTGGCCTGAAATAGTCCGGTTTAGTGCTATTAGGCATAATCAACGAGATTTTTGGTATGATCGAACTAGACCGGGCCGAAGATCGAAATGGTCCAAAACACCGAGGACCGGACCGAAATTGTTCGATTCGATTCGGTCAGTCCGGTTCAGTTTTACCATGCTCAGCCCTACAAGTCTACAACCCATCGGTCTTTGATACAAACCATGCCCAATCTGTTCTGATGTACCAGCAAAGGGAAACAATACTTCTGTTTCAAAGACCACGAAAGTCGTGACTCGTATGTACTCAAACTGAATGCACAAGTGACCAAAACATCTCCAATTTACAAAATGACTATATTGACTCTCCGTTTCCATCTGTTGGCCAAAAGATTTCCCAACACATACTACAAAGCCACATTTCGGGTAGGGCGTCCCACTTGGTCGTTCTATAACCCATTTTCTTTCACTTACGATATCTATCACCTCACCAAAAGCTTTTTAGAACTCCAGTTAGTTCACAACAGATGGTTTTGTTTCGTCATACTGTTGTATCGATGTCTAACTTGTCACTATGATCAGCCCTTTCATTAAAACCATACCAATTAGGCTCTGCAGAAATCAAACAATGCGAAAATACAGAAATCTGATAACTTGCAAAAACATAAATCTGCATGTCACACTCATAGTAATATTAGAGACCAATGTTCAAAACATACGAAATTACAAATATACATGTCACAGTGTACAACATACATTGTCACTTAAATAAATGTGCAAGCTCAGGACCATTAAGGTCCAAATCTAACCATCCATTCATCTGCATGTATTCGATGTAATGATCTGGTGGCTTTACAGCACGAGGTTTCCTGGGAACATAACCATGAATCCTCTCCAAATCTCTAGCAAGCCAACGCAGATAAGTTTTTGCTTTACAGGTTTGTATCCCATCCTGATTTCACCTGGTGAATTTGGTATCTGTCAAAACATAAACAACTTATAATTATACATGCCAAATATATTTCACAATTGCCTTTTAGACCGGTTATGTCACCGGTCTGGTATGGGGAGTTCCAAAAGAGTTAAACTCGTTTAAACCAGTTGGGGCATCGGTCTAAAATTCACGTCATTTAGACCCGCCTGTTTCATTTCCACCGGTCTAACAAAGATTTTTTTTCTAAACAATTTTTTTTCAAGCAAAAAGCAGTTTGTAATGATAATAAGTTGTTTTGGTTCACTAATAAGCTTCAGCCCCCATCTTTTATCCCTCAACGACCACCTCTTTCACCCCCCCCCCCCCCCCCCCCCCCCGCGAACCATAATTCATCTAGTTCTACCCATCATCTACTTAATTCGGACCGTCATCGTGAATAAGCTACCAAAACAGAAAACAAGCTCCAGGTCTATTCCAAGTTTACAAATTCAAGATTTACGTCAAGAGACATATCAACAAAATTTTCATGTTTTAGGCAAGTCAATGTTATTATCTTATCATGTCTCTATCACACATTATAAATTCAGAGCTTTTCGCCAAAAAATATAACAATCCACCAAACAGGAAATACAAACTTTGGACCGAACCAAAAGCAAGTTACTAGAGCATTTGCTCTATTAAATCCAAAAAGAGCTCCTGAATAGTCTTGGCCGACCAGCTTCATTACCAAAGTAATGAGACTTCCATTCCTCCTTAAACTCGTCCTTGTAGAAATCCTCAAAAGAACAGAACGCGATTTCACCACCATACTTATTGAGTAATTCTTTAACAGTAAACTTCAAATAGCCTCTTTGTTTATAATCTTCTGAAACAGACATCACGCATGTCGTCGTGCTTTCCAGCTTTCTAAGCAACAACGCCTTTTGTGCTTCAATCTCCCCGGCAACTATCGCCTGTGGTGAGAAGTCTTTATGGACCGCCAAATATTAGAAAGAAAGGAGTTGTGCAATCCATAAACCCCCCCCCCCCCCCCCCCCCCCCCCCCCGTTAAGGTTTCTGCAACATATAATGACATCTCATGCACTTATCTGTGCTTCTTAATTCTTCTGAGATCAACATTGGCGTTGGAAGTATGATTATTTTACTTTGTGCAGTGACCATGTACTTATGAATGATGCAGCTGCAGTATCTCGAACTTCACCAGTTAACTACTACCCTTTTTATTTGTGTTGTTTCAGTCAGTTACATCTTAATTTCCTGTTTAATTTCCTCTAACTACTATATACACGGTAGTTCAAAAATTTACGTCACCTGGGTCACTCACCGTAGAATGGACCCGAGTCATAAGGACCACGGATGATTAAGGTGACTGCTCAAAAGGTTTTCAACGAAATGTTTAGTAAAGAATTCAACATACTAGTTACCATTGCTAGTGCGTAAAATCCTTCAAATCTAGGGGTGGTGTTTTGACACGTCTCTCACCTTCTTCTGATGAAAACGAAAGGCACTCACTCATTGATCTGATAATCAATGAGAGTAGGCTTATGTTCTTCTTGTCGTTGCTAGACATTGCTTTTAATCTGTTAGAATTTAGTATTTGTGCTTGATTATGAGTTATAAGTTTGTGTTGCAAAACATGGTTTATTTTCTTGATCATCAAGACTGACCCATTAAAGGAATGATCCCATAAAGTATACTTTTCTGAACATGTGTCTTTTTCTTTCTTTCTAATATTTGACTACTATATTTTGACCATAACTTAACTATCAGAGATTGTTCTTGAGTTAAGAGTAGAAATAGTTTTGGAATTTAGAAACCATATGCACAGTTGTGTATGTTGTTCTCTGTGGAAATATCTCTGCTGGTTCATTATGGACCTGTGTAAGTATTACTTGTTAAGATTTATATGTGTATTTATTGGTTTTCATTGTTTTTTATAGGAATGGGTGACACTAACCTAACTTTTACTCCCGAACAATACAAGTTTTTCATGGAATCGTGTATCGACGAGGTCAATAGGGTAGAGGCTAAAGGTAATAGCCTACATGTTGAGTCGTGGGGGGTAGTTATCAGAAAGCTCAAGGAAGAATTTGGCATAACCACCAACCAAAAACAATTGAAAAACAAATTTGATTACTACAAAGGAAAACATCAAGCTTGGGCTTACTTAAGAGCAAAAACGGGAAACATCTACAACGAAGATACAAATAAATTCACTCTAACAAAGGAACAGTGGAAAGAAGTAAGCAAGATGGGTTCATGAATACTTTAAACGTAATACTTGCATATTATATAGTAATGACAACATAATTAATATGTACTTTGTGGATTTTGTTTATAAATTCAAGTACGGTGGTAGTTTGAAGACTAGTCCATTGCTTTATCCTGAACTTTGTGGTATCTTATTTAGAAAGTGTGCTGCAAGTGGTTCTATTCGTCGACCTATTGCTCAACGAAAGCCTTCTAATGAAACTTCGAGTTTCAACTTAGTTGAAGTTGAGGATGACGTGAACAGTTTGCTCGAAGAAGGGGGTTCTCGGGCAGCCAGTGAGCATGAAAGCATTGATGCGAGTTTTGAATCTTTCTTTGAAGGTGGTTCATCTAAAGAACCAAATGTCCCTGAAGGTAAGAAAAAAAAAGGAGAAAAGATTCAGACCTGAGTGAGTTGGAGGAAACCATGAAGAATGCAATTACTAACATTGATGCTCAAGAAAACCAAGGTCCTACTATGGAGGAGTGTTATGCAAAGTTGAACAGCATCGGGTTGGACCCTGAAGATCCAATCTATTTGGTGGCGTCGAGTATCTTTTGTAAGTCAAAGAGTTACAGGGAGGCATGGATGTTACCGTCAATACCAAATGCCTTAAAGAGATGGATTGAGATGAACGCACGTCAAATGGGTTTTTGAGATGAATGTTTCGTGTAATTGGCTATAGGACCAGAATAATACTAGTTCAGACGTGTTAGTTTCATTTGGATAGAGTCTTATGTTAGCTTGAATATGACTTGTTTGATTAGTTATGATGTGTTTTAAGCATTTGATCAGTTATGACTTGTTTGATCAAGACTTGTTTGCACCTTATGAAATGAAAGACCTGTAGCTTTTTTTTAAGTTTACCACATGTTGTTGATCAATACTTGATTAATCTGTGTATAAAATATGTAGTATATCTTTGAATTTGAATGATATCTTTGTTAATCTATGTATGATATGTATGTATGATCTTTGAATTTGTAGAAACTAAAAAGATTTAGCGAGACTTCTTATTGTGTGTATCGTTTTCACAGGTCATATGGATGCGAAAACTAAACTAGCATTAATCGCTATTGTTTACTTTTATTTTAAATATTTTCGGCGAAGTGCAAGGAAACGTAAAAGGGATAATACTTCAGACAATTATGAAAGAAAGGAATTGGTTGAAAGATAGTAAACATATATCGGTTGAGGAGAAGATGTTGATCTTTCTTATGATAATTGGTCACAATAAACGTTTTTCTGTTATGAAACGTAGGTTTCAACACTCGAAGGAAACGATTCATAATTGCTTTCACGAGGTATTAGATAAGATGCTAGTATTTGCTGACGAGGTTATAAGACCGACAACATTTAATCCAAATCCAAACATTCCAGGAAACAATAGAAGGGAGCGTCGAATGTTTAAGGTAACTACTG
The DNA here is from genome assembly GCA_025667525.1 of Glebionis coronaria. Classification (NCBI taxonomy): domain Eukaryota; kingdom Viridiplantae; phylum Streptophyta; class Magnoliopsida; order Asterales; family Asteraceae; genus Glebionis; species Glebionis coronaria. The sequence goes on along the minus strand of CM046882.1, from coordinate 486,158,459 downwards.
AATTTATTACTAACATGTCTCTTAATTTGAGAGTGTTTTATGTTCAAAAAAAATTGATATTGTTTTAATAATTTGTTGTTTGTAATTAGGGAGCTGTTGGGGCACTCGATGGAACTTTAATACATGCTTCTGTTCCGTCTCATAAACAAAATGTGTACAGAGCACGAGGCAGAGGTGATTGTTATCAAAACGTTTTAGCTATATGTGACTTCAACATGATCTTTACCTATATTGTCGCTGGATGGGAAGGTACAGCACATGACGCAAGAATACTTAATGAAGCTTTAGATGATCCACTATATGAGTTTCCGATTCCCCCAGCAGGTATTTAAGTTTAAAATCCGTTTATAAAAACGTAGATATGAGTATATAAAAATATTAATTTGTTTACTTTCCAGATAAATATTATCTTTGTGATGCTGCCTATAAGCACACACGCGGGTTTATGGCTCCATATCGCAACGTTAGGTATTGGTTGGGAGACTTTCGTCGTAAAAGTGCAATGACGAGTAAAGAAAAATTCAATCACGCTCATGCAAAACTTCGAAACGTAGTCGAACGTGCATTTGGTGTCTTAAAAGCACGTTTTCCAATATTGAAGAGAATGCCTAAATTTCCTTTGGTTAAACAAAGAGATATTACTATTGCATGTTTTGCTATTCATAATTTTATAAGGAAGGAGGGTTTAAGCGATGACTTTTTTGCTCAATACGATGAAGGTGGTATACATGTTAATGTTAATGTACGTGATGATAACGATGATGATGTTGAAGTTGTTCAACCTAATGGGAGCGAAGCCGATCAACAATACATGATTAACTTACGAGATGAAATAGCGGCACAAATAATGCAATCAAGGATTTAAATTATTTTGTTTTGGATAAGTTACTTGAATGATCTTCACTATGTTAAGTTTATGTATTATTTTAAGACAATTCATGTAATAGTTTTTACTATGTTAAAATTTAGAATATGTAATGAGATCATTAACTTAAGCGTTTATTATTGGGCTAGTTACGTGATAAAAGTGTTTTGTTGCATGCTTACACAAGCTACTTATTCATTGTATTATAAGGGGGTGTTTGATTGGCGCTGAACTATGTGATTAAGTGTTGTGTGCTAAATCGGTCAGCACCATGCGTGTTTGATAAAAAAATTTGAAACCTCTGGATGATAATAAAGGCGCTGACCAATTCATGATCATATGACATGCAAAATCATTCAGTGATCGCCATTTGACCCTCACACCCTTCCCCACGTGTCTACTATTATTGTTTGTATTTTTTTTCTTGTTTGTCAACCGATGCTCCCATTTACTTATTACTTTATTCTACTTATCTAACATATCTCTCTTTTAGGTCTATAATATCAAAATTCTAAAAATTGATGTATAAGTTCAATGACAACTTTTTTTAGTATCGTGTGAAGTAATCTAACGTCTTTATATAAAACTTCTATTCTATTTTATCTCTTTTTTGAATCAAAATACACTTTATTTGATTCAAATGCAACTATCACTATAATAGTTTGGAAAAAACTTGGACTAATAATCACCGCAACCACGTTAAAAAGTTCCATTCGTATGTTTGATGTAGTAAATTAAATATTTCCATCATTATATTGCTTAGCAAAACAAATAAAAACAAACCTATCATGCTCGTTCAATAATCAGTGAAATAGTTTTTTGCGTTGAACTTAAACTATTTGAGTTAATAAAAAATATATAAAGTAAGGTTAAATTAGTAATTTTAATAATACACGTTAATCATTCAGCACAGTTATCAAACACTCATAATGTAACTCACTCAGAGTCGTTGAGTCGTTCAGCTTTTGAATTATTCAGTGCTAAATGGTTCTAATTTTATCAAACAGCCCCTAATTGTTGAATATATACCCTAAAAAATGAACCATTCAGACAATTATGAAAAAACAAACAACATTTTTTCAGTCAGACATTACAACCACCTCTTACCAGTAAGAGGTGGTAGTCAGATTCAGACCTAAAACATCTTATTGAATCAAACACCACCTAAGACATGCTCAAAAAAATAAATTTAATAACAATTTTGTTATTCTAATTTTATACTAACAACATCTAATGTTTATATGTTTAATTATGTTTTCGTTTTACCATGCATCGTGTAAATTACTTCAGTTTTTATTTACGAATTTTCATACTTTTTTTACTTTCGATATTTTTATTCTAAATAGTTATATCTTAATTATTAATCAAAAAACTATGTACATCAACCTTACACGTACACGGTTTATAAATTTATAATTTTGTAATGTTTAATTATATAAAAAAATAATTTTTTTAATACTTAAATAGTTATGATGCTAATGGTTCCACGAGTTTTACATGATTTTTTATTATCTGATAATATTAATTGATATTTTGTAGAAATATTTGTTATACAAATGATTTGACTTTGTTTAACTAAAATGTTAGCCATCATTTTTAAAACATTATGTCTTTAGTAACACATAACGACCTTGAAAAACTATATGTTGTTGTAATCTGTAGAATCTTGTTTATTTATTTTCATCTAACACCGATGTATGAGGTCATGCATTCATTTTTATAGTTATATTCATGTCAATAATAATTTACGTAGATTGTATTGTTTGACTTTGTTAACTGTCAAAATAAAAATAGACAATAATTTGTGTTTTTATTTGAATATTTATAATCCCTTTGCTGATTTTTTAATATAACATATATCTTGTATTTTTAAAATATAAAGTGTACAGTGTATAAAATTTAAGAGGGTATTTTGTTTATTTTATAAAGTTATTAAAAAAATATGGAAAATTATAAGTTTACACTTAAGTCCATCTAATTTATTTAGGGTAAAAGCTTTAAAATACCCACGAACTTCACGTTTTGTCCATGATTAACCTACATACTCTGTAAAATACTAGATTACCTTTTATACTTACCATTTTTGTGTTTAATTCACCCTTTTGATAACCTTCTACAAGCTAATATATACACGTCATCACAAATAAAAACACATACCCAAATAAAAACCAGGTTTTACCATTTTTGTCTCATCATCATCACCAAATAAAAACTAGATCCGAATCCACAATCCATAATGACAATCATCACTATCCAAAACCATATTCGGTCTACATAAACACAGATCCATCAATCACCAACAAATATCATCACCTACAGAAAGATCCAAATCGAGGTCTACTTAAACAAAACACACCAACGACAAAAATCAAACCCATATATTGATTTACAAAAAATCAATACTTCACAATCGAATCCCGGATTCTATATCAAAAGACGCTGGTACAAATGATATTCATAAAGCATACATCGAGAATCCAGGTGGATTTCTTCTTTTGGCCATAACAAGGAACTCCAACATAATTGATTTCGATTGTCTTTTTATGTGGGTAACGATTTGATATGAAGATTTGAATACGAGTAAATACATGGAGAACTGGAGAGGTGGTTGTAGGAACTGATTTAAAAAAAACAGTCACTCAATATGGTTGTTAAGGTTTGAAAAACAGTCACTCAATATGGTTGTTAAGGTTTGAGATGGTTGTTCTTCCTGAACCTAAGTATTATCAGTAGTCGTGGTGACTTTGGTCAAAATAGATCTCGTCAAGAAACATAGGGAGATGAGGTGAAAGAACTCAAGCTTTTCCAACGTGGATCCTACGTGGCTCCTATGTGGCAGTTATGTGGCATGGGACCGGATATAACCGGTTTTAAGGGTCAATCTGGAACAGTTAAACAAGTTTCAAGGGGTAATCTGGTATTTAACAAAATACGTAGGTTAATCATGGATAAAACGTAAAGTTCGTGGATATTTTAAAACTTTTAGCCATTTATTTAAAATTCAACTACTAAATTTTTATTAATCCCCTCCTTTTTAATGTTTTAATTTTCATAAATTTGACACATATATCTTTGTGTGTTTCAATCAAATTCCTCCACCAAAATCTTAACTAAATTGAATTCAATTTTGACTTTTTCACACCAATCACATTGCTCAATTTTGCTTATGTGTCAAAATTAAGTCATTTGATTGATCAAATTGTTTTTTACAACCTCCACTTTTCATTAAAATTCTCAAATAATCTAATTCTTTTATTATATAAAAGATTGTCTGCACATAAAATTTAAAAATCATTTGTTAACAACTTTAAGAGTTGCTCTTAGCAAAACTCTTATTTGATTTTTATTAATAATTCGAAATTAAAATTCACAAATTTCGTGAAATATATGAAAACTCGCAAGGTTTATTTTTTGCACGAAGTCATATCTTACGAAACTTTTTAAAAATTGCAAGGTTTGACCTCCTAAAATCAAACCTTGCGAATTTTTGAAAATTTCTTTTTTTTTCTTTTATGGTTATCAAGTTTGATTCGAAGCATAAAGTCGTAAATGTCCCTTTTTTTAGTTTCGTGTTTTTTAAAATTATCCAAAAAGGAGCTCGCATAAGAAAGTTATGGCCGAAATAACGTAACAAATTTTTCACATTTAGTTGGAGATAATTAACTCACACAAACTTTTTTCTGATTAAAAAAGCTATTTTAAAAGAAAAGATAGATGAAATAACTTTCATGTTTTGAGCAAAGCGTTAAAGCTGAAGGTAAAAGGAGAAATTTTCAAAAATTCCTAAGGTTAGCCTTGCGAAATTTATCGTAACTCGCATGATTTGACTTTGTTAGTCAAACGTTTGTTCTACATATTTTCGTGATTCTTCATGTGTTTGCTTATACCTAATTCGTTTTGTATTTATTCACGTTTGACTATGAAATAGATTTAACTAGAACACATCCCAAATTCATAAGTGTTGTGAGACAACCATTTTTAACAAAATGAATAAGTTTACCCTGTAATCACCTACACAATATTGAACACGATATGCATTTAGCAACCAGCCCTCTCCAAACCCATACAAACAATTAGGCCCGAATTTAGCTATAGGTAACAACCCAAAGGTAACCCAAAAGATATGACATCATTTTTCATGTCTATGTTAGCCCATATTAGCCTCATTTCAACCCATTTTAGTAATGTAGTAAATAGAAAGTGACTCAATTTAAGTATTTCACCTGCATTACGTACTAACTTTTGACTAATTCAAAATAAAATCATTATATAAGGAATGATATCAAGCGATCACTCGATCAGGTCATCAAACGAATAAAAACAATAAGAGTAAAATTCGAAACAATCAAGGCATTAAACGAATCAAACAATCGTCATTTTTATTTCATTAATTTTAATCAAGTGATGTGTCTCATGCTTATTATTCATGCTTTAGAAGTATATAACTTACAGTTGAGATTTTCATGTTGCACTATTCACAACCATCACGTGTTTAAAATAGAAATGAAATAAATCGATAAGAATATGAGCGACCTCTGCACGGTTCTATGAATGAGTATGTAATTAAAACGAAAAAGAATAATAATAATGTTGTGAAAAACAATGACAATGTTAAATTTAATATAGATAATAAAAGTCCTATAAACAATGAAAGCCTGGAAAATAATAAGGTTAACACCAATGATGATAATGAAAACCCTATAAACAATGTAGAAAACGATGAGGTGAAAGGAAATGATGATAGTGAAAATTTAAACAATGATGAGGTTAATGTTGTAAAACCTGCAGTTTTTAGGTTTTGATTATGACATCATTGTACACGTCACCTCATGATATATATATATATATATATATATATATATACTAGACGAGTACCCGCGCATAGCGACGGGTTTCTAGTTTCGATAAATTTCGCCTACGAATAATTGTTTTTTGGAAAACTGTGTTTATGGTGATAGAAAAACCTTTGTTAATACTGTTTTTAGGATAAGATAGTTACATTGGGTTCCAATAATGTTAATCCGTGTGCGATCGTCAAGTTCGGTAGTATTATTAAGATTGCACTATTAAAAAATTGCATTAAAATCCGAGTATCTGCGTCTAGCGGCTCGGTGTGTACCTCACAAAAAATTGATTCTAGAAGTCTAGAAAGCCGACGTTATGTCCACTCTTTTTATGTTAATTTCATGTTATATCTCCCATCTCTATTTCTCCGCATTTAGCATGACATTCGTTAGAAATTAATAATAAAAAATGAAATTTATTTGAATCATTGTATAAATTCGAAGTTCACCGAAATCCGATTATTACACGTAAAAGCTACAAAATTTGGTAAAAACACGCAATTACACCAACCGGAAACAAAAGTAATGATTCGACCCATGTCAAAGATACATGACTTTAATTACTAAACATATCTAAGACCAATTAAACCACTAATTAGGACCCTCTTTATAGCAACCGAAATCTCAATTCATTCACAGTTTGCTGAAACAAATATCAATATGTTCCAAAACAAAACCTTTCGAAACTTGCCCTTATGCATAAGGTTGTCTACAATCATTGTTCCCACTAAAGCAGCAGCAACTTCGTCGGGCCTTTCGTTGGGACCTGCAATAAAACAGTTTATATAGAGTTGATATGACCACAAAACAAAATGAACATGACTTACCTATTCATAAATTGATATTATTTTTCAAAAACAACTTACCGGATGTTGGTGTTGCCGATGAAGACATAAGTGAAAAACTCTTTAAAAAACAAATCATTTGCGAGTACTATCTGTAAGTTGTTTCGTGTACCAAGGATTAGGACTTTTTACACTAAGCTAAAGGTGTGCGACACTTATATAGCAATATAGAACTTTACTCGTGTAGAAACTTATAAGAGCATGTAGTGTATACATACCCGCTGGACAAGCAATGAAGGAGGTTTCAGAATTAACATTTGTTGCACAACCACGAGCAAAATCTTGAAACAGAAATAATGATTTTACAAAACCTATGAAACTTAGAGTTTTAATAATGTCTCAAAAGGATAAAAAACAAGTGTCGAAAAATTACCAGTTATGTTGTCACCAATAAATGGATCTTGTATTTTAGAGAGAGAGATAGAGATACGAACCTAAGAGATGAGGGCATTCATCATGTTTTTATGTGTGCTTTGTGATATTAATCTGTTATGTATATCCTTCAACTATTCTTTCTCCGAAAGTTTTGGGATTAGTTTTCTTAATACGTATAACGTTGCATTGAAGGCTAATAGTATATTTTTATATATAAGTCTAATTGGAGAATTAAACATTAAACCATTCAACATTTCCGAAAATAATAATATTGAAATACACGGTTTAGTGATTTATTACTAAAAAGTTCATATTTCTATTTTATAGTTATGTATATCCTTCAACTATTCTTTCTCCGAAAGTTTTGGGATTAGTTTTCTTAATACGTATAACATTGCATTGAAGGCTAATAGTATATTTTTATATATAAGTCTAACTGGAGAATTAAACATTAAACCATTCAACATTTCCGAAAATAATAATATTGAAATACACGGTTTAGTGATTTATTACTACAAAGTTCATATTTCTATTTTATAGTATAGATATAGATTGAAGAATACAATTAACTATTTCACCATTAAACTACATTGCCTCATTTAAAAAATTGATTAGTAACAGCCGAGTCTTTTTAACATTGCCCCATTTAAAAAGTTGATTAGTTCAATATAACAGCCGAGTTTTTTACTTACCATATTTGTTGATTTTTCAACTTTTCAACATTCAACAAATTAGATACACCCTTTATAGGGTATATATATATATATATATATATATATATATATATATATATATATATATATATATATATATATATATATATATATACTAGCTGCGTAACCCGCCCAACGGGCGGGTTTGTTTCATTATTTTTTACCGTACGTTTGTGTGTTTGCAGTTGTATTTTTTTCACGATTTTTTATGCTCTGGCCACCCAGCGGATTTGTTTTGTTTATTCTTTATACACATTTTTTTGTTTTGTATTAGTTGTTGGTTTGTGTTCTTGTTGTTTTTTAAAATACGTTTTTGTTTTTGTGTTACATTTACTAAACAATTTACGAATTGAAGGATAGTTTTTGTCAAAATTGTCCGATTGTTTGTAACCTTTTTAATAAAATGGTAATGACTTTTTTGAAAGTTATTAATTTGTTTTTTAAACTTATTATTACTTAACCGCTACGGTTATGATTAGGTTAAAACTGTGTTTTTTTATTAATTATCTTACAGCGTTGATTTAACCGATTTAGTTTACCTCGAACCTATTTATAAACCGATTATTTCAGTTCGATGTCGTAATTTTGGTTGAATTTATCCGGATAATGCAATGATGTCGATAGTCTTATAGGACGCTTAAATTATTCTTAATATATGAAGTTGATCGAGTGTAAAGTATCAACAAAAAGATGGCTTGCATCAAGTGCATGTGAGTTAAGATTCTAAATCAACCATAAACAAACTAAATTATTTATCGATTATAACAATGAAGAAATATAAGTATTCATGAAACATGACTCAACCGTGTTCTCTTTGAAATTGTAAGCGATATTCTACCATAGCGTCTATTTAAAATAATGAGGTAGCTCAAGATAATAATAATGATGTAAAGGGTCTATCATTCCAATAGCAGTAGTGCACGATTTGAGAAATGAATAGAAGTTAATGTGTATAGTAAGTTTGTGAATCATATTTTTTTGAAAAAACAATATCTCGTAGAAAATATCTTGAGGTAAAGCTTTAATTTCTTAATTACTCTTATTTAAACAAATAAAAAAGGATCAAAGTTTTTGTTAAAACTTATTGTTACTAACAGAAAAAAAACCCATATTTATAAACACGTTTCAAACTTGTGATTTGTGACGTTTGATAAATGCACCTTCCGATAAGAAAAAATAATCGAGTATGATCCGAACTTACTAACCAACATAAAGTATATTGATATGAATACTTATTAAATTAGAGATTGAACAAAAAAAATTAGAGATTGAACAAAACAAGTGAACCCTTGAACGTAATTCATCATATGAGCTCAAGTGTAATAGAATTCAAGTAGAAGAAATCTCACAACATGTAAACGTTAAGTCTTTGAGCTGGAAAACAATGTTAATGTAAAAAGAAAGAAAAAGTTTTTGCCCGGTGTAGATCCATAAAACGCTCATCTATTTGTCTCAATTCTTATTGCTCCAAAATAGACACCAAAGTCTACAAATCAATCTATGAGAGATGCTGGTTGATAAAAGACTTTTAGAAGGAACATGTTCCAGTAAATTTTACTATAAAACTAACTATATATAAGTCAAGACAAAAATCATGCACATAACAAAAAGCATATAGAAAATAAAATGTGTTGACAATATACTTACAGTAGTTTGTAAGGATTTTTGGTCATAGCCTTGCATAGCTAACTTGGCCAGATAAGGAGTATGGAAGCCAAAGTCAACCATCATTATCAACTGATATCTAAGCCAAAGTCAGTGACTTGTTAAAAAACAAACATCAATCATATAGACACACTTAGTATATACGTATAGGAAATCAAAAAACTACAATACCAAAATTTATACATGTTCAATTATTTCCGGCTCCCGGTCGGCACCGCTACTGAGAAGTAAAACCAAAGATTCTGCAACCTTTTGTGCTCTTAATGCATATTCGTATGTAAAATGGAAAAAACTCAAAATCTATGTATAGGCAATATTCTCTACTATTCTAGGAAACTCTGCATTTTCAAATTCCTGATCACCTAATTCAATCTGCATAACATTCATATCTATACAATATGAAATTGCTAATATGTCGCATTTATCATCAGAATTCATAAATACAACTTATTTTCAATCAATCGAATAACAAATTAATCAATTTAGTATCTCAATATCAAATAGAAGACGCACACCCAAACACTAACGTGTATTATTTCACCTTTTTTCTATTACCCCTAACAGAACTCTATGATAACGCAGATGTCAAAGAACCGCTCAACAAAGATACAAATAAAGTTCCTTAAGTACGAACAGTCAAGTCAGTACAAAAGTACACTGGCCTGCACTACCATACACGAATTTCATTAGACTACATTAAATGATGTAGTGTGATGCAAGATATGGTCAATCAAACACCAAATAGCTCATATCAGGTCATTGAAATATTTAGGTCATGTCACCGATGAACTTACCTCATCAATTACTTGGTGTTCTTCCCAACCGCCACCAACTTGCTTTTTGGCAACCATCACCAGATTTAGGTAGCCAGCGCAACTGTTTGGCGTCCGACCACCGTAATCACCTGATAAAACAGATAAAAATCAGAAATGATCTCACCTCTCGCTCTTTCAAGCCATCACTTGTTGCCTACAAATATTCTAAGAACGAAATTCAAATCACATGTAATAAATTTATTGAAGTGGTAAATGTCAATATGAATATAGATTATCTGATATAAAAATTTACACCTTATGACCGAAGAATTGTCCAGCTGGATCATAGTTGAAGAGCTTAAGCCCATTCTTGATCAACACCCAAAACCATAGCTACTACAGTCGAGATATATGAAAAGTATTGTATTTTGTTCCTATAAAGCTATGATTTTCTGCATGAGAAATTCAACTTGTTGCTGTAAACAGGCGGAAAATCATCCTCTTTATTCTCACCAACATGAGGCATGCGGGGGAGATTACCCTGTTGATAAGCTCTCTTGTTATGTTTCTGATGACAACCTTTGAAGCAATGATAGAAGCAGCAAGTTCACATACCAGAATGTATTACTGCATTAGATTCGTGCTTGGATAGGGTTGCAACTCCCTGGAGCGAATACGAATCATTAAAGATTTGTGGTGGGCTGACTGAAATATGAACAATATGACTAATAATATAATTAGTAAAATGGGTAAAAACTAAGTTATATGCTATCTGGTTAACAAAACAATTACTTAGTGGGTTAAAAAGTACATATCCAAACTCCTTATCTGCATTGAAGCATTAGTAAAATGGGTAAAAACTAAGCCACATGATTGACCATTATGATTAAGCTGCATTGAAGAAACAGAAAATGTAAATCATGTTTTGATAGAAAGGGCATCTGTTTTTGTACTGATGCAAGACTCTTATACCTGAAGTAATGCTTCACAAAATCCGGAGTAAGTTATATGATCACCATCGCTTAAATGCTAAAACATGTAGGAAATGATTTTGTGGCTTTGGTCTCCCTCAGTTCCTCAATAAGTTTGAGCACATCATCGCACACTACTTGCAACTCGTCAATCTCCTTTTTGTAAGTTTGCCACAACTCGACAACAGGGGTAACCTCGTCTCAAACGGTAACTGATTATTACTTTGTGCCATAACTTGAGTATTTTATTTCATCTTTTTCTTTTAGAAGAGCAGTGGCGTCACGTTAGCTATGTGGTTCCCGCAAGTTTTCACTGGAAGATGTATTGATCGTTCTTGCAATCTTCCTATGTTATCTTGCTAGAAGATGTAGTACGGTTCCCTGCTTATAAAAGAGTTAATAGTAAAGCAAACAGTCACTATAAGATTGAGTTCGACTAATACAAATCACAGTTTAAGACCATATAAGGTAGAATTATCTCACTTTAATCGCCATTTCTCGCAAGCTTCCTCTGGTTTATGCAGAAAGATGTAGTCACACATGTGCTGGTCGGATTGAGAAGCAAGTCTAAACAGTTTTGTATGAGCCATTAACATTATTATCAGTTGGCGAGGGTCTAAAAGAGATTAAATAGGTTTAAAAAAAAAGAGCACGAAGATAACAGACTCACTTCCCAAGCACCAAGGAACATGAACGTGTGATCAGCTAAGGTGTCATCGAGTAACTTCAGTGATGCAACAACACGAGGAAGTACGACACATGTAGTCCCCTATAAACCAAAGAAGCAAAGTTACACAAGGATATCTCAGACTACTTAAATAGAAACTTTTTGCTGATAGATAGTAGCCTAATATACGATTGAAAAAGTTTTTACAGTTTCAATAGTAATTCACCTATTCTTGTAGTTGCAGAATAACACGAGTGTCATGGTAATTTACCGGATTAAAGTCACCAGTGTGATAGGGCACCACAGGCAAAAGACTATATGCTCCCGCTGTCACTCTATGATAAGGACCACATACAGATAAAAATTTCGTGAATACCTGCATAAGTCACAACATAAATCCTATTACTCCGTATAAAGCACACTGTTCCAAAAATAAGAATATGTCGCACACTGTCCCAGAAATCACACTGTTACACCCTTGGACTACAGTTTCAAGAATCGAGTTCCAATTTATACCACCAAGAAATCTAGTGGATATATCAGCATACATGAATCATTAACCAATATAAAACTTAAGTTGGAGTTAAAGACGGAGGTGGAGTTGGAGCTTCTGTCCTATATTAACTTGCTTATTAAGGTGCTTGATCCTACATAGGTGCGCCACCAAAGGCGGTCCCACTGGTAAATCCATCAAGTTTTGAGGCGTTGAGAACACCTTGGCCTCCAGCCGTTGAAGCTGTGTGCGCGTCCCATATCCACTTGTGATACTAATTCATCATGTACCTTTTTTAAGAACCCAAAATATAAACAAACAACTAATAGGGTGAAAACTTAATTTTTTACTACTACTAACAAAGATAATTTTCAAATCCATCTATATCCATATATTCCGAACATGCTTATACCTAAATTCATTAAATATCTCGAAGTACTTTTACTTTTACTTTCACTTTGATTTCGATTTTGTTTTTTTTGTAAGACAGTCCAGATAGGTCTATTATATCTGTTTTAACTTCCTAACAATGATAAGTTATTTAACTCGAATTCTAATGGAATAATCGGGCGAATAGATATCATAACTAAAAAGGAGACGCACCAGATCTTGCTAGTAATGGTACTGATCGGATATGTTTCCACAACTCCATGCATCAAGATCGGATATAAACCCCATTAATAAAACTTCTATATGTAAAGATATCAATTTCCCTTTATGATCCCAGCTGGTCCACCCTAGAATACCTTAGACTTCATAGAAAAACTTACCCGCATCAAAGAAAATACACACCAGAAAACACATAACCATATACATATATTTGTTTCAAGCAAATACATAAGAACCAAACAATTATATTAGGGTTCATGATGAATACCGGTGGCTTTAGGGTTCTTGTTATAGTTTATCCGGATAGATGCATATAGTGGCTTTCCTGTAAGCCTTCTTTAGGCAGCAGTCATAATAACTTCAGTTTACGGAACTGGCTGCCAGCCACTATCAGACCCAAGAATATGAAAATAATTTTTTGTTATCTTATATCTAGAAGTTTAAGCCAAATATGTAGCTAAAACAAACAGAAGGTAGTGTCGAAATTCAAAAGATCTCACATACCTAGTGATGAGGATTGCCACCCGAAGGCCAAAGGGTGGCAGCTTGCTTATAGTAGCTTGTGGATTTGAAGCACCCTCTCCATGCAAACCTTTGTAGCGAGCAAGGTCTCGCAAGTATATAGAATTATAGCAAGCCTTTTTTCACGTTAATAGGTTTCTCTCCGCCTCTAGACAAAGCCTGATGGTGTATTTGACTGATCCATCTTTAAAAGTATATCTTGATGCTATGTTTAATACTTCAACAATATAATGGCTGAAACACTTGTCAATCGTTTCAATGTAACAAATGTTTAGTTAAAACTGAGAATTATTACATCAATCTAAAAAATCAAAAAGCTTACCTTCGGATAACAATGAAGTTATCGTGATAGTAAAAATTGTGATAGTAAAAATCGTTGTATTCTGAAGAGAACATTGGATGTATTTTAGGATGTGATATAATTTTAGCCTAAGACGTCCGGATGTATTTTAGGATGTGATATAATCTTAACAGAAGACATCCAAATTTGACTATTAATTAATCGGTTTCCGAATGATATGCTATTAATTGATCGGTTTCCGAATAATATATTTTCTAAAATAAATTAGATATAATTTGTAGCCAATGAGAGGCCTCAATATTTTAGGATATATTGTAGCCAATAAGATAATGCCACATAGGATATGACATGGCACATCTTATTTTCCTATGTCAAACTTAGCCCCATATATATATTATAGATATATATATATACTAGGCGAGTACACGCGCATAGCAGCGGAATTACCCGGCGGCAGATAATTAACAAAACGTTAAATTATGGTAAGATCCAAGTATAATTGCAAAATGTTGTAAAATATGATATTTCAACTTAAATAAAATATCTTAATACCAAACAACCCGAGTTGATTCGAACCCGACCGAGTCAACCAAAATACACTTCTAATTGCATAGCTTTAACCAGAATCACACTCCTAGTTGCATAGCATTAATACAAAATATTGTATTCTTCAATAAATTTAATAATATATGCTTTTTTAATAGTCGAGTACTTATTTTTAGTTGTTTTTCAAAAAAGTACTATTTTTAGTGACGGTAGTGTATAATTTTTTGTTAAAAATTGATTTGATTTATTTTTGGGTGCGTTGTAAAGTTTTGTTTAAAATTTGATTTGGTTGATTCTTATGTGTGTATAATTTTTGTTTTCAATTCGGGTCATATTTTAATGTCCGATTGTTCTTTATTATGCATATGCATGTGCTTTTAACACATATTTATTTGATTTATGTTTATTTGGATAACATACTTTTACTTGGATATGAGGGGACTCATCCCCACCATCATCTTATTTTAATCCAATAGATAAGATTAAACACAAAATATATTTTTACCCTCTTTTTTCAAACATTAATATCTCTTAAACCGTAAATCGTTAATTTACAACCGATGGTAATTTTGCTAGTGATACGTGAATTGATTATAAATCAAAATTGTATTTTCAAGTAGGTAGGGTATATATGCAATATGTCGTATTAGAAGCGTAGAAAAAAATAATAAACAATTTATTTCTCAATTGTATCTAATGTTAGTGTAAAAAGACGTTCAACTAAATAGTTGTAATTCAAGTTAATTTTAAACACTTAATTGAATATGTAAATAAACATGGTTGTTATTTTTTAAAAAAACAAATTAAAAAAAAGCTCGTTTCATGTACAAAGCACATGTAAAAACGTCAAACATTTCAAAATTTGTTTGACATTTCTTAAATAATGAACTCCTTTGATTTTTCTTTGACATTTTTTAAAAATTAGAAAAATGATTCAAGCTTTGATTTTTAAAAATATCCAAACATTCTGAATTTTATCGCATAAAAGTTTAAAGTTTCTTTTTAACATATCAAATTTTAAAGTTTGACCATTCGAATCTACGTAGTAGAGTACATAAAATCTCGAGCTTTGCTTTTTACTATTTGAAAATTTTCAACATAACATAAAGTTTTACACTTTCAAAAGATGTCATAGCTTTAAAGACTTGAAAATAAGTCTTGTAGATTATCGAAAAGAATTACAACAATACAACATATCAAAATTCAATGTTTAATATATTTTCACGGTCAACTTAGGATGCCAGTTAATGGTTTTTTAACCAAATAAAGCCTAACTCTTATTGTAAACATTTTTCTTTTATATATAGTTTTTTAACAATCAATTTATGGCTTCATTCGTAAAGGCAACAAGTTGAGATATCTTAGCGAATGATGAAGTTAGACATATTAGATCAAGCTCTCAAAAGGTATTCAAACCACATATCCCATATTTAGCTGTGCAAAAATAAATCTTTAGAAATATCAGAATCCACTACCATCACTTTACAGTTAAACGTTAGCTTATATTTGAATATGGAATTTTGCTCAACAAAAAAAAAATATATGTTTGGGATTTTATTTGAAAATGTAATCATATTTTATTCAAGTTACTTTTATATTGTGACTTAACCTTGAAGTTGAACTTTTCTACATGGTCAACCTGAAAATTGTGACTTTAACCTTTAATAACATATATGCCATTTTAAAAATTGTGGCAAGAATTGTGAATTTAATAACCATAAAAAACATATTTGCATGATAATCCAACCAAATAACATCTCCGAGAATTCAAACTTCGAGACAAATATTGGTATACCAAATCTGTCTCCAAATCCTTCGTATCTATTCAAATTTGGCCTCGATCACATTGTAGCTTTTACACTTTCAAAACATTTTAAATTTTCAAATCCTTCTTATCTACTCATATTTTGCCTCGATCAAGGAGTAGCTTTTACAATTTTAAAACATTTTCCAATGTTCCTACATTTTCCAATAAAGTTAGATTTACAACTTTCTAAAAAGCATTTAAGATATCAAAAAAAAATCAAGTTCAAACATTTAAATTTTTTTTAGAAATTTAAACTTATGAGATTTCAATATTTATATAAAAATAAAGTCAGATAAAATTAATTACACAACTTATAAAAATTCAAATAACGCAACTTTTTCAAAAAAAAAATTAGAACAACAAATCTAAAAGTAAAAATGATAACAAATAAAAGCATGAAACTACAAAATACACAAAGTTTGTCACAAACTTTACATAAAAATTTTGGGAGTAAACTTGAGAACAAATTTTCTATAATAAACCTATTACCAAAGTTTATACACTAAGCATTTATTCCGCGACAGTTCTCGGTGCCCGCAATCAGATTAGGTAATTGTGGAAACTGAAAATAAACAATAGTTAAAAACATCATAACAAAGATCTATACAAAATCACTATATAAAAATAACTACTCTACGTCTATACATTTTTTGGCGAGGTCTTCGGTGGTAGCTTTAGGTTGTGAGTCGTTGTGAAGGGTGTTCGTCCGTGAGGTATTCAGTGGTGGTTGAGATATCGGACGTGTTCCGAAGGCGTCGGTGTTATATTCCCGCTTAACGGCGGCAAAGGTTGATTCCAGAAACACATATCTACAAAAAATACAAGCTGTTAACAACTGAGATATGAATAACAAAACACATAAACATATAAAAGAATCTTCAATGCTACCATAAAATAGAAAGACCCTTCAAAAAACACCAAAACTTTCAAGAAAAGTTAGATCTGAGAAATATAACTACATATGCATAAAAAAATGTTCAAAACAATTGCTAATAAAAACGGATCTATTGAAAATACCAAAACTCTTATGAAAACTCGGACGTGGCAGCTTTTCAGCGATTCATTGTGATGGCGGCTGCAAAAGAACATTCATAACCAAATTAATTGTCGTAAATCTTAGATCTAAAAAAACATAATCAACATTATCACCTTAAAACCCTTTCGTCAATGGTTAGTTCCGGCGAGGTAGTGGCAGGCCGTACGTAGTGGTGCAGTGGCGAAGTAGTGTAGTCGTGCTATTAAGTTTTAGGGTTGTGACATGGTGGAGGTTGTGGTGTTGTTAGTGTGGGCTGAGATGAGAGAGAGTTTTGTTGGATAAGTTGTGTATGTGTGTTTTTTAAGAAATAAAGGTAAAAGCACATGTGAGGGTGACGTTTTATAGATCTGTTAAAAGAACCTTTCAAAACTTGATTAATAATCATAGATCTATTATGAAGAAACTCAAAAAAATAGTTCAAAGCATATAAATACCTTGTTGGTGACAGTTGGTCTCGGTGGTCGTGTTAAGTGGTTGTTAGGATCTTGGCAGAGATGTGGGTTACGATGGTTCTATAGTTAGGTGAGCGGTGGTGCGGTCGGGTGGTGGTAAGAGTTTTGTTTGTGAGGATGATGGTAGATGGAGAGTATTATGTATTTTGATATCTCTGGTTTTTTTTTAGATAAAAGAGAAAGTGGAATAAAGATAGATGAAGTTGGTGGGGTATTTATTTGTATTGGTTTATAGATAACTACTTTTTCAACCATTCAACGTTTCAACCATTGACATACAGCTTTTATAAGATATATATATATATATATATATATATATATATATATATATATATATATATATATATATATATATATATAGAGAGAGAGAGAGAGAGAGAGAGAGAGAGAGAGAGAGAGAAAGAGAGAGAGTTAGGATAAAATAAGAAGATTAAGTAAAATAAGAAGAATGAGAAGAAACCACAACCACACATTTCAGATGCACCTACAAAGTCAGATGCATCTCCCCTTACAATTCTCCTTTCTTTGTGGAACTTGTGGTCAGAATTTCTTCTTATTCTTCTCATTTTATATATATATCTTCACATTATATATAACAGGAGGGAAATGCCACATAAGCATGTTTTAATCCACGTCATCTTTTTTAATATTCAAATTTTTTATAAAATTCAGAATTATTCTTTATTGGAATTATTCTTTATTTTCTAAAATTCGGATTTTTTTTAAAAATTATGTCAAATGCAAGAATCGAACCTATGTCTGCTTACTTGAAAGGTAGCATCTCAACCAATGGACCAAGCCAGAACTTATGATGTATGATTGAAAAACAAAATATAAAAACACACTTTAATGGTTAATGGATTACAACCCTTTTATATCATAAACCCTGATTGTCAAACGCATCTTCAATATCAATATGTTTATATCGTTTTCTCGACAACTGCGATACCCTTTCAAAACCCTTTACATGTATAACTCGATCATCTTCTTTGATATGCATGCAATTGTTTCTCATGCTTTTAGGGTGATGTTATGTACTATTGTACTTGATAATCAGAAGTACGATGATGCTGGCGATGTGTTTTTTGCGGTTCATGGTGGTGAGGTTAAAGCTAAGATTTATATTAGGGTTTTGAAGAGAATATTGAATCAATAATCTTCAACCAGGTTTTGTTTTTTAATTTGATTTAGTTATATATACCATCTTTTTTAATTGATTCATTTAATCCATATTTTCAATCCAAATGTTGAAGTTTCTATTGATTTGTTATATATTAAAGCCTTTAGACATGAATTCTGAGAATGATAACAAGGGTAGCCAAGACCTGGTGTGGATTATGGAACACACACGATGTTCTGACGGAGGTAATCGAAACTTAGTATCTTCTCTTACGCTCTTACCTAAATTATTTGTTCTGAACATGTGTTGTGTTTACAATATCAGTCTCTGGCCCTTCTTCAGCTCTGGTTAGTTTTAATTCCATGGGTGGTGACATATCAACAGATCTAGACCTAGACCCTGCTGGAGACCTTGATCCTCTACCAAGTGATGACATGAAGTGCCCTTTTCCTTGATTAGTCTCATGAGCTGATCTCCTAGATAAATAAATTATAACGACATTAGCTTCATTCAAATAAACCATCTTCGACAGATAAAAAAGGATAGTCGCCCCGTCACTTATCATAAGCCTAATCCACGTCAGCACTCAAACTCGCATATTACGGCCCAAATCTCAATCACCCATACCCGTATGTTAAGCCCTAATCTCCATTCGTATAACATCCATATCTTCATCAAACTTATGATCAAACAGATTTGACGATACAATGAAAGTTAAGGTTTATTCAAGATTTATGTTCTTGGATTCATGGCAATTACATATGATCAAAATACCATAAAGATGAAGATTTGAATAACAAAATAGGTGCTCCTTTTCTCAAAACAATGACTGGCTTTGTTTTTTTTCCTATTTTTGATTTATTTTATTTTATTAATGATATGTTGCTATGATTAATTTTGTATTAATGATATGTTGCTATGATTAATTTGTGATTTGATGTTTTTGCTATTGTAAAATTTGGTTGAAACTAATGATGTATTGCTACCAGTTGGGTTTGTTGGTTACCATCATGATGCCATTCAATATTTGAGCTATAAGGAGATTCCTCTTGCACCAAAAGCTGCTTGCGTAGGATTGGAGATTTGAGTTGGTGGTAAAGATAGTGGAGAAAGGTATATACATGATTTTATTTTTACAGAAATTCTGATTATATATATGGTTCAAGTGGGGTCATGCGTTTTCATCACCTCAAATTAAAAGATATTGCCTATTGTGGTCCCTGAATGCTTGCCACTCGCTTTTCATTTTTTGCACAATTTGTTTAACATTCGTCCTGAATGCGTTACTTATTATTGGGTCTGTATTCGAAGATATCTGTATTGGACGGCACTTTATCGTATGACAATCACGTGTTTGAAGTAGGCTTAGGTAAATTAGCGTATGTGTATTGGATTGCAAATCTGCGTTTTAGTAAAGAATTGGGGTTAAAGTTTCGAATCCGATCTTTATGAGAGGAGCTGATCCTTTGTGATTTCACTTTAAATATGAGCTATGTACGGTGTAAATTTGTAGAGGCTATATAGCTCCAGAATATCCAATGAGGGGATATAGTAGGCTATGAAGTAGGATTAGGTAAAATAGTATTAGCCGAATATCATGTAGTAGCTTTGAATCTGAATAAGAAATAGCACTACAAACCTTTTGGTTTCTGGATTTTCATACAAACCAAATGCTAGATAATGTTAGTATATGACAGCCTCAAGGACTTTTTTTCTTTAACACGTTATGATTTTGAAGTAGGCTTTGAGATTCTATGAAAACTTAGATGTAAAGGACGCTAGAAAAACAAATCAGAACATCCCTCAACGCCACCTGAAGTTCAATAATTATGTTAAGAGTCTCGATATATAACTTGAACTTCTCTTAATTATATACACTACTTTATAGAAGTTTATAGATGAAGTGTAAAGGTGGTTCAGCCTACCTGATCTTGAATGTAGGAAGAAGGCAAAGATGAATTTAGTTGATAATTAATAATTGTATTCGATTAGAGCCACATATTTTATCTGATAATCACCTGTAATTTTCGTGATATCAAAATACGGGTTGTTTACTTTATTGCATCTTCCATCAAAACGTAAATTTTGATCGAGCCTATGTCGCATGATAAGTGACCCTTTCCAGCCTAAATAGCTTGCATAGGATCGAGCATCATTACGAGGAACTCCTGACGCATCTGCGATAAAAGTGGCAATCCATGATGAACTTCAGCCTATGGTCGCAAACTTACTCCAAAGGTGAATAATAAAAAAATACATTATGTTGAGGTTTAGGGAATGGATCACAGTGACTTAGCCAAAGATGCCAAGAGCTCACCTGTTGTCAAGTAGAAACTGACGAACTTTCTATACTCTTTTGATAGTTAAAGCATCTTAATAATGTGACAATGCATCATCTAAAATTTATTATCGCGTGCTTAAGATCTGAGAAAGTTACTGATGCTGAGATTTGGTAGAGTGACAATGTCAAACTGTTAGTCAACAGAGGATCTGATGTAAACATTCCTGATGGCGAAGCTACTTGGCAAGTATACTCAAAGTCAGCAAATCAAAAACAGATACAAATCTCAAAACTGTGATGAATTGTAGCTAATTCAGTTTGATAGGATTATTTAATTAGGGACTGAAAGCCGTATGATTGCTTGAATTAGTTTTATTCATCTTTTGTTATTGTTCTCATATGAACAGAATAATTTATAAGAGAAAATATAATGTGTAGAAAAATGTTAATTTTCCAGCTTCTTAATTTTTATAACTAAGGTAATTGATTAAACGAAAAATATATAAAATCTTGGAACAAATAAGTGGAAAAATTTACCTTTTGTGCGTTAACCCAACCCATACTAAAAAATGACCCTTTTTGACCTGTTTCCTAACCTGTCCGATCTGACCGTCTTGCCACCTCTACTGTATAGATAGTTCATGTTTTTTATCTTTTATCTGGATAAGTTGTAGGTTTTAGTCAAATGGATCAGTTTCTTGCCAAAACTCTAAAGTTCCCAACAAAATTTGATTGTTTTAACCCCAAACCTTGAAACATAACAGGCGGAATCGTCTAAACATTTGTGCCTTGAGAGCGTATTACTTGGGACTACACCTCATGGAAATCTTGATTCATTCCTCCATGGTATGCTACTTCCAACTTTTTATGCACTCTATATTTGATAATGTAGATATGTTAGAATGTGTCAAAATATGTGCCTTTTAAAATACATGTCAAAATTCATTACTTTTTTTGGTATGTAATTGCCTCCGAGTGATGTCAAGGAATTATATGATTGTATCCAAGTGTATTTTCTAAAAAGTCTTTTTTTGTTTGATTGCTAGGTATGAGAGCATACAGTTAGAGCATGCTGCGAATAAGCCACTTCTGAAAACTGTATTGCAGGTATCTTGCGTTGAAGATAAAAGAAATTACAATTCAATGTTGAAGAAAAAATCCACAATGACACGAAGGATGGTATTTATAGCATCAGGTAAAAAACTCCTGCATATTACAAGTTATGTATATGCACCGCACAAACACATCAAGTAGAGGGACTTTCTATTACGTATGGACCACTTTGATGTGCATTAAGTAGGATAAGTGTATGTTGAGTTTAAAAAGCATGATAAAACGTGGAATTTTGTATGTAGTTGCAGCACAACCCTTACACCCCTACAAACTAACTATGGTTTTTACCCTTTTTACATTTCAGGGCGCATTCATGTTACAGAAGCTGCTGCCGGTTGTTAACTACTCCAAACACCAACATATGTATCAAAATTATTACTAAACGAGCCATCAATATTGTAAAGCATTATAATCTTCCAAACATCAACAGAATTAAAAAAAAAACAGCTCCTATTTAATTATTCTTCAAATACCTCTGCAAAAAACTAAATAAAGAGGCCCAATGAACAGCTCACAGATCCAAATCCCAAGAATCAGCAAACTCAAAGTGCAGCTAAGATTTAAAAAGTAGTCAACCATCCAGAACTTATAAAATAAGAGTGGCTTTATGCAGGGTTCCGACTGCGTTGTATATGCCACCATTCACAAGATCCATCTTGAGCACGGGTGGTTTTATGTTGCTTGCAAGTAGTGTAGTAGTAAGGTTGACATGATTGCTGCTAAAGGTGGTAATTCCAACGTTTTGAGGAACCGTAGGCCTGCTTACAGTTGTAAACAGCGTGGAACCATGTATCAACTCGCCAAATGGTATAATCTTCACATCTTATTACTGTATGTTCTTTTTAAATCTTATTTAGCTTATGCAAGAAAAATGCCCGTCCACTGATTTCATCTAAAGTTGCATTTTCTTTTCTTTTTAAGGACTTTTTGATCTTATGTATTCTATTTAATAGAAAACATCGCAGTGGATGGTGGGTTTACCTATTTCGCAGAACTTCTCTTCTTTCTTCAAATAATGTCCTTTTGTCATTTATCAAGTAATTCCAGAAAAAAAATGAAATTTTCCAAACACTAAACTATCAACCATTTTAGGTTTCTACAAGAGAAACGATAACGTGAATATTGTCACAATGTTTGTAAAGGAGTATTTGATTTTTTGTTTGAAATGACTTATTATTGTATTCTCAAGTAGCAGATAATGACTTACGAGAGTTTGGTATAGCGAAACTGATTAGGCTTATTTAGAGGTCAATATACAAGTATTTTCTTAAAGCACATGAGTTTTCCGAACAGTCAACTATTATGAAAAGTCAAAACTCTTGCTGTCCATTATGTTAAAATTGACTATTGCGTATTACAGAATTACTTAGAACACTAAATGCCAAACGCACCCTAAGTATAATAGAATATTCATTTTATAAATATTTATGTGTGTATGGTGTACAAAGAGTTAGTATATAAAAGTTTGTTGACGTAATCTGATTGGCAAAAATATCTGTGATTTTTGTTGTTCACTGTAATTTCTAGCTGAAACCAGCGTGGTGACTGAGGGGGAAGGAGTGAAACGTGTTTGACTGGAAGAGATGCACATATTTTTGTAATTTCACACTTGAGCTTTTCCCTTCGAAGAGTTGATCTTTCATTTCAAAAGTGGTATCTCCCCAACTATTTGATTCTAACCTCCATAATCTATAATTGTGTCTAAATTTGCTTCCTACAAAAAGTGGTGCATCACCTAGGAAACTCCAAACTGAGATAGAAGCTGGGCATATATTGCATTTTCTTTTCTATGAAGTTAGTGATGAAAGTGAAGTTAACCATTTGTTTCTCACCTGCATAATCTATGACTGTGTCTATATTTCTTTTATTTGCTATCGTACTTAAAGAAATATTTCTTTTTTATGCAGGCAAGAGTAGGATCAGTGAGGTGCATTTTCTACCCATTTTTTGTTTTTTTTTATGAGGCGACAACGCCCAATCTGTGGTCCATTTTCTGTTTTTGAAGTCAAAGCCTTTGTTGAAGCCGTTGCAAGGCTTGGAATAGGAAGGTATTCTTGAATAGACTCCATATTTTATCACTATAATCTTGAAAAGGTGATGGCGTGATGTTAAACAAGTGGAATTAATATAAAAAATATTTTCGACCATGTTTGTGATGAAACTGATCTAAAGGCACATTGTCAGGTAATATATCTATCCATATAGCATGAAACACAACAAATGTAAATCTAAATAATGACACCCTCATCTTCGATGCTTACTATTTAGGAGATTATTATTATGTATATAAGTTCAGTTTTGTATATTAGTTATGACAAAATGATAAAACTAATTCTGCTAACTTATTTAATATTCGCTACTTGATGGCCATATCTGCATCAACTCTTGGATTGGAGATTCAAGGGCCACAAATCACATAAGGTGATATAGAATTCTTTTCTAAAATCAAAACTGCTAGGAGTTGCAAATTACAAAACTAATTTCATAAGATAAAACCCTTAATTCGTGTTTGTTTGTTCCAAGTTATTTTAGAAAGTTATTATATACTCAAATTTAATTCCTAAGTTCTATTTATACTAAATGCAAATTTCAGGTTTTAGAGTGCGGGAATGATTGGCGTGGTAAAGTCCGGGCAAGGCTCTAACTTCTTGAAGCTCTTCGAAAACCCCCAAACACGATTTCATCTGTTCATTGCGCCCAGTTTCGAGAACAGTCTGATGTTATGGCACAATCGATTAGGCCACTCAAAAATCTGCTAGCTAAACATATAAAGCGAGACATTTCAACAGAAATCCAAATTCTCTCAAGTATAAAGTTTGTCTACTATCAAAGCACACTTGCCATTCTTACACACCAATTCCATGCAGTTTTTTTTAACGTGTTCCATGCATAGTCACAACATGAAGTTTGCCAACTTTTAGTGTACCCCCACTGCATGTACTAATAAGTGTCGCTACATTGATTTATCATAAATTTTGTACATCCATGATAGTAAGCTCTTAAGAAGCTAATGTCGTAAGATTTGCTACATTGGTTTTTTTGTTACAAATGTCGTGAATTTACTCGAGAAGGTATGATGGTGTCAACCTATACTGCCTCTATTTGATAATTACTTCACATAAAAAAGAAGCTAATTTAAAGAACAGTTATACATTACAACTCTTACTCTGTGAATAAATCCATGTTTTGTATACTTATATGTCGACTAAAAAATTGAAAACGCAATGATATCTACCCACTCTGGAATACTCTTTAATTTCTTCATCAATTCCATCAAGTATTATTCGACAACACCAACTTCTATACGTATAACTTCATACTTCGTCTGCAATTTTAGAATAATTGTATTTTTGAAACATCCTCATTCATGCAAATGAGTATGAAATACAGTCAAAGGTTTGTTTATAAAATGAGTGATTTTGATATTAATTATTTTTGTTTTGTAAGAAGTTCATTATTGTCCAATATTTTTTTGTACAAGCGGTGGCGCCAAACACTTGGAAGGCATTGGTTCTTCACTTCCTTGGCCTTGGTTTTTGTGCCTTTTCCCCTATTTATTAGCTTGAGATCAACTTATAAACAATGTTTTGAACTCAGATTTTTCAATTCCCCCGGTTGAGCCATCAGGTTTAGGTCAATTCGGATCGATTTTAACCTGATTTTTTTATTTTTTTCCATATTTTTAATAATTAATAAAAATTATATATTAAAATTAAAAAAAATTCCGTATATTAAAAATATAAATTATTTACCAACCAATATAATATGTAAAATTAAATTTCTTTCCAAATACATAAAATTTACGTATTTAAAAACAAACTCCGAACAAATCGAAACCCGGTCGGGTCTTAAAAACCGGGTTGACCCGGGTCACCCAAACACGACGGGTTTAGTCGGACTTCGAAAACGTAAAATATGGGGCAATATGACATGCATTTCCGGTCGGAACCGGATTAACCGGTTGACCTGGGTGTAAAAACATTACTTATAAAACGTATGTTTGTATTTTTAGTATTTCGTACAATAAACTTTTGGTTTTTCCATGAAAAATGAAAATCATGCTCTTCAAGAAAGAACTAAAGTTATTTTGTGCGGAAATGACAAATGCTAAAGAAGCTTTGTCAAAAACGTCTGCCAATTTCGAAAATGATTTTGCCAAACTTAAAAAAAAACTTTTAATTTAAATTTAAACGAGGATAAATTGAATAAACAGAATATGACAAGCTTTCTCATGATACATCTATTTTAAAACAGAAAAAACTCAAACTTTAAATTCTTCACTTGATGAAAAACAAGAATGTCGAGTTTTCTTCAATGATGTTTCTTTTGTTAGGATTTTAGTGATGTTTATTTTACATCCTTTGTTTTTTCATGCAAAATGTTGAATATTCGTGGTTTTTTATCAATGTTTTCAGACTTGAGTCGATCTGTCCGAGTCAATCGACTGATCCAATTTTGGTCGAAAAAATAGGTCATATTGACTCGGATTTTACGTTTTTGAAACCCGGTTAGACCAGCCGAATTTGGGGTGACCTATGTCAACCCGGTTCTTGAGGTCGGGTCGGGTTTCCATTTTTTTTAAAAATAATATACAAATTTTACGTATTTGTGATAAATTTTATTTTTACATATTATATTGGTTGGTAAATAATTTATATCTTCAATATACGAAAGTTTTGATGATTTATATATATAATTTTTGTTAATTAATATAAATAAAAAATATATTTTTTTAGAAAATTGAGTTAACTCGGATTGAGCCGAATCCGATGACTCGACTAAATTAATTTAAAACTGGGTTTCAAAACATTGCTTTTATACGTATATGTAAAAAGTTCAACATTTACAAGTGAACCAACAAAACTCAATATATGCAAGTAACGTGATTGGGTTTTGGCCTTTGTGAAGTAGTAAGCTTGCACTATATACTTGCACTTTAATAATTCTTTTATGAATGTTGGGTTGTGATGAACGTTGCTCGCACACCGGTGCATCAATAAAAAATTAGAATTTTTGTAATTCAATATACTTTTAATTATATTCATGTAAATGATATTCACAAAATAAATCCGTAAAAAAACATAACATACTATGCCTAAAAACCAATTTTAAAAAACAAAAGTTTAAAAAAGGGAAAATCACTTAAAAATACATTAAACTTACCACTTTTTATGGTTATGTGTAACCAACTTTTTTTTTCTCATTATACTAACGAACTTTTGAATTCCGACCTTTGTATATAGCGGGTGACCTGCTGAGCTCTTAGCCGGTTACTTACCCATAAACTTTTACATTGTTGGTGCTTTTATACTAACGACGGTCAATAAAGTATATTTTTAGTCTTTTTATCCTATAGTCCCTAAAACAAACCCAGATTCAATCACAAACCCAAATTCAAATATAAAATTAGTTTCAAACATAAACCCAGATTCAATGACCCGCAAACAAAGTAAAAAACAATAAACCCACCAACTTCATTCATGTAAAGAATGACACACCATCTTCTTAAATTCATTTTCCATCCACCACAGATTCAAATGACGAATAAGATGAAATGAGCTTATACATGAAGTTATTATGTTGTCATATATATTTACGTTATATCAAAATTGATTTAAATAAGAGAATACTAGGCGAGTACCCGCGCATAGCGGCGGAATTACCTAGCGGCAAATAATTAACGAAACATTAAATCGTGGTAAGATCCAAGTATAATTGCAAAATGTGGTAACATGTGATAATTCAGCCGAACCCGTGCCTAGCGGCAACTGTTTTTAGTTTCGACCAAATTTTGACGATGAATGATTTTTCGAGAACATGGTTGCATTGTTGCAAGGGTTTTTCTAATAAGATGGTTGCATTTTTCTGAGTATCCGCTATCGGCGGTGGTTTTTAGTTTCGTAAAAATTTAACATTGAATAACTACTGTAGAGAAAAGTATATCGAATAGGAAATCTTTTTCAAGGACGTGATAGCATGGTACCAATTGAAAGGTTGTTTATTTAACTATTTAAACGACATGCCATTTTTAAGTTCAAATTACTAAATGGTACTAAAAGTATTATTTTAAACAACACACATGTTTCAAATTTCAAACTAAATTTAATAAAACTTATTACCTAACCCCGTTATTATTGTTAACAACAATAAATCAAAGCATTCTAAGATATTATAAATATGTTATATTTTTGAAATTTTGAAATATTACAAATTCGAAAATTTTACATTTTCAAATTTGAATTGAAAAAGTACGGAAATATTAGAGCTTTTGAATTTCAAAAATTCTAACGCTTTAAAGTTCAAATTCCAACGTTTAATATCATCAGATTTTAAAAAATGTTCCAACATTTAATAAAGAATACATCTTGGTAAACAAAATACATGCAAACTTAATTAAGACACGCACAACCTTTATGTAACAAAACTTAAACAAACTTTAAAATAAAATTTACAAATAAACTTTCTAAATAAACTGTACAAAGTTTAAAAGCAGTATCCCGTTGCAGTAGCGAGAACTCCGGCTGAGGCTGGATAGGATTCCGACAACAAGCGGGGGCTGTAACAAAAAAAATACCAAAAATTTTATAGAATACCTTGAAATCCTTCACTAACAAATAAAGTCTTCAAAATTATTAAAAAAACATCAAAACTTGATTAGATAAATTTCTCTATTAAAAAAGATCAAATACACCTTAAACTTTCAAAACTTTATGGGTAATCATGGTTGTGTGGTGCGGCTGAAGTGGCAATGACGAAAATAGGCAGTGGCTGTAAAAAATTCAAAAACATTATAAAAACCTCTACAACTAAATTGTACGGATATGTAATAGAAAACCATCAAACCTTGATTTATATATGTATACATCTTTAGAAAACTCAAACTTACCATAAACCATAAAAACCTTTTTATGGTTGAGGTCCTGTTTGTGGTGCGGCTGATGTGTGTGAGGCGTCGAAATGCGACGACAGATGTGGCTGTAATAACTGAAAATAAAAAAACGCAAAAACTAAGATCTTATAACAATAAAATATACAGATCTATTAATGAAAACTCTTAAAACATGTTTAATAAACTTAAAACACCTTTTTTGTGAGACGTAGATTTCGAAGTTGGAAGCTTTTCCAGCGACTAAGCGAAGACGACCTCTTTTTCCGGTCATTCGGCGGTTTTTTCCAACAGCCGTAAAAAACGTTAAGAAATTTAGTAATAAACATAGATCTACGAATATTTTTCTCAGATCCACAAAAAAAATTCAAAACATAATAAATAGTGATAGACTATTATAAAACTAAAATAATAACTCGAATATTCAAAAACCTTTTTGGTAGCCGATTTTTTTGTTGGTTTGGCAACAGTAGTCACTGGGTCTCGTGCGATGGTTTCTGTGGACTGCGTGGTGGTATTAAGGGTGGCTTGGTTCGAAGGCGTGGCGAGACACTGCGTTGGAAAGTAGCTGCGGTGGTGGTGGTATTTTTTGGTGTTGGATGGTTAGGTTAGCTTTTTATGGTGGAGAATGTGTGTTTTTTAGATTGTGTGCTTTATATTTATGAGATGAAAGAAAAATGGTGAAAGTAAATATATTTAGTAGGACCCACAATGTTTCAACCATTCTATTTTCAACATTCAACCATTTTGGTTTTTCCTTTATAAGATAGTATAGATATATTTTCTTGTCCATGGGAACATACAAATTTTTAAGAACTCTTTGTTCACATTACTATAAACCCGACTGTATTTATTGTTGTTAAACAAAGAAAAGTAAAAGATTGCAGGCGTACGTTGCACAAATAACATATCGTCTTCATTAATTGATTTTTAAACCATGCTACAACCATCACCGTCATCTTCAAAATCTAAGATCTTCCAACCACACTTTTAACTTCTAACCATAACCCCTCCAAGCTTCCACCACCAGCCGTAAAAAAAACCTTTCGCTGTTGCCGAATCTAACGAAAAACACTGCCACAACACCATCATAACACCCGTCACCATCCGTCTAAGATCCGTACGACACCCCATATACGAAACGGATCTTAATTTGATTGTTCTTTTTTATTCGAATTAGTGAGATGGAAGATCGTTTACGTGTTGGATTTAGAATTAGCTTGATTTAGGTTGTTGTTTAGATTTAAGATTTTTCTTGATTTTGGATTCGTATATGGTTAGGGTTACAGATTTGGGCTTTTTGATTGGGTGAAGGATAATGCTATGAAAATGGTGATTAAGTGCAGATCCATGTGTTGATTGATGATTTTCATTGTTACAGATTTGGGGGATTTCGGATTTAGTTGGGCCGGGGTTAGGGTTACAAATCATTGTTACAGATCTGTAACAATTAAAATCATTGTTACAGATTTTGGGGGATTGATGATTTTCGTTGTTACAGATTTGTGTGAATCTGAGATAGTATCAAAATGGCAGTACCTAAATTTTAATTTAGGTAAGTAATTGATACAGTACATTTTAATAAATGTGAAGATCAGGATATAAGTTTAGATTTTGTTTTTTTAGCAGAAAGTTTAGATTTTGTTGGTCTTAGTTTTAATAAAATCAAATTTTGACAAATGGTCGTTAGTATAAGGGACTAATATTGTAGTAAAATAAACGATTGTTAGAATAACCGACGCCACGTAAGATTGCAAGACTGAGCAGGTCATCCGCTACATACAAAGGTCGGAATTCAAAAGTTCGTTAGTATAATGAGAAAAAAAAAAGTTGGTTACACACAACCATAAAAAGTGGTAAGTTTAATGTATTTTTTAATGATTTTCCCTTAAAAAAACAATAATTTGCCAAATTATAAAAGGTAAACGAAAATCATAAGTCATACCCGTCCATCGGACGGGTTTTGCAACTAGTATATATATATATATATATATATATATATATATATATATATATATATATATATATATATATATATATATATATATATATATATACTAGCGTCGTAACCCGCCCAACGGGCAGAGTCGTTCTTTTTGTTGTTCCGAAGAGTTTATCGTTTGTAAGTTTTTATTTTATTAGTTTTTAATTTAACCTTTAGTATATTTTAGGCATAGTTTATGCTTAAGTAACGTTATATTTTAGTTATATTTTTCTGTTTTTAGTTTATTATAATAGATTGAACAAAACATTTGTTCACAGGCATTTTTAATTAACTAAAAAGAGAAAAAAATAATATTCTTACTTATAATTTTTTTATAATTTTTTTGTACTTTTTAAAATCTTAAATATTTTTATAATTACTTTTCTGTACATTTTAAATTTCAAAAAATTAAAAAATTTAAAGTGTACTTCCTTTTAAAAAAAATATTTATTTTAGCAAAGGTAGAAGACATAAAAACATTTTTATTTTTTATAAGAATAAAGTGCAACTTATTTTAAAAAAATTATGGTTTTAAAAAATTATGATTTTAGAAAGTAAAGAAAAAATTAGAAGAATTCCTAATTTTGTAAAAGAAGCATGACTTTTTTTAGCTTAGTACAAAATTATTTTTTTGTAAGAATTTTATATTCATTTTTTGTAAAAGTTAATTTTATTTTAAAATTTAAAGTGTATAAAGAAATAATTTAAATAAATATGAAAAAATTAAAATTAATATTAAAAGTGAGAATTTTTTTTAAGTTAATATAGAATAATGTTGCAAACGGTTTTTGGCTAAATAAACTAACGTTGTCACATTTTAACTAACGATATATTCATTTGGTTTAAGTTGAAATTTTTTTAAAAATACATTAGTGACATCGATATTTAAAAAGTAAGTGGTTTATTTTGATAAAGTCTAAAAAAAATATTTTTATTCTATACCCTAATTCTAAATATGTTCACTTCACACTATTTGCTGTGGTTAAGATATGAATATCACCGTTTGTATTTTTGTTTTATACGATTTCCACGTAATATTGCATCACGAGGACTTGCTAAAAGTTTTTTCATCTTTTTTTTTGTAAATACTTTCCTTGATAACTTGTTAATAATGATTTCGAAGCATGAGATTTAGTAAAGATTGCCCAGAAGGTTATGTGCACTAAAGACTTGGGGGGGGGGGGGGGGGGGGGGGGGGGGGGGGGGGGGGGGATATCAGCTCGTTAACTTGTTCCCCTTTTCACTCATTATGTTGACTTTACCCATTTTATCATTGTGCTGTTTGAGATAACACAATCAATTGACTATTGTATTTCAGTGTGTTGAAGCTGTCAGTATTTTGAGATTCAATTTAACTTTCATGGTCAATATGAGTATATGACTATAGTAAATTGAAGTTTAAGGGCTAATGACTTAAAAATGTATCTAATTTGTCACTTTTTACCGTTCAGTGTAGCCATTTTTTTTTCCTATATTATCATTAAACTCATATATTGTGTGTACCCGGTGATCTGCTTAAGTGGTTAACAGGTTACCTTAACGACAGTTTAATTTTTATTACAACGTTAGTCCTTTATATTAACGGCTATTAATACAAACAGCTAAAATTTGATTTTTATTTAAAATAAAATGTATTACTTTAAAAAAAGCATGTAACTCCAAACATTTACGTTTTCGTCAGATATTTTACGTTTTCCTCAGTAATTTTAGTTTTTGCCTGTAAATTTACGTTTTCGTTCGTTATTTACGTTTTTGTCTGTAAATTTACGTTTTCGTCAGTATTTTTACGTTTTCGTCAGAAAATTTACGTTTTCGTCTGTAAATTTATGTTTTCGTCTGTAAATTTACGTTTCCATCTGTAAATTTATGTTTTCGTATGTATTTTTACGTTTTTGTCTATAAATTTACGTTTTCGTCTCTAAATTTACGTTTTCGTCTGTAAATTTACGTTTTTGTCAATATTTTTACGTTTTCGTCTCTAAATTTAAGTTTTCGTCAAGCACATCACATTTTCGTCAGTAATTTATGTTTTCGTCAGTAAATTTACGTTTTCATTTGTAAATTTACCTTTTCGTCAGTAAATTTAGGTTCTTGTATGTAAATTTACGTTTTCATCAGTATTTTTTACGTTTCTCGTCAGAAAATTTTCTTTTTTGTCTGTAAATTTATGTTTTCATCTGTAAATTTACGTTTCCGTCTGTAAATTTACGTTTTCATATGAATTTTTCCGTTTTCGTCTGTAAATTTACGTTTTTGTCTGTAAATTTACGTTTTTGTCAATGTTTTTTATGTTTTCGTCTCTAAATTTACGTTTTCGTCTCTAAATATACGTTTTCGTCTCTAAATATACGTTTTCGTCAATAACATCACATTTTCGTCTGTAAATTTATGTTTTCGGCCAAAAAGTTACGTTTTCGTCTGTAAATTTTTGTTTGCAAATTCATGTTTTTGTCAGTATTGTTATGTTTTCGTAAGTATTTTTACGTTTTCGAAAGTAAATTTACTGACGAAAATGTAAATGTACTGACGAAAACGTAAATTTACAGGCGAAAACGTAAATTTACAGACGAAATCGTAAAGTTATTGGCGAAAACGTAAAAATACTAACGAAGACGTAAAAGTATTGACGAAAAGGTAAATTTACTGACGAAAAGGTAAATATACTGACGAAAACGTAAATTTGCAGACTAAAACGTAAAGAAAATGACGAAAACGTAAATTTACTAATGAAAATGTAAATTTACCGACGAAAACATAAATTTACTGACGAAAACATAAAAATATTGACAAAACATTAAAATATTGACGAAGACGTAAATTTAATGACGAAAACGTAAAATTTTTGACCAAAACGTGAATTTACAAACGAAAACGTAAAAATACTGACGAAGACGTAAAAATACTGACGAAAACGTAAAAATTCTGACGAAAACGTAAAAATTCTGATGAAAACGTAAAAAACTGAGGAAAACGTAAAATTAATAATGAAAACGTAAAATTATTAATGAAACGTAAAATCATTGATGAAAACGTAAAAGTCCTAATGAAAATATAAAAGTAATAACTAAAACGTAAAAAAAGGGTGAAAATATAAAATCAAACGAATACTGATAAAAACGTTCGAAAATGTAAATTTATGTAAAAAAAGTACTATTTTTGTAAAAAAATTCCAAAATATTTTTGTGCAAAGAAACCGTCAAACATTTTTTTAAGCTATACTTTTTTGTAAAAAAACTATTACAAAAATTTACTGTAATTTTTTTTTTGAAGTTATACGTTTTTTGAAAAATATTATTTTTATCGAAAATCAAAGTCCAAGTTTTTATATGAACAAAATATAAGGACTAACATTGTAATAAAAACTAAACTGCCGTTAAGTTAACCTGCTAGAGCAAGTCAAACAAGTCACCGGTACACACAATGTACGATATCATAAAGTTTAATGATAATATAGGAAGAAAAAAAAAGGCCATGGAACGATAAAAAATGTCAAGTTAGATGCATTTTTAAGTTATTAGCCCTTTATTTAATCACATTTGTTTTATCATTTGTAGTTTCTTTCCACAACAACTTTCTTCGGTGCAATATTTTGCTTCAGTGCATTTTGTTTCAAGAACTTGTACGCTTTTATAGTTTTCCTTCTCATTGGAGGGATAATCGTATTTTCCACCCAGGTAATATCTTTAGTCATGTAAGAAAATGATATCATATTGCTACTTTTCGTTATAAAATAATCCATCAAATCTGAACCCTATATGTGCATGAGAAAGAATGAAAAAAAATTAAACAATGAAATTTCAAGGATTAAAAAAAATATTTATAAAACGCAGCAAATACTCAACAGCCTATCAGACAACAGTTCAATGAAAGACCTATGCTACAGCATCTTGTCGCATTCTATTATAGCGCTAAGCAAGATGTCGGGCGTCTTCAATTGAAGCTCCCATAACCATTGCTCTTAATGGTTCTGCAACCTATGTAAAAATTAGCAGTATTTCATAAGTAATAATGGTTTCTGATGGCAAAAGCAAGTCAAGCAGTGACGTTTGCTACAAAGGTTGCTCTTTATTAATTTTCTTTTTTGAAGCAAACCATTAAAAATACTTTGTCCTACATGGGACTTGAACCCAAAACCACTTGGTTGATGACACACCTAAGGTACTGCTAGGCCAAAGGCATGTTGGTCAGGTTTGATCTTTTATCGGGTTGACCCACTATATTATAGGATTCAAAGACTTTTTTAGTACCTTTTAAATGTCGCAAAGATGTGGGAGAATTCTCTCAATCTTTTGTTGCTTCTTGTTGTGTTTCTAGATAATCCCAAAGCCTGTATACAAACACACCACCATTCCTCAGTGATTTTAAAATATCAAACAACTGATACATATTGATTATATATTTAAACAATGTAACGACAGTGGCAGATATCTTGATCCACAATCTTGCGTTCGAACCACGGACCAGGAGCACGAATAGAAATGGCACGAGTGTAGAGCTTTACCCTTTTCAGGATCGAGATTATGGTTTATAGTGTTTTATTATAAGATGTGGGATTAGGTGTGTTTGTTCTCCCGGTCAATAAAGTTGTGCCATGATGTTGAATGGAAATACAAGTACATGGCTAAACTTAATGAAAAAATAATGAAATAATGAACGTGCACGGACAAAACAAAATCACACAATAGCTTCTTACTCTCAACGTATAGTGGAAGATATGGTCTTTTGTTTCTTACTTTTCATATCGCATAGAGGACTTCGAGTTACCTAAATGGCTCACTTACTATTTATGCTCCAAAATTAGAATTGTGCAAGATCTTAAAAGATGAAAGTTCTATAAGCAAGATAAATTTGACTTTAAGGGGCTGACCTCATATATCGTTCTATGCAGATTTAAAGATCCGCTAAATGGGCAAGAATAGAAAATTAAGAACCCGACCAGAGACCCAATTGAGGTGCAGCAAAAGAAGTTTCAGTAGATGGTATGGATCTCTTCCTACCAGTATATGTAGAATAAATGTTTGTTAGTAGATGTGAGGATTTCAACTCATTTACATAGAAATGGGTTTATGCATCTCATGTTTCATCTTACCTGCCAAACGGGGAGATTATTGTCAGGTTCTTTTATCTAATAAACAAACAAAAATCACCAAGAACAAAAGGTGTGAAGGATGAAGAGAATTGTAATCTTTCACAGCTTGATACATAATGTTCTCACGAATCAATCTACCCTTTATATCTCTCTAAAATAAAACTGATTTATATTAAAATGATCACAGACAATATTTTTACCACGAAAACTATGTCATCATTGATCTATTGAAAGCCAGTTGATAAACATTAAAATGATGAAAAACAAACCTGATTTGAGTGAGACCAGATACAACAGATCGAGGATTGTTCAACTTTTCAGCATCAACATCAGCCATTGTTTGGATCTAAAGTCTCTCTGTGTGTGTGTTTTGAGTGTGTGTGTGAATGAATTGAGATTGAGATGTGACGGTGTGGATGATTCGAGACCTGATAATAAAATAGAATAAATTAATTAAAAAAAGGTAGGATGTAATTTAATTGTATATGCATCCAATAGCTAACCGATTATAATAAACCCGAATATAGCATCACAGATCGAAAAAAAATCATATTCAACATGGATAAAAATCAAGCAGACATCTAAACACCTCAAAAAAGGATTCAAGGCCGGAACATCACGTGATACCCCAATAACTTTGTTATTGTCAGCTCGATAACTCACAAGTAAATGTATCTTCGGATCGAATGATCTTTTCACAGAGACCGAATCCGAACCCAGATTTTCACACAAATCTTATATATTTTAAAAAGACTAAGGTGGTGTTTGTTTCAATAAGATGTTTTAGGTCTGAATCTGACTACCACCTCTTACTAGTAAGAGGTGGTTGTAATGTCTGACTGAAAAAATGTTGTTTGTTTTTTCATAATTGTCTGAATGGTTCATTTTTTAGGGTATATATTCAACAATTATAATACAATGAATAAGTAGCTTGTGTAGGCATGCAACAAAATGTTGGGAATAAATTAAGGCCAGATCACTTGAGCGCTGACAAGAGTAATACAAGCGTTGACAAGAACAAAACAAGCGCTGACAGCTCAAGCGTTGACAAGATAAAGTCAAGCGTTGACACATTGAAGACAAGCACTGATGGGAAGATATACTCTACGCGTTTATTGTATTCTAGATTACTTCTAGTAAAGATAGGAACAACAATGTATTTTCTATATTTATCTTTACCTAGAATAGCTGATACGTAGATTATTGTACAAGTCTTCTTATGTCTATAAAAGAAGACCTTTGGGTTAATGTTTGATATAGTTTTCATTCGTAAACTACTTTCATTGTAAGCAAGTTTGATATTGATAATCAAAGTGAAAGTTTGTTTATATCATTGTGTGTTCTTGTTTAAGTGTTAAATTCCGCATAACACTTAGATTCATAAGCATATACAAAGGTTTCTCTAAGTGTATTACTTGATCTAATCTCGTATACATAAAGCTAATCAATCTAAGTTTGGGATCAACAAGTGGTATCAGAGCTTGTTGAGAAATTTTTGATCTTAAAGAACACAAGAACCCTAGAAATCACCAAAACCCTAATTTTCTCAAAAACTCTAACAACATCATGTCAACTACAGAAATCACCAACTCAAACTCCTCACCCTTACCAAACATCAAGATTCCTATGCTTGATCCAACCAACTTTGATTTGTGGAAATTTAACTTTGAGCAATATCTAGGGATCTATGACTACACACTCTGGGAGATTATTGAATATGGAAACACATTCAATAAGGCTCAAAAGATTGCCAATGCTATTGCTGCAAGAACAGCTGTTGCTGGATGTTCAGAAGCTGATAAGAAGGAAAAACCTGATGATGGTAGAGCTGTGTCTGCTGAAGACATAGCAAAGAGAAGGGTTGCCATGAAAACCCTAAATATTCTGAAGCTCTCTTTGGGACAAGAGAACCAGCATAAATATAGAGGCTATGAATCTGCTAGGGATCTTTGGGCAGCTCTTGAAGTTGCACATGGTGGCAATGCAGACACAAAGGAAGAAAAGAAAAAGCAACTCATGCATGATTATGCTGTCTTCAAAGCTCAACCCAATGAGAAACGGAGTAGTGTGAGAAGCAGATTGCTTGACATTACAAGCAAGTTTTCCTTCATGGGGACACAAGTTGGTGATGTTGACATAAATGCTACCTTTCTTAAAAGTCTTGGTGAGGCATGGAAGATTGAGGCAAGATCTATTCTTGCCAACAATACTTACAAGAGCTCCTCGTTTGATGACATCTACAACAAACTAAGGCTGTTGGAAGATGAAACTCTTGTAGAGCATGGAAGCAAATCTACCACCAGTAACATGGCCTTCTTCTCTCATAGTGAAGGTCAATTCAATTAGAAGGACTCTTACATACATCCAGTTACTGGATCATCATATGTCAGCGCTGAAACAAGTCCTGTCAACGTCTCCTATTCAGACGCTGACACATTCAAGAATGACTCCCCAAGAGTTAAACCTGCTGGTTTGGATTTGGATACTGTTTGTGCTTACATTGCTTCTTCGCCCAATGGTTTAGTGATTACATATGAGGACCTTGAGCAGATAAGTGATGAGCACTTGGAAGAGATGGACATTAAATGGAACATGGCTCTTGCTAGTATAAGAGCAAATAGGTGGAACAGAAGGTTCAAAAAGAAGATGACCTTCAATGCTAAAGACACAGCTGGATTTGATAAATCCAAAGTTGAATGCTACAACTGTCATCGTATGGGGCACTTCATGAGGGAATGCAGATCTCCTAGAAGATCTGATGCTGGTAAACCCTCAAGTCAGGTTGTTAAAGCTCAGGATTCCAAAGCCATGGTTGCAGTTCAAGGAATTGATGGTATGGGATGGGATTGGAGCTATCTGGCTAAGAATGTTGAAGAGGATAAAGCTTTGGTTGCTGATATTGAAGAAGAAGAGCATGTTGAATATGCTCTCATGGCACACTCCTCCTCTTCATCTGATAATGAGGTATATGATGATGTTTTTTGTAGCAAAGGTTGTAGGTTAAATACTGAAAGACTTAACAAAGAGGTGTTAAGATTATTAGATGATATGAGTACTGAAAGATGTAAATTGTCTAATTACCAACTAGCTCTCACTGAAACTGAGAAAACCGTTTCTGAATACAAGAAAATGGAATTTGATTTAAAAGATAAAATCAATATTTTAAAACATGATTTAAATGCTAGTATGGATATTAGAAATATCATGGAAAGGGTTAATGGTGAGTTACAAGCTAAATTAGATGAAGCCATTAAAAACAAAGATAATGTTGGCCTTAAGATTCAAAGATTTGATAGAGCCACCCAAACCCTAGGAGACTGTGTGGGTAAACAAAGGGATCCTAAGGATATGACTGGGATTGGGATGAATGATTACTCTTTAGTTCCACCACCAGCTGGTGACTTCTATGGTGTCCAACAAAAGGACCTATCTTGGACTGGCTTGCCAGAGCTCCAAGAGGAGGAATTCATTCCTCCACCAAGAGTTGTCACTCCAGTTGAAGAGTATCAACAAAAATTGACTGACCTGAATGAGTGGAAGAAGGCTAACCCTACTTTATTTGTCAAGGGTGGCTTGCTATGTGAAAGTCTGAATGAGTCAACACCCATTAAGGTTACTAACCCAATCACTGGTAAAGCTGTTGACTTAGGCTCAAACACTGTTAGAAGACCTACCATTAAATATGCAGAGATGTATAGGAATACTAGGTCACCCAAGAGCCAAGTTAGCAATCATGGAACAGGCTTCTTCTCTTCTAGACCTAAGGTTGTGTCTAGGAAAGCTTGTTACACGTGTGGTAGCTTTTCACACTTGGCCTACAAGTGTGTCAACGCTCCCAAAACCAGCGCTGATAGAAACAATTTCAGCGCTGACAGGAACAAAGTCGACGTTGTTAGGAAGTCAAACGTTGTCAGACCCAAACCTTGTGTGCAGCAAAGTCCACAAGTGATTAGACCTGCCCCATTCTTTACTAGAAGGTCTAACACTCATGGACAAAGACTATTTCAAAAGACAAACACCTGGTCAAATAGGCAATGGGTTTTTGTAGCAAACCCTAGGTTCAACGCTGACAAGGGTAATTTCAGCGTTGACAGGACAAATTCTAACGCTGACAGAAACGTGACCAGACCTAAATATATGCAACCACAAGGTAAGGGGTCTAAAGCCTCTTCAAGATTAACATGGAGACCCAAGAAAGATCAAAACCCTAATGATAATGGGATTTCAATGACTTGCAATAGATTTAACTACATTTCAAAAGTCACTACAAAACCTGTTGGGGTTAACTGGGTATTTCATCCTAAGAAGGATGAGAATGAGGTTGTTGTGAGAACTAAGTCTGTTCTTATTGAACAACCAGATGAATCCAAGTCTTTTAAGACTTGGGTTCCCAAAGAAAACTAATTTGTTTTCTTTATGTGCAGGGCATTCAAAGAAAGGTCAATGATTATGGATATTGGGATAGTGGATGCTCAAGGCACATGACAGGGAAGGAAGATTATCTCACTAACTTCGCTCCCATTAAGGATGGTGACAAGGTTTACTTTGGAGGCGGATATGGCACTATCACAGGCAAAGGAACCCTGCTCACCAAGAATTTGCGTTTTGAGAACGTATTTCTGGTAAAAGAACTTGATTACAACCTTTTTAGTGTATCACAAGTTTGTGATAACAAAAATAAAGTTCTTTTTACTGATACTGAGTGTTTGGTGTTAAGCAAGGATTTTAAGATCCCTGATGAGAAATATATTGAGTATAGAACACCTAGGCATAAGGACATATATAATGTGAATTTGAATGGGATTAAAATGAATAATAATATGTCTTGTTTTTATGCTAAGGCCTCAGTAGATGAGAGTAATTTGTGGCACAGGAGACTAGGGCACATAAATTTTAAAAATATCAATAGGCTTGTGAGACTTGGTTTAGTTGATGGTTTGCCTGAGAAGGCCTTCCACAATGACCACTCTAGTGTTGCATGTCTCAAAGGCAAGCAGCACAAGGTCTCATTCAAGTCCAAACAGGTGCATACTAGTTCTAGACCTCTTCATATGATTCACATGGACCTCTTTGGTCCAACCAATATAGAAAGTTTGAATGGTAAGTCATATTGCTTTGTCATCACAGATGACTTTTCTAGGTTTACTTGGACATTCTTTCTAGCTATGAAGAGTGACACAGCTGATATTCTAATTAATTTTATCACTCAGATTGAGAAGAGGTCTGGCAATGAGGTTAAAATTCTTAGGAGTGATAATGGTGGAGAATTTAGGAATAAGAAGCTAGATGATTTCTGTGCCAGGAAAGGAATTACTAGGCAATTTAGTATTGCTAGAACCCCATAACAAAATGGGGTTGCTGAGAGGAAAAATAGAACCCTAATTGAAGCAGCCAGAACAATGTTGGCTGATGCTCACTTTCCTATAGCCTTTTGGGCTGAGGCTGTTAATACAGCTTGCTATGTGCAAAATAGAGCATTGGTTAACAAAATTCAGAACAAAACACCTTATGAATTATTTTGGGGTAGAAAACCTAATATTGGTTTTCTCAGACCTTTTGGTTGTCATGTAGTAGTTTTGGACACTAGTGATGCCTTAGGGAAATTTAGTGCCAAAGGTGATGAGGGTTACTTCATGGGGTATTCAGTGCAGAGCAGGGGATATAGGGTTTATCTTAAAGAGGAAAAACGTATACTTGAAAGAGTACATGTTAGGTTTTTAGAAAATAAACCTAGTGATCCTGAAAGTGGTCCTAATTGGTGGTTTGACTTGGAACCTTTATCTAGAACTTTAAATTATATGCCTGTCACTAATCCAGACATTGTGAAGGTAACTTCAAATGTTATGGTGGAACAAGTTGTTGGTGTTTCAGGTACTCAGGTTCATGAAAAGGTTGGATCACAAGCAGAAAAGACATCTCCTATCCTAGAATATGTTTCCATTCCCATTTGGACAGATGCTTTTGCTGCTGCTGCTGATGCTGGACAAGATAATGGTGGTTTCCAAGCACCACCAGATACGAACATGCATGGTCCTTCAGGCGCTGACAAAGGCAAATCTAGCGCTGACAAGACCAATTCAGACGTTGATGGCTCAGACGTTGACAACAACATTTCAAGCGCTGTTAGCCCAAGCGCTGACAAACAAGGTTCAGACGTTGACAACACTTTTGCACATCTTTTCTCTTCCACTTTTGAACAAGGTGAACCTTCCAATTCATATGAAGGAGGTCATCCTTATGTTGATTTAAGAGAGTCTGATGAAGAAGATATTGGCAACATAGAGCATGAGGTTGAGGACACCAGACTTTTTGAAGGAGGAGTTCTCACTTCTATAATGAAGAATCACCCTCCTTCCCAAATCATTGGTGATATTATGACTCTAGTTCAGACTAAAAGATCTCATCAAGGTCTTGGTGGGTTTATTGCCAATATACACAAGAAGGTTGATACCCCTCTTGTGCAAGCATGTTTGTTTGCATGTTTTCTGTCACAAGAAGAACCCAAGAAAATATTTGATGCTCTCAAAGAACCAAGTTGGGTGGAAGCAATGCAGGATGAGCTTCACCAATTTGCAATTCAGGATGTTTGGGAGCTGGTTGATTGTCCTAGATATGTCAGACCTATAGGGACAAGATGGGTTCTAAGGAACAAAAGAGATGAAAGAGGCATTGTGGTCAGAAACAAGGCAAGGTTAGTGGCTCAGGGTTATACACAAGAGGAGGGGATAGACTATGAGGAGGTCTTTGCACCAGTTGCAAGGATTAAAGCTATTAGGATTTTTCTAGCCTATGCATCCTGCATGGGCTTCACAGTCTATCAAATGGATGTCAAGAGTGCTTTTCTCTATGGAACTATTGTTGAGGAAGTATATGTGATGCAGCCTCCTGGTTTTGAGGATCCAGAGAATCCAGATAAAGTGTATAGAGTCAAAAAGGCTATGTATGGCCTTCATCAAGCCCCCAGAGCATGGTATGATACTTTGTCTACCTATTTGGTGGACAATGGTTTCAAGAGGGGCACCATAGATCAGACACTATTTACCAAGAAGAAAGGCAAGGATGTGTTGCTTGTCCAGGTCTATGTTGATGATATCATTTTTGGGTCTACTGATCCAAAGATGAGTGAGGATTTCTCCAAGCTTATGACAGACAAATTCAAGATGAGTGCTATGGGGGAGATGAACTTCTTTCTTGGTTTACAAGTTCAGCAGAAAGAAGATGGTATCTTCCTCTCCCAGGATAAATATGTTGCTGAGATCTTGAAGAAGTTTGGCTTTTCTCCACATGAAAAGAGGGCTACCACTCCTATGGATAGAGAACACCCTTGGGGAGAGATTGGAGATGGGAAAGATGTTGATGTCAGGCACTATAGATCCATGATTGGATCCTTGATGTATCTTACTGCCTCCAGACTTGACATCATGTTTGCTGTGTGTGCTTGTGCACGCCATCAAGTGACTCCCAAAGAATGTCACCTTTATGCTGTGAAGAGGATCTTTAGGTACCTAAGATGCTATCCTGGTCTTGGTTTGTGGTACCCAAAGGATTCACCATTGGAGCTGATTGCATATTCAGATAGTGATTATGGAGGTGATAAATTTGATAGGAAATCCACAACTGGTGGATGTCAGTTTCTTGGGAGCAGGTTGATATCTTGGCAATGCAAGAAACAGACAGTGGTGGCTAATTCTACAACTGAAGCTGAGTATGTGGCTGCAGCTGCTTGTTGTGGCCAAGTTTTGTGGATTCAGAACCAACTGTTGGATTATGGGTATAATTTCATGCATACCAAGATTTTTGTTGACAATAATAGTACTTTATGCATCATTAAGAATCCTGTACATCATTCTAAAACTAAACACATAGAAATTAGACACCATTTTATAAGAGACTGTTTTGAAAAAGGTTTAATACAACCAGATAGGGTTGACACTGAGGAGAATGTGTCAGATTTATTAACTAAACCTTTTGATGCTGGGAGATTTCAATACTTGGTAACAAGTATTGGAATGGTCAATCTCACATAATATGTGTTTTGGAGTCTTTTTGTAAAAGTATGTACAGGATGATGCATTATTATTAGTCTTATTGATGTTTTAGATTTTCCACTATCTTTTTCTAACACTGACAAAGGTTGTTTGAACGCTGATAAGTGTTTTTGCAACGTTGTCAGCAATATAATTGTCTAACGCTGACAAAGATTCCCTCAACGATGTCATGTGTTATCGGGGCGTTGTCAGCAACAATGTTAGTTTTGTGGTTTTCAATCTAAATGTGCAGATGGTGTTAGATGTATACCATTGGATACAGAGTTGCTTATGGA
Source organism: Glebionis coronaria (assembly GCA_025667525.1). Taxonomy (NCBI): domain Eukaryota; kingdom Viridiplantae; phylum Streptophyta; class Magnoliopsida; order Asterales; family Asteraceae; genus Glebionis; species Glebionis coronaria. The sequence continues at coordinate 486,114,197 of CM046882.1, read as the reverse complement.
TCACTGGAGAAGCATTTGGACAAGTTTTTATTTATGGTGATGGTTGGAATGTTTCATTCCTATCTTGGCATAAATTTTTTTATGTTCATGCATGTTTTTAGCAAACTTTTGTATCATAGTTTAAGGGGAGGTTTTAGGAACCTTTAGGATGTTTGGGTATCCATATGATACTCTTATCACAATTCTAGATTGTGTCCACAGGTGAGTATGAGTTAGTTTTACTAAATCATGAGGCACTGTAGCATGCAAAGTTGATATACTATGCATGCTGCCAAGACATTTTTGGCCTAGAATTGGTTGTGGTCTGTTGGGAGCCTTGGGAATAATTTTGTTATGGGAATTACCTGGGAGTAACAAGGAATTTTGTAAGGTAACTTGGTTGTTAAGAGTTTTGGTTAGCAAGGGACACTAAAGGACTGTTATGTCTATCTTGCTCAAGCAAGTGTGCATAACTGGACAGTACTTGCCGCCCTATAATAATTATCAGCTTTTGGTTATCTTCTCTAGGATAAATTACTTGTTTAGGTCATTTTTCATTTTTACAACATTTTTATTTTTGGACGCTGACAAGAATTTTCCAAGCGTTGTTGTGACCAAATTAGACGCTGACATGGCTATAGGCGAACGTTGACAAGATTATAGCCGTTGGGCGTTGATGGGTTATTTTTGACCATTGACACTCAATGGGACCTACCCAGTTGCTATTTTTGACATATTTTTAGGCCGTAATTTTTTGGGAGTTGTTTCTTTACATTTAATGCATGAGATAAACTTATACTTTTTCAATATTTTCATGATTGATTTTTGAAAATACTTGCCTATTTTTGGGCCTATCACATGCATTTTCTTCTCCTATAAATTTGGCTCCTATTTTAAACAGGGTATCTATAATTCTTGTCTAACACAATTTTCTCTTATCAACTTCATCTTCTTCACTTAAAATTAACAGCTTTCATCAATGGCACCCAATTTTAAACCATCAGAATTGGAATTGGGGTTCAGGTCTCAACACAATATGATTGCATATCTTGACGCTGATGATACTTTGTTTCCTCAATACACACAAATGGTGGCGTATTTGAACGCATCCCCATTAAGGTATGCTCTTTCTCATGCACCACTCATTCCAGTCACACATATTAAGCAGTTTTGGAACACTGTCAGTTCCTCAACAGTTAATAGAGTGACCACATTGACTTCTATTATTCATGGGAGACCCTGGCTGGTTACTGAGGCTTTGGTACGCCAAGCCTTGCATCTTGATGATGCTGATGGTATAGCCACCCTTCCCATTAATGAAATAGAACAAGGGCTTAGGGCTTTGGGATATCCTTTTCCTGATGAAGGTACTCTAAACAAGTATCATAAGCAGGAATTTCCCCCAGCCTGGAAGTACCTCATACATGTCCTCCTTCAATGTTTGAGTCCCAAATGTACTGCACACAATGAGATCAATAGATCCATTGCCAGTGCTATTGTGTGCATTGCAACATGGCAAAAATTTAATTATTCTAAAATGATTTTTGAGGGCATGTGTAAAAACAAGGGGAACAAAATGACTTTAGCTTATCCCCGTTTTCTCCAAATGGTTTTTGATGTCCAAGGTTACTGCACAAGGGATCACAATGATTTTTATAAGATCCCTGAGCAAAAGAAAGCTATTTTTATGAAGATGAATTCACCACCCCATCGTGACCTACCTTTAACCCAAGCTATGCTTGCTGTTATTGCAGCAGCACAACCCCAACCAGACCCCCAACCACAAATTGACCCCCAACCACACCTTGAACCCATACCTGAACCCATACCTTCACCTGAACATATGAAACTTGACCAAGTTTCCTTCAACGCTGACACATCTAATGTTGGCGTTGATGTGCCTATTTCCAACGCTGACACACAACCTTCACAATTCCAAACACCCCTTAATCAACCCACATCCACCCATTCTTCCACACCATCTTCCACACCCCCTGAATATAGGTTGATGAAACACCAAAGGACTACTGGAGTGTTCTCCTCTGGTGGTCCTAGCCATGTAGCAGAGAGAACCACCGCCACAAGTGTGGCTGGTGACCTGGATGAGGCTGGGACTATTGGTTATGGCTTAGATGCTGGCCAAGACAGTCCCACCATCATTAAGTCCTCATCCTTGCCCAATGAATCTGACTTGGGAGGTCAAATCCCTATTTCAGAAGAGGGCAGACTGGAACTAATGACTCTTATGGAATTGACGGCAGTCTGCATGAGCTTACAAAAGCAAAATGCAGACTTAGTACAAGTTGTCAGCTCACAAGGCCTTGAACTCAAGCAACTGAGGGAGAGGATTGTTGTTTTGGAGAGTGCTAGTGCAAGGAGGGGTATGGAGGAATCTTCCAAAGGGGAGGAAGATCCAATAAATCTAAGTGATAAGGGCAGTCATGATGGTCAATCAATAGATGTTGCTGAGGCCCTTACAACTTTGAAGAAACAAACAGGTTTTGATACGTCCTTAGTCTCTCCTACCAACTTAAATTTATCATTTACAGCTATGTTGAGAGAGGTTGCACAAGGCGCTGAGGGAAGATATTTGGGCGTTGACAAGGAAGAGTTGGACGCTGACAGAAATATTTTGGGCGCTGATAGGACAAAATTAGGCGTTGATAGACCTGCATATGAAGGTGATGTATCCCAGTCATCATCTATCATCAAGGAGGTTTCTACTCAGGTATCACCATCTACCTTACCAACCATTGCACCATCAGATAAGGGTAAGGGTATTTTGGTAGAAGAGATTGTTCCAAAGGATGCAGCTCAAGTTGAATTTGATAGAAGATTGGCTGCACAAATCATGGAACAAGATAAAAAGGAGGAGTCACCATTTGTTGTGACTTTAGAAGAGGAAAGTGATGGAGCTAGCTCAGACTCAAGTGTGATGATTATAGAACCAGAAAGGCTTGAGTATGGGGATGAGTTGGCTGAGGAGAAGCTGAGAGAGTTGAAATTACAGGTTGACTTTGACATGCCAGAGGTGGTTCAAATGTACAATGCTTGGGAAGAAAGATGTATGGAGAATCCAGACTTGACCATTTCAGATCAAATATGGGGACTGGAGATTCTTCTTAGAGTTCAGAAAGATTTCCAGGTAATTTTGAAACACAAGGCAAGTAATATTCTCTCAGAGTTGAAAAGGGATAGAAGGGAGCTATACTTTATGTTGCTCAGATGTCATGGAGTTGGATGGACTTATCAGAAGTTGAGGGCTTTGACATTTGATGAGTTGGAAAGTAGGGCTTATCCCATTTGGGTGAGAGTGCAGGAAGCAAACACTCTCAGACTTCTTTCAGATGAAAGAAAGGAGGAACTTGCAGAAGAAATGGAACTCAAGAAAGCTATGTTTGTTCCCAGACCAGTGAAGAAGGGAATTTCATTTGAGTTTCCCAAAGATATGGATCCACTATATCCAAGTGAAGCTGTCATCAGAAAGAGCCTCAAGCTCTCACCTTTAGAAGCTTCAGATATGGTGCAAGTGTTACCATTAGATTCCAGGAATCCAATTGTGAGCTATGAAGAAGATGAATGTGGGTTTTGGAAGATTGGCAGATATGGCAAAGAGGTACACACTTTTACCACTCTCATATCTTTGTTTGCAAGTTGTGATAGAGAAGACTTGGGGGACCTTTGGAGGTTGCTGGAGACCAAGTATGAGGTTGAAGCACCAACTTCAGCTAATGGAATAAAACTTTGGTCCACATTCAAAAGAATGTGTGGACCAAAAGATGAGGATCCTGCTGTTTGGAAGGATCTTGAAGATGACCTCAGTGGTCTTTAATGGAGGTTATATTCAGCTGCTGGTGTTTACCATTTGAGTTCTACAAAGTTTGCTGAGTATCTACTTGTGGATGGTAGTATTTCATATCCAAGGCTATTTTGGAAAAGATGAAAGACACTCAGCTGGAAATAGATTATTCAAGTGACGTGGCAAAAGATTTGATCAGATTTATTCATTACCAATATGAGAAGGTTTGTAAGATTCCTCCTAGTCCTTAATACTTATTCAGAAACTTGATCATAAGAGTGGATATCAAGTTCAGGGGAGGATTGTTGGGAATAAATTAAGGCCAGATCACTTGAGCGCTGACAAGAGTAATACAAGCGTTGACAAGAACAAAACAAGCGCTGACAGCTCAAGCGTTGACAAGATAAAGTCAAGCGTTGACACATTGAAGACAAGCACTGATGGGAAGATATACTCTACGCGTTTATTGTATTCTAGATTACTTCTAGTAAAGATAGGAACAACAATGTATTTTCTATATTTATCTTTACCTAGAATAGCTGATACGTAGATTATTGTACAAGGCTTCTTATGTCTATAAAAGAAGACCTTTAGGTTAATGTTTGATATAGTTTTCATTCGTAAACTACTTTCATTGTAAGCAAGTTTGATATTGATAATCAAAGTGAAAGTTTGTTTATATCATTGTGTGTTCTTGTTTAAGTGTTAAATTCCGCATAACACTTAGATTCATAAGCATATACAAAGGTTTCTCTAAGTGTATTACTTGATCTAATCTCGTATACATAAAGCTAATCGATCTAAGTTTAGGATCAACACAAAACACTTTTATCACGTACCTAGCCCAATAATAAACGCTTAAGTTATTGATCTCATTACATATTCTAAATTTTAACATAGTAAAAACTATTACATGAATTGTCTTAAAATAATACATAAACTTAACATAGTGAAGATCATTCAAGTAACTTATCCAAAACAAAATAATTTAAATCCTTGATTGCATTATTTGTGCCGCTATTTCATCTCGTAAGTTAATCATGTATTGTTGATCGGCTTCGCTCCCATTAGGTTGAACAACTTCAACATCATCATCGTTATCATCACGTACATTAACATTAACATGTATACCACCTTCATCGTATTGAGCAAAAAAGTCATCGCTTAAACCCTCCTTCCTTATAAAATTATGAATAGCAAAACATGCAATAGTAATATCTCTTTGTTTAACCAAAGGAAATTTAGGCATTCTCTTCAATATTGTAAAACGTGCTTTTAAGACACCAAATGCACGTTCGACTACGTTTCGAAGTTTTGCATGAGCGTGATTGAATTTTTCTTTACTCGTCATTTCACTTTTACGACGAAAGTCTCCCAACCAATACCTAACGTTGCGATATGGAGCCATAAACCCGCGTGTGTGCTTATAGGCAGCATCACAAAGATAATATTTATCTGGAAAGTAAACAAATTAATATTTTTATATACTCATATCTACGTTTTTATAAACGGATTTTAAACTTAAATACCTGCTGGGGGAATCGGAAACTCATATAGTGGATCATCTAAAGCTTCATTAAGTATTCTTGCGTCATGTGTTGTACATTCCCATCCAGCGACAATATAGGTAAAGATCATGTTGAAGTCACATATAGCTAAAACGTTTTGATAACAATCACCTCTGCCTCGTGCTCTGTACACACTTTGTTTATGAGACGGAACAGAAGCATGTATTAAAGTTCCATCGAGTGCCCCAACAACTCCTTAATTACAAACAACAAATTATTAAAACAATATCAATTTTTTTTGAACATAAAACACTCTCAAATTAAGAGACATGTTAGTAATAAATTCAGTAGTTACCTTAAACATTCGACGCTCCCTTCTATTGTTTCCTGGAATGTTTGGATTTGGATTAAATGTTGTCGGTCTTATAACCTCGTTAGCAAATACTAGCATCTTATCTAATACCTCGTGAAAGCAATTATGAATCGTTTCCTTCGAGTGTTGAAACCTACGTTTCATAACAGAAAAACGTTCATTGTGACCAATTATCATAAGAAAGATCAACATCTTCTCCTCAACCGATATATGTTTACTATCTTTCAACCAATTCCTTTCTTTCATAATTGTCTGAAGTATTATCCCTTTTACGTTTCCTTGCACTTCGCCGAAAATATTTAAAATAAAAGTAAACAATAGCGATTAATGCTAGTTTAGTTTTCGCATCCATATGACCTGTGAAAACAATACACATAATAAGAAGTCTCACTAAATCATTTCAGTTTCTACAAATTCAAAGATCATACATACATATCATACATAGATTAACAAAGATATCATTCAAATTCAAAGATATACTACATATTTTATACACAGATTAATCAAGTATTGATCAACAACATGTGGTAAACTTAAAAAAAAGCTACATGTATTTCATTTCATAAGGTGCAAACAAGTCTTGATCAAACAAGTCATAACTGATCAAACGCTTAAAACACATCATAACTAATCAAACAAGTCATATTCAAGCTAACATAAGACTCTATCCAAATGAAACTAACACGTCTGAACTAGTCTTATTCTGGTCCTATAGCCAATTACACGAAACATTCATCTCAAAAACCCATTTGACGTGCGTTCATCTCAATCCATCTCTTTAAGGCATTTGGTATTGACGGTAACAACATCCATGCCTCCCTGTAACTCTTTGACTTACAAAAGATACTCGACGCCACCAAATAGATTGGATCTTCAGGGTCCAACCCGATGTTGTTCAACTTTGCATAACACTCCTCCGTAGTAGGACCTTGGTTTTCTTGAGCAGCAATGTTAGTAATTGCATTCTTCATGGTTTCCTCCAACTCACTCAGGTCCGAATCTTTTCTCCTTTTTTTCTTTTTCTTACCTTCAGGGACATTTGGTTCTTTAGATGAACCACCTTCAAAGAAAGATTCAGAACCCGCATCAATGCTTTCATGCTCACTAGCTGCCCGAGAACCCCTTTCTTCAAGCAAACTGTTCACGTCATCCTCAACTTCAACTAAGTTGACACTCGAAGTTTCATTAGAAGGCTTTAGTTGAGCAATAGGTCGACGAATAGAACCACTTGCAGCACACTTTCCAAATAAGATACCACAAAGTTCAGGATAAAGCAATGGACTAGTCTTCAAACTACCACCGTACTTGAATTTCTAAACAAAATCCACAAAGTACATATTAATTATGTTGTCATTACTATATTATATGCAAGTATTATGTTTAAAGTATTCATGAACCCACCTTGCTTACTTCTTTCCACTGTTCCTTTGTTAGAGTGAATTTATTTGTATCTTCGTTGTAGATATTTCCCGTTTTTGCTCTTAAATAAGCCCAAGCTTGATGTTTTCCTTTGTAGTAATCAAATTTGTTTTCAATTGTTTTTGGTTGGTGGTTATGCCAAATTCTTCCTTGAGCTTTCTGATAACTACCCCCCACGACTCAACATGTAGGCTATTACCTTTAGCCTCTACCCTATTGACCTCATTGATACACGATTCCATGAAAAACTTGTATTGTTCGGGAGTAAAAGTTAGGTTAGTGTCACCCATTCCTATAAAAAAACAATGAAAACCAATAAATACACATATAAATCTTAACAAGTAATACTTACACAGGTCCATAATGAACCAGCAGAGATATTTCCACAGAGAACAGCATACATGAAATGTGTATAATGCAAGTTCGTTTTCTCAGTTCTTAACTAATAGAAAGTCCAATCAATATCAAATTTATAATTGTTTTTGGTTGTTCAAGCTTGCTTGGTAATCTATTGCTAATTCAAACAACACTAAGTAAAAATGCAAAATATAAACCTACTTATACGTAAAACAAGTTGCAAATTCCAAAATTTATTCAAGTAAAATATAAAAATGCAAAATTCAAAACTATAAGGACTGAAAATGTAATTTCTATAAAATGAAAATGCTTGAAATGTAAATTCTAAAAGTTATAAGGACTAAAAATGTAAAACAGTTAACTATAAGGACTAAATTTGTAAAAACTTTAACAAACTAACCAAATTTTAACAAACTAACAAACTATCAAACTGAAATTTAACAAACTAACAAATGCAAGGACTGAATTATGCAAATACCACAAATTTAGGAAGATTAGCTAGGTTTAGAAACAGTTTAAACTTCTAGGGACTAAAATGCAATTAAACTAAAGATTTAACTAAAAACGGGCACAAAGAAAGAATAAGCTCGTTTGAGCTTATTTCTCAACCAATTAAGCTGAAACAACTTGCAAACAACTTCAAATCCAATTTAAGAAACGTGTGTTCAAGGAAATAAGCTAAAATTCCAAAATAAGCAATTGAGTGCTTATCAATAAGCTCAAAATAAGCTACAGCTTAATCCAAACATCCACAACTTGATTTTTTTATCAAAACTGATTAAGCACTTGATTTAAGGAAGGGAAAATCAAATTAGAACAAATTTCATCCAGTAATAAGCTAGATATCTGAAAATAAGCTCAAATGAGCTTATTTTGACCAAACGTTGACCAATTTTTGGAAAAAGCTCAAAATTTCAAAAACTCATATTCAACACTTACTAAACAGGATTGTGAAAGAAAACAGCTACTTTTATGAAGAGGATTAAGAGAACTAGCAAAACAGTAAGCTTCTTATATCAGAGAATGCAAAATGCTCAAGCTTGAGCTAAAAAGCTGTTTTCTAGCTTATTTCTTGAAACTGTAGATTTTCCTTCTAGATACTGAAAGATTATGTTATAAGCTATAACTAGAAACTGGTTTGAGCAAATTTCATTAAGAATTGAGGGAGAAATAAGCAAGTGAATTTGACAAGTTTTGAACTAAAAGCTGATAACAAGTATGACCCAAACTTTTTGATTACCAATTGCCTGTTTGACTATTTTTATGACTTACAAAAGGCTTAAAACTACTTATTACCACTTAATGACTAGAAACAAACTACTTAACACCAATTTCTAACACTTGAAAATCACTTGAAGATTAGTCCCAAACACACCTTTAAAGCTTTTAATCAAACTTTTTCAAAGACTTATTGAGTAATGAATTGAACTGATACAAAAGCTTTAGCAAACTTGTTTAGATGAACAAAATGAAATGTATTCAAGCTAATAACAAGCAATAACCAAGACTAGAACAGTGAGTAGCTATAGGACTAAAATGTTACTGAAAATATACAGACACTACAAAACTGAACACAATAGCACAAGATCAAGCTACAAATCTAGAATCAATCAATCAACAACTTCTTAACAAGTAGAATCAGGCAGCCATCAACATTACACTAGAGAATGAAGCATGCAAAGACTGTTTAGAGGAACAAAAAATCAGAAGCTAAGAAACCTATTGTAGAGGTCCTTTGGGAAGAAGAGGAGCGCTGAGCTCTCTTGCCCTAGTGATACCACCACCTATCACTAGCTATCAACTCAAATCAACAATCAAACAACTGCAAATCATCAATCTACCATGAAATCTTCAAGAATAATGGAAAGAACTTGATTCTTCAACAAACAGCTACAAAACTCCACCAATGTAAGCTATGATCAATGGTTGATCATAACTAACATCAAACAGCAACTAGTATATCCAAGATCAACAAGATTCAACAGGAATTTGAGAAACAGAATTTGGCGGGAAAAAGGAAATTTGAATTTTATTGAGTGATTTCTGTTACAAAAGTAGTTACAAGGTTCTAACTAACTAACTAACTCAAGAGTTTGTCAGACTCTTGAGTAGTTAGGTGAAAAGGAGGGAAAAAGGGAAAAGAGAAATTTAGAGAACTATGTGTTTACAAAATTAAGCTACAATCACAAATGAAGTACAAGCTGGGTATTTATAGGCAAGAAAGGGAGATTCTGTTGGAGTTGTGACGTGTTTGGGCCAATCATCACTTGACACGTGGAGGAATTCTGCAAATCCTCTTTGAAGGTGATGAACTTGAATTGGGGGTTTTTGATTCAATGGATAATATGTTAAATGGATTGCACCGTTGGATTCGTCTTCCAAAATTGAGCAATTTTGGTGTTTTGATCTTTACTTGAAATGCCTTCTATCAAAATCCCGTTCCTGGAAAATATTTTGTTGAAAGAGAAGGACACGTGTCATCTTCTTATTGGTTGAAAAAGTGTGTTGCGGATTGCACTGTTGTGATCTTGCATTAATTGTGACGGCTGTAGTGGATATTAATGACTTGATCCGTGTGACTTGTTTTCTTGCTTCTGATTGGTCTATAGCTTTTCACTTGGATTAAACATTACAAAACTTTCCAAACTTGGCAAAACAAGCCCTTTAACTTGGCAGATTGCTATTTAAGGCCAGAATCTTCATTCCTTTGACATTTTTGGCCCTTCAACTTTGATTCTTCAACAAAATGGCCCTTTGACTTGAGTTGACTCTGTAGTTGACCAAATTTGACTTTAATCTTGACTTTCCATAATTTGCACTTTAAGTCCTCCAACTTTCACAACTTGTCAAGATAGGTCCTTTGACTTCAAAGTCTTGTCACTTTTGATCCTCTTTTGTCTTTTTCATCCATTTGAGCTTGGTTTTTCCTTGTTTGCTTGAAATTGTATCCTTTTACCTACATAAGATCACACAAACACAAACATACCACATAACACTGCTTTTTACAATATAAAAGGGTATTTTGCTTCATGTTTTAGGGTTATTTGTTGATAAAAGGATATGAGTTTAAGCTCATATCAAATTCCCCTACACTTGAGCATTGTCATGTCCTCATGCAATATTATATTTCAAGGTTTAAAAATTTACATTTCCCTCATAATTAATCCACCTTGGCCATATGAGATGCATCTACACTACTCTAAACTAAATGATGCATGATTTTGACTTTTAATAATGCAATGAATCAAAATACAATTCTATCTATATCTTTTTGATTTTTCTTGAAATGGTTTTGATGGAAATAACTCATAAAGAATTCAATGACTTGGATTAGGGCTTGGGTACCATAGACACTTATCACCCTCAAGTTTCACTTTCCCCATACCAAGCTAGTAAATGGGATCATTGCATTCACAAGTAAAAAGTGCATCAACTTATTCATGACAATTAAATGTGGAACCGGTTATTATTTGAGCAAATTGCTTGTGGGCAAATTTGTCATTATTCAAGCGTGAAATATAAGAAGTGTAAAATCCAAAAATAAGGAAGCACGGTTTTAATCCTAAGTAATCCTCTCATCCATTACTTGAAAAACCGCTCACAATTAATACAAGTCCGTATTAAGAATAATAAGTCATTCGCCTTATGTGTAAAATCCTCATGCCATGCTTTCATAAGTAACTACACACTCGCTAAGGAAAGAAAAATAAAACTCACGCAATAATTTACATCCGCATCTTTTTGAGATTTTGGATCTTCAACCCCGCAACCCGTCAAGGTAATATTGGATTGGAGCAATCTATTGAATCCCCGCAACCCGTCAAGGTAATATTGGAACTCAATAGTCACTATAATTAACACCACACTGCCCCTCTTGGGAGTCTTGCAATATTTTTTTTTTCTTTTTTTTTTTCTAGCCACTCATTTTTTTTCCATAAGCCGCTCTTATTTTTCTTTATTCCTCACCAAGAAATTTGAAAAGAAGAAAAGGAAAAACACCCGCTAAATATGGAGCATGACACAATTCTAGTACACATAAAACGTGCTAACTTAGAATCTTAAGACGTACTCATATCAACCATGAATGATTAGCCAAAAATGCATAAGAGATTACAAACCAATTAAAACCGTACTTGATTATTTATTAACAATTATATACATGCGAAGAAAGTAGAGGTCAAGAAGAGAAGGGTTTAGCCACAAGTAATTGCCATGAAGTCTATCTAGCCCTTTTACACTTGCTTCAACTCTATCATTTCCCATTCTCCACAAATTTAAAATTTCAAAGAATGAAATTGGTGGAAGCTTAGCCTAATAGACCAATGAAGGACTACATGGTTAAGGATACTAGCTAGAGAGTGCTAAAATAAGCAAACTCGGGTTGAGTCAAAATATCCATGGCGGGCCTAATATATCAAAGAAGTCTAAATTTGTTAAAACCATGTTTTATTATATTTTTCTTTTTATATATTTTTGATGAAAAATAAAAGAAGAAATATATACAATGCAAATGTGATATGAAAAATGATTGATGCAAAAATTATGAATGCATATTTTTGGTGGCCAAAGTAGATTAAAAATTTGAAAAATGATCGAAAAATTAATTTTCCCAATTATCATGAAGTTAAGGCAATGGTCTAGGTAAGGTCACTTCGATAGAAGTCTCCCCTACACTTAAGATAAACATTGTCCTCAATGTTTAAGAGCATGGAAGTATAAAAACTTCCCCTACACTTATGACAAGGAATAGACTTTGCTTAACCCAAGTTAAGGAAAGGACTACTATTAGTGAAATCATGTTTAAGCACAAGGTGTCAATGGAAAATCACTAAAGTAACGAAGTGAACCGGATACAAGGGCCTCCTCCATAAGTTCCAAAGCATGAGATGAGTGAGCAACCCTACAAACAAGCATGAAGACAAAAGAAGGTCTCCCCTACACTTATCTCCAAATCTATGCCTTTATTGCTAACCTATAACACTCTAAACCTAGTTATACGATGCTTGAGTTAATGAGTCTCTAGCTCGACTCGTCCCTCAATGAATTAATTCATGGGGAAAATGGGGACCTCTTGGACCATTTCAACGGAAATGTCCTCCCCAAAGTAATGCTTAACACGGTGACCATTCACTTTAAAATTTGGACCATCGGGTTGGGACAACTCAAGAGTTCCATATGGAAACACTTGAGCAATAGTGAATGGACCGGACCATCTCGACTTAAGCTTGCCCGCAAAAAGCTTCAATCTTGAGTTAAAGAGGAGAACCGGCTCTCCAACTTTGAACTCACGATTCTTGATCTTAGCATCATGCAATTTCTTAGTCTTTTCCTTGTATAGCAAAGAATTCTCATAGGCATTGGCTCTCAACTCATCCATCTCATTGATTTGATCTTTCCTATGTGAACCGGCTTGGTTTAAATCAAAGTTAGCCCACTTGAGAGCCCAAGATGCCTTATGTTCTAACTCAAATGGGAGGTGGCACGCTTTTCCATAGACAAGCCTATAAGGAGTACAACCAATTGGTGTCTTAAAAGCCGTCCTAAACGCCCACAAAGCATCATCAAGCTTATCCGACCAAGAAGCTCTATGCTCTCCCACCGTTCTCTCTAAAATTCTCTTTAAACCACGATTTGTGACCTCGGTTTGACCATTTGTTTGAGGGTGATACGCGGTAGAAAGTCTATGATTCCCCGGCAGCGGCGCCATTTGAAATGTGTATAATGCAAGTTCGTTTTCTCAGTTCTTAACTAATAGAAAGTCCAATCAATATCAAATTTATAATTGTTTTTGGTTGTTCAAGCTTGCTTGGTAATCTATTGCTAATTCAAACAACACTAAGTAAAAATGCAAAATATAAACCTACTTATACGTAAAACAAGTTGCAAATTCCAAAATTTATTCAAGTAAAATATAAAAATGCAAAATTCAAAACTATAAGGACTGAAAATGTAATTTCTATAAAATGAAAATGCTTGAAATGTAAATTCTAAAAGTTATAAGGACTAAAAATGTAAAACAGTTAACTATAAGGACTAAATTTGTAAAAACTTTAACAAACTAACCAAATTTTAACAAACTAACAAACTATCAAACTGAAATTTAACAAACTAACAAATGCAAGGACTGAATTATGCAAATACCACAAATTTAGGAAGATTAGCTAGGTTTAGAAACAGTTTAAACTTCTAGGGACTAAAATGCAATTAAACTAAAGATTTAACTAAAAACGGGCACAAAGAAAGAATAAGCTCGTTTGAGCTTATTTCTCAACCAATTAAGCTGAAACAACTTGCAAACAACTTCAAATCCAATTTAAGAAACGTGTGTTCAAGGAAATAAGCTAAAATTCCAAAATAAGCAATTGAGTGCTTATCAATAAGCTCAAAATAAGCTACAGCTTAATCCAAACATCCACAACTTGATTTTTTTATCAAAACTGATTAAGCACTTGATTTAAGGAAGGGAAAATCAAATTAGAACAAATTTCATCCAGTAATAAGCTAGATATCTGAAAATAAGCTCAAATGAGCTTATTTTGACCAAACGTTGACCAATTTTTGGAAAAAGCTCAAAATTTCAAAAACTCATATTCAACACTTACTAAACAGGATTGTGAAAGAAAACAGCTACTTTTATGAAGAGGATTAAGAGAACTAGCAAAACAGTAAGCTTCTTATATCAGAGAATGCAAAATGCTCAAGCTTGAGCTAAAAAGCTGTTTTCTAGCTTATTTCTTGAAACTGTAGATTTTCCTTCTAGATACTGAAAGATTATGTTATAAGCTATAACTAGAAACTGGTTTGAGCAAATTTCATTAAGAATTGAGGGAGAAATAAGCAAGTGAATTTGACAAGTTTTGAACTAAAAGCTGATAACAAGTATGACCCAAACTTTTTGATTACCAATTGCCTGTTTGACTATTTTTATGACTTACAAAAGGCTTAAAACTACTTATTACCACTTAATGACTAGAAACAAACTACTTAACACCAATTTCTAACACTTGAAAATCACTTGAAGATTAGTCCCAAACACACCTTTAAAGCTTTTAATCAAACTTTTTCAAAGACTTATTGAGTAATGAATTGAACTGATACAAAAGCTTTAGCAAACTTGTTTAGATGAACAAAATGAAATGTATTCAAGCTAATAACAAGCAATAACCAAGACTAGAACAGTGAGTAGCTATAGGACTAAAATGTTACTGAAAATATACAGACACTACAAAACTGAACACAATAGCACAAGATCAAGCTACAAATCTAGAATCAATCAATCAACAACTTCTTAACAAGTAGAATCAGGCAGCCATCAACATTACACTAGAGAATGAAGCATGCAAAGACTGTTTAGAGGAACAAAAAATCAGAAGCTAAGAAACCTATTGTAGAGGTCCTTTGGGAAGAAGAGGAGCGCTGAGCTCTCTTGCCCTAGTGATACCACCACCTATCACTAGCTATCAACTCAAATCAACAATCAAACAACTGCAAATCATCAATCTACCATGAAATCTTCAAGAACAATGGAAAGAACTTGATTCTTCAACAAACAGCTACAAAACTCCACCAATGTAAGCTATGATCAATGGTTGATCATAACTAACATCAAACAGCAACTAGTATATCCAAGATCAACAAGATTCAACAGGAATTTGAGAAACAGAATTTGGCGGGAAAAAGGAAATTTGAATTTTATTGAGTGATTTCTGTTACAAAAGTAGTTACAAGGTTCTAACTAACTAACTAACTCAAGAGTTTGTCAGACTCTTGAGTAGTTAGGTGAAAAAGGAGGGAAAAAGGGAAAAGAGAAATTTAGAGAACTATGTGTTTACAAAATTAAGCTACAATCACAAATGAAGTACAAGCTGGGTATTTATAGGCAAGAAAGGGAGATTCTGTTGGAGTTGTGACGTGTTTGGGCCAATCATCACTTGACACGTGGAGGAATTCTGCAAATCCTCTTTGAAGGTGATGAACTTGAATTGGGGGTTTTTGATTCAATGGATAATATGTTAAATGGATTGCACCGTTGGATTCGTCTTCCAAAATTGAGCAATTTTGGTGTTTTGATCTTTACTTGAAATGCCTTCTATCAAAATCCCGTTCCTGGAAAATATTTTGTTGAAAGAGAAGGACACGTGTCATCTTCTTATTGGTTGAAAAAGTGTGTTGCGGATTGCACTGTTGTGATCTTGCATTAATTGTGACGGCTGTAGTGGATATTAATGACTTGATCCGTGTGACTTGTTTTCTTGCTTCTGATTGGTCTATAGCTTTTCACTTGGATTAAACATTACAAAACTTTCCAAACTTGGCAAAACAAGCCCTTTAACTTGGCAGATTGCTATTTAAGGCCAGAATCTTCATTCCTTTGACATTTTTGGCCCTTCAACTTTGATTCTTCAACAAAATGGCCCTTTGACTTGAGTTGACTCTGTAGTTGACCAAATTTGACTTTAATCTTGACTTTCCATAATTTGCACTTTAAGTCCTCCAACTTTCACAACTTGTCAAGATAGGTCCTTTGACTTCAAAGTCTTGTCACTTTTGATCCTCTTTTGTCTTTTTCATCCATTTGAGCTTGGTTTTTCCTTGTATGCTTGAAATTGTATCCTTTTACCTACATAAGATCACACAAACACAAACATACCACATAACACTGCTTTTTACAATATAAAAGGGTATTTTGCTTCATGTTTTAGGGTTATTTGTTGATAAAAGGATATGAGTTTAAGCTCATATCAATACACAACTGTGCATATGGTTTCTAAATTCCAAAACTATTTCTACTCTTAACTCAAGAACAATCTTTGATAGTTAAGTTATGGTCAAAATATATTAGTCAAATATTAGAAAGAAAGAAAAAGACACATGTTCAGAAAAGTATACTTTCTGGGATCATTCCTTTAATGGGTCAGTCTTGATGATCAAGAAAATAAACCATGTTTTGCAACACAAACTTATAACTCATAATCAAGCACAAATACTAAATTCTAACAGATTAAAAGCAATGTCTAGCAACGGCAAGAAGAACATAAGCCTACTCTCATTGATTATCAGATCAATGAGTGAATGCCTTTCGTTTTCATCAGAAGAAGGTGAGAGACGTGTCAAAACACCACCCCTAGATTTGAAGGATTTTACGCACTAGCAATGGTAACTAGTATGTTGAATTCTTTACTAAACATTTCGTTGAAAACCTTTTGAGCAGTCACCTTAATCATCCGTGGTCCTTATGACTCGGGTCCATTCTACGGTGAGTGACCCAGGTGACGTAAATTTTTGAACTACCGTGTATATAGTAGTTAGAGGAAATTAAACAGGAAATTAAGATGTAACTAACTGAAACAACACAAATAAAAAGGGTAGTAGTTAACTGGTGAAGTTCGAGATACTGCAGCTGCATCATTCATAAGTACATGGTCACTGCACAAAGTGAAATAATCATACTTCCAACGCCAATGTTGATCTCAGAAGAATTAAGAAGCACAGATAAGTGCATGAGATGTCATTATATGTTGCAGAAACCTTAACGAGGGGGCGGTTTATGGATTGCACAACTTTTTCTAATATTTGGCGGTCCACAGAGACTTCTCACCACAGGCGATAGTTACCTGGGAGATTGAAGCACAAAAGGCGTTGTTGCTTAGAAAGCTGGAAAGCACGACGACATGCGTGATGTCTGTTTCAGAAGATTATAAACAAAGAGGCTATTTGAAGTTTACTGTTAAAGAATTACTCAATAAGTATGGTGGTGAAATCGCGTTCTGTTCTTTTGAGGATTTCTACAAGGATGAGTTTAAGGAGGAATGGAAGTCTCATTACTTTGGTAATGAAGCTGGTCGGCCAAGACTATTCAGGAGCTCTTTTTGGATTTAATAGAGCAAATGCTCTAGTAACTTGCTTTTGGTTCGGTCCAAAGTTTGTATTTCCTGTTTGGTGGATTGTTATATTTTTTGGCGAAAAGCTCTGAATTTATAATGTGTGATAGAGACATGATAAGATAATAACATTGACTTGCCTAAAACATGAAAAGTTTGTTGATATGCCTCTTGACGTAAATCTTGAATTTGTAAACTTGGAATAGTCCTGGAGCTTGTTTTCTGTTTTGGTAGCTTATTCACGATGACGGTCCGAATTAAGTAGATGATGGGTAGAACTAGATGAATTATGGTTTGCAGGGGGGGGGGGTGAAAGAGGTGGTCGTTGAGGGATAAAAGATGGGGGCTGAAGCTTATTAGTGAACCAAAACAGCTTATTATCATTACAAACTGCTTTTTGCTTGAAAAAAAATAGTTTAGAAAAAAAATCTTTTTTAGACCGGTGGAAATGAAACAGACGGGTCTAAATGACGTGAATTTTAGACCGATGCCCCAACTGGTTTAAATGAGTTTAACTCTTTTGGAACTCCCCATACCAGACCGGTGACATAACCGGTCTAAAAGGCAATTGTGAAATATATTTGGCATCTATAATTATAAGTTGTTTATGTTTTGACAGATACCAAATTCACCAGGTGAAATCAGGATGGGATACAAACCTGTAAAGCAAAAAGTTATCTGCGTTGGCTTGCTAGAGATTTGGAGAGGATTCATGGTTATGTTCCCAGGAAACCTCGTGCCGTAAAGCCACCAGATCATTACATCGAATACATGCAGATGAATGGATGGTTAGATTTGGACCTTAATGGTCCTGAGCTTGCACATTTATTTAAGTGACAATGTATGTTGTACACTGTGACATGTATATTTGTAATTTCGTATGTTTTGAACATTGGTCTCTAATATTACTATGACTGTGACATGCAGATTTATGTTTTTGCAAGTTATCAGATTTCTGTATTTTCGCATTGTTTGATTTCTGTAGAGCCTAATTGGTATGGTTTTAATGAAAGGGCTGATCATAGTGACAAGTTAGACATTGATACAACGGTATGACGAAACAAAACCACCTGTTGTGAACTAACTGGAGTTCTAAAAAGCTTTTGGTGAGGTGATATATATCGTAAGTGAAAGAAAATGGGTTATAGAACGACCAAGTGGGACGCCCTACCCGAAATGTGGCTTTGTAGTATGTGTTGGGAAATCTTTTGGCCAGCAGATGGAAACGGAGAGTCAATATAGTCATTTTGCAAATTGGAGATGTTTTGGTCACTTGTGCATTCAGTTTGAGTACATACGAGTCACGAATTTCGTGGTCTTTGAAACAGAAGTATTGTTTCCATTTGCTGGTACATCAGAACAGATTGGGCATGGTTTGTATCAAAGACCGATGGGTTGTAGACTTGTAGGGCTGAGCATGGTAAAACTGAACCGGACCGACCGAATCGAATCGAACAATTTCGGTCCGGTCCTCGGTGTTTTGGACCATTTCGATCTTCGGTCCGGTCTAGTTCGATCATACCAAAAATCTCGTCGATTATGCCTAATAGCACTAAACCGGACTATTTCAGGCCAGGATTTCAGACCATTTCGGTCCTTTGTTCCAAGAATACCGTCTATAATCAGTTATCTTTATACGAATGCAACCTTTTCCATTATTTAAAGAAACAAAACAAAAGTTCTAAAAGGTCTAAACGAATAAGAAAGGGGTTTCACTTTTCTCTTGATTTGTTCACTCGATTTTATAGGTATACCGTATACTGTTCTTGACCACGTAACTAATTAGGGGTGTTTAATCATGAAAGCAATTCGGTATTCTATTTTTTTGATAATGTAAGGGTGACTCTTCTCTACCGTCCCTAACCCTACCAAAGCTACTCGACTCGTGCTCATTCTTTTTCCTTTTCATTAATATCAACAGCTACACATTATATGCTAAAAATCATAAGACATAAACACGGAATCATACTACGCTAATGTTTCTGCTAATGATTCCTTAAAACAACATAAAATATTTTAAACATAAACCTCAAATTCATATATTATCCCCCAAATCCAAACACCTCAAATTCACTCAAATTATAATGAAACCATCCAAGCAATTTATAAAAACAATTCATTTTTAAACATAACCCTTTATCAAATTCGCATGAAATATAAATAAAATCAATCAAATTCGTATGAAATAAACATGTAAAAAGGAAAAAAAAACATTCCTATTAATCGGGTCAGCAGATGGTGGAAAAGGATGAAGGATGATAGATGGTGATGGTGATGGTGATGGTGGATAGAGATGTCGGTAAAAGATTATGAAACCATGGTGGAAAGAGATGTAGGTGAAGAGTATGGATATTTTCAGATCTGCTCACCGTCTCTGAGTCTGACTCAAAATATATACTTTAGAACCTCTGAGTCTGACTGAAAAAACAAACAAGAAAAAAGTCTGACCGCGTCTGACCGGTCAGAGTCAGACACGAGTCAGACGTTTTTTGAAAAAACAAACACACCCTAACCTTTCAGCCAACTTCCATTGTTGTAATAACTTAATTCCTTTGTTTTAATCTACATAGATCTTTGTTTCTGGTGTGGTCAGGAGGGTTGGGATAGGCTGATTCACTTAATTCCTTTCTTGGGGATTTCTAATCAACCATGTTTTAATAATTCTGTGATGTGATGAATTTCATGTGATTTAATGAATGAATTTGTGATAATTTGAATGAGAGGATCAAAAGATAGAATTTTAGGTGACGGCTACTTTAGGGTTTGGTGTATGTGTGTTTTCCTCGGGTTTTTTTGTGTGTGTTTTTTCCCCGGTGGCTAAGAAAACCGAGTTTAAAAGTAATATATATACTCGCGGTATTAAAACACCGCCTTTTTAAAGTTGCGTTTTCAAACAACGGATTTCGGAATTATTTGAGATTTTTTAGGAAAAAAAGGGTAAAAGTCATAAAATACCATCCTACTTATTGATTTGTGCCGACTTTAAACACTTACTATTTTATCTCGTAACTTTACCATTCTACTTTCAAAATCGTTTCGAAGTTACCCATTTGGTAACTTGTTACCGACAACGTGGCAAGGTAATATTCACGTCATTCTTTTTTTACGTTTATTACGCCACGTCTGATTTCCACTATATATAATTAACTTCCATCGTTTGACTTTATCTATAACAACCTAAACCCATTATCATCATCGTTTATCATCGTTTGATTTCCACGTATGATTTCTACACCACAACTCTAAACCCATTATCATCATCAACCTTCAAGAACCTTGTTTCATCTCATCATCACTTTAACAACCTCCAACTAACCCATTCACCGTTTTCATTCCCATTAAAAACCCATTTTCACGCCACAAAAAAGATTCAGTCTTGTAGCTTCTGCACCTCTTGACACACCAACTAAATCTTCATTCAGAGACAAACCCATTAAGGATATCAATGTTTTAGTAGTGGGTTCAACTGGATACATTGGGAACTTTGTTGTTAAGGAGTTGGTTAACAGAGGGTTTAATGTGATTGCTGTTTGTAGGGAATAAAGTGGTATAAAAGGTAAAAACAGTAAAGATGTGACTTTGTGAAAGACGGGAAGCCTTATGTGATGTTTGGTGATGGGAAATTGTGTGCTTGTAACCCGATTAGTGAGCCTGATTTGGCTTCGTTTATTGCGGATTGCGTGTTGAAACCTGATATGGTTAATAAGGTTTTGCCATTTTTGAGTTTTGATGTAAAAGAAAATAAGGTTTATGTTTAGATCTCCAAAAATTAGGGATTATGTTTAGATCTCCATTTTTTAGTTTTGATGGAAACAATAAAGAAAAGGTCAAGGGGACGGGGGTATAATGGGATAAACATTTTCTCTACCATCCACCTAGGATATATTAACTGAATTTATATTTATTTTTTATTAATTAAATGACGTGTAAATGTTCCCGGTAATAATGGTAATATTATTACAAAACAAATAAGTAGAATGGTAAAGTCACGAGATAAAATAGTAAGTGTTTAAAGTCGACACAAATCAATAAGTAAGATGGTATTTTATGGCTTTTACCCAGGAAAAAATCAAATTTTATTGGTTTAGAGGTGTCATGTCACATATGACTAGGATTAGGAGTGTGGTTTTAAGTCATAGTTATACCTATATAATATATATATATATATATATATATATATATATATATATATATATATATATATATATATATATATATATATATATATATATATATATATATATATATATATATATATATATATATATATATATATATATATATATATAGAGTTAGGTTATTGTAGTGTAGTAGCTTAAAGTTGTTAAAATGAAAAGTCATCTTAACCATTGATTTTATCAATTAACATGTGATTTATTTAATATTAAACACAAAACAATAAATCTTATACATAAAAATTGGCATAAAAACACTTAAAAATTTGATACGTAAAAATTTATAACTGATACATATGATACATAGTTTTACTTCAATAAATATTATTAGCATAAATATCATTTATTCGTAAATTCAGTGATACATTATCACATGTTGCATTCAATATAACAAAATAATTGATAAACTATGATACACAACTGATACACGAAAAACTAGTAATATTAAAAATTGTGAACTAGCTACTCGTACACGAACTAAAACTTCCAAAACACTCGTACACGAACTAAAAAATTATAAATGAACCAATACTAATCAATAAACGTGATATTTGCCCATTTTCTATTACTTCTCATTTTAACAACTTTAAACACCTAAATCATTTTATCTAAATTCTATATATATATATATATATATATATATATATATATATATATATATATATATATATATATATATATATATATATATATATATATATATATATATATATATATATATATATATATATATATATATATATATATATATATTACCACCTTTGCATGTAAACTTTGTACAATCATATTCATCATACATGAGCATACATCATTTTGATCACTAGAACTTTGAGCATTTTAAACATATCTGGGAACATTGGAAACATTTGATCAACAAGAACTTTGAACAATACATTATCATTGTGAGTATTCAATCATGAGATCACATGAAACAACATGTATGACTACATCTCTATGAGCATACAAAACATAAGACATCATTTTGGGACTATTAAGTCACTTGAAACACAGGATCATATTTCATACATCATTTTAGGTTTATAAAAATCTAAAACCATGATCACAAGTAATAACGTTTATCTAGTACTACATTACTACAAAATATATGTATTTTATATATTTTCTATACACTATAAGTGTTACTACGAGTCACTAAAAGCTACTTTCATATTATAATTTTGTACCTAGCAATTTTATAACATTTTATTTAGTGTCTTACACTTTAAATTAATAAAAATATACATCTATTAATTAACGACTATACTTTCACCAAATACCTTAAAACTTAACCACTTCACTTAGAACTAAACCTACACTCACATTATACTAGTCAGCATGGCCGGATTTAAGCAAGTGCAAGAGGTGAAACCGCACAGGGCCTCCATTTTTAAGGGCCTCAAAATTTTAAGATTTGGACATAAGTATATAATACCTTTGAAGGATTTCGTTGTGTTAACAAATCACTTATACAAAAATGGAAAATATTTTTAATTGAAGGACAGAATAAAAGAAAGTTTAGCTGCTTTAATGGAGAATAGCGTTCTATCGGAGAAGACACACTATGTGTGGGCCCTTAAGATTCTAATTTGTTTTTCATTCTATCAATATGCTTCTATATAACCCTTTTATATTTATAATTTATAGGCTTAGTCCCTGATAAAACAATTTCTCTATAAAGTTATACGTTTAGTATTTGTACTTGTATTTCTAAAGTTATGATGCATTTTCAAAATAAATTTTAGGCATCTTACTTTATAAAAATGATATACATTAATAGTTATACTTTATAAAAATGACGTAAATTACCGTGTAAATGATGTGAAATTTAACAAACTGTAATTTAATCGATAAAAAAACAAGGCATTATCATATCATTCTTTGCTAATTACGAGTATATGAAAACGTCGAATTTTAAAATTAAAGGGCCACTTTGAGATTACGGCATAGGGCATCTAAATTTAACTAGACGGCCCTGCTACTTAGACTCTTAGTAACTCTACCAAACTACTAAACTCAAACATTAAACTATCATAGACACTAAGTCCTAGCCGAATACTATCTAGACTACACTTAAGCTACTAAAAAACTTATAAACACTACCCATAAAACCAACTTGATATTGTAAAACATCTAGGCATTAAACTCACACTATTTTGGCATACTATTTTGACCCCTTGACTCCTAGCATGCGACGGCTTAAGCACCCAAAACACAACTTCTACAACCTTTGCATTTAAGGTTTATGTACTTGAAATCACATCTTAGATTATCCTAGTACTTATCAAAGATTTGGTGATATCTCTCTCACTCTTTGCATGGACATAACCGAACCACACACACCCTCCTAATCTTGATTATAAGCTAAACATAAACACACATATCTCACTTGCAAATCTCCATTTTCGGATCATACAACACACACACACACACATGAAACACACACTCAAACAACATTTACTACCCAAATCTTTGTCAATGAACATTTAGTGCAAGCATTTACTACCACTATCCCGATTCTTGGCTAACAAGGCAAACAAGGTCACCCTAGGCTCGTCTATAATACTAGACGTGTAGATCTTTAAGGCGAATCAAGGAGTCCTAGCTAACACTCACTTATTTCATCACCTTCATCTACAAATAAGCTATCCCATCCTCATTTCCATATTTATTCATATATACATCATACACACGTGAATTTAAGTACCTATACTTGTACATCTATGTTAAAACATGACTAGGATAGCATGCATACGTAAAAACTTTGATAAACTCGAACTATATGGAAACCAAACCCACAACTTGGATTATTTTCATAGTAGTCATGCTTAAATTGTAGATCTAGAAACACTATAGTAGAACTTGTCTAAGCCTAGGACTTAACCTAGAGAAACTAGATAGATAATCTTGCCTTAAACCCTAATAAGCTAGAGTTGATAAGCTATACCTTGCAAATAAGCTACAAGCCCAAATCTATAAGCCCAAAACACACGGTTTATTTACAAGCCGCGTGTATAAGCCCTACAATGAGCCT
Organism: Glebionis coronaria; assembly: GCA_025667525.1. NCBI lineage: Eukaryota > Viridiplantae > Streptophyta > Magnoliopsida > Asterales > Asteraceae > Glebionis > Glebionis coronaria. The sequence goes on along the minus strand of CM046882.1, from coordinate 486,089,675 downwards.
TGAACCAATAAGCCAAAATAATAAGCCCATAGTTAACGACTTATTTAATAAGTCGAATATTAAGCAAAGCCCATTAGGCCTATTTAGTTCATCTAATTATTTGGATTGATAAGGTGATTAGTAAAAGGTGTACAAACATTAAACAAGCCCAAAAGTACAAATCCCCTAAGCCCAAAACTAAGCCGAAACACTATTGGGCTTGACAAGCCCATTTAACTCTCTAAACACTATTAGTAGACTTTTTGTGCCAAAATTGTAATTAGGGGAAAGTATAAGTCTAAATGGTAAAGTTATAAAACATATATATACAATTCGTGACTTTTGAAAAGGCTAAGGGTTAAACTGTTAATTTTTGAAAGTAAAAGGGGATGTTTTATTATAACCAAGACACTAATTAAACCACAAGGGCCATATTTGCCATTTCCCAAACTTGAAACGAGCCCTAGGTTTTACTTTTGTGTATATAATGATTTTCAAGACTTTAGGGACTAAATATGGCAATTCACAAAATCCAAACGATCCCTAGGGACTCATTTTGCCACATACCCGAAAAGATAGAAACCCTAAGGGCTATTTATGTCATTGTTCGAAACTTATGTGAGCCCTAGGGGCTGTTTTGAAAGTTAATATAACGGTTAAGGACTAACGGTGCAAACAAACTTAACGAACGAAACCCTAGGGGTACTTCTTGCCTAAAACTGAATGTATTATAAACCCTAGGGGTTGTTTTTGGAAACTAATATTTTTACAAGGACTATAGTGCAATTTAATTTAAATATTTATAATATTGTTTTGAAAATAAGTTAAATTAAGTTTGTTTAATTATTTAATTAAATAAACAATAAGGGTTTATTATAACACTTGCGTAACGGACGAACTAAATTAGTATACTTAAAAGCCCTAAGGAAATTTGGTGAAACGTAATACTTTGTTACAAACTCTTAACTAAATAAAATCTATTTATATAATTAATTACACTATTGACGCACGAACAATTTAAATATATTTTTAGAAACTAAAAAGTACCTTTATTGATAACTTACTAAAATTTTAACGTTTAAACAATAGTAATAACTTATTAACTTGTGATCATGCATTTTCATCAGTTACATTTATCTGTGCATTTTATTGTGCATTTACTGAGTCACATAAATTACTTAGGTAATTTTACTGCTCCGTGATCATACCATACCAGCATACCCAGTGACATACTACTACTGCTTTATCATTGAGGTGAGTTCATGGCCCTATTTTTTACTATATTATAACTGGGGGAAAAAACATACTAAATTATTGTGTATGCAAACACTTGGATTATACTACATCACTGTTATTTCTAATGCATTATAATATAATATAACTGTAATATAGTAGAATATAAGACTATAATGCAGTAAAAAACAATTATGTGCTAGGAAATATAAGAAATTTATTCCTATTGCATCATAGTGTTAGAACTAGTACATAATTGAATAAATAATGTAGTAGAATATAGGATTGTAATGAAGTAGAAAAAAATGATGTCATATGAACTATGATGCAACAGGTCCATATTGTGATGTGGTAAAATTTGAGGTGTAATGCACTAGGTTGTATGTTAATGTTCACGAGCATGATTTAGTCTTAGTGTGGTTTGTTTGAAAACGAATGTGTGGGCCATACTTTATTTGTGATATACTAGAAATAAAGTTTAATTCACTAACAAAATAACTATAAGGCACTATGATATAAAATAAATAATGCACTAGAATATAACTATAACCAAGTAGAACATATGTGTAATGTATATATAGTTTTTATACTGCATTATAACTTTAATTCTGTTGCATTATATATAAATGAACTGTGATGTAGTAGAAAAAACTTTGTAATGAACTGCAAGGAATATAAAAATCATCATAATACAGTAGAAAAAGGCATTTTAATGCAGTATTCCACTTTCGTTGTTCATAGGAATGATTTAGTGTAAATCTGGCTTGGTGTTTTTAACAAAATTAATTATGTTTGCCTGCTTTTGCATATGATGTGGTAAAAAATGAAATGTAATGCAATGGAATGTAGACTAGTGTATATCAATGTGTTTATATATATGATGCAACTGGTATAATAAGGATGCAGTAGGATTTGTTTTGTGGCGTATAAGTCTAGATTAGGGTACTTGCAGGGTGTTTTGCAGTAGAATCTTATTTGTGGCATATGTAGTTAGGTTAGTTTATGCAGAAAGTGTTTAATGTGTAGAAAAGTGTTGCTGTATATGTGTATTCTACTACATCACACTATTATTGTACTACATCAGTATGTTATTTTACTACATCAATGTGTTATTTTACTACATCACTATGTTATTCTACTTCATCACCATGTTATTTTAACACATCAAAATTAGAATGAAACTAATATTTTTCTCATAAACTCAATCTACAGTGAGGTTATTTCTCTAAAAGGACAGATCCAGGTGTTGCGAGAAAATACACAACGAAAATTATTCCTACAAGCAGGAATAAGAAAAAAGACGACACCTTGGCGGCCACACGCGCATATAACAAGTTATAAAAGAGAAGTCTAAATCTATAATACCAGAAAGATTGAATCAAAGTGAAACTCCAAAAGTGGCACAGTCTATAATTGTATGAAACTGTGTTTGTGGTATATGTAGGTTGCATTTGTACCAAACTGTGTTTATTGCAAAGTAAGTATTTTTAAATATTGATGATCAATGATTGTTTTTATTTATGGTTTGTGTTTGATTATTGTGGAATACCAAATACTGCAATGCACTAGATAGACAAGTGTGATGCACTAAAAATGCGAATACATCACATATGTATACAACTATTACATCATTGTTGACAGACCTCGGTGTGAGTATTTTAAATTTTATATCCAATATTACTAGATAACTATGATATTGTATGAAAATACTTTAGCTCATCATATATAATTTACTGCATTACAATGTATAATCTACTGCATTATAATGATAAAATACTACATTACTATGTAAATGTTACTGCATCACAATACACTAAAAAACATAATGCAGAATCTGAAAATGATAAGAAAAATAAGTCTACAAAATAATATATCTCTTCATCCCAATCTATATTCTACAGCATTAGAGTGTATAAGCTACTACATTATAATGTATAAGATACGACATTATAATGTTTGAGATATTGCATTACCATGTAAATGCCACAGCATCACAATGTAGTAAATACATAATACATAATTTAAGAATGTTAAAAACAATACGTCTCTAGAATAAAATATTTCTTAATCACAATCTATAATGTACTGCATTACGGTGATTATATGTGTTCAACTATTCCCGCGAAAACTCCTTAATACTACTCGTTCACAACACATAAACGATGTGGCGGCAAAGAAGACCAACAGCTTTGTAGTGCTTATAATTACATTCATTTTCTATTGCATATTTACATAATCAACCTACAAAAAATTAAAAAATAATCATTTAGTGTGACAGTACAAAACCTACAACATGACATTACAAAATGTATTGCATAACACTACAAAATTTACTGCATTAAGCATTAAAAATTACATAACACTTTTAATAGAACTATGATTGAGTACTAATAAAACTGTGATGCACTATTAAAATATTTTATAAAGGAAGATGGAATACTAGTTTGAGCAAAAAATAGCATCAAAGGAGACGATAAGGAGAATGTCCTTCCACAGCTCACTCCACGTGACTAATCTTGGACCTGTGATAAGCTGAGTAGCGTACGAAGGCTCCTATCTAAGTAATTTCCCTTACATCTTCATGTTAAAAAAATTAAAGTTAATTCATGTTTAAAAAAATGCAAATGAAAGTAACCATTGCAACATGAATAGTAAAATCATGTAAAAGCACATATAAATTTTATCATTACACTTACAAACTAAATACCTACCACATCTCAGTTTATTTTCTACTGCATCATAGTATTATAAACTAAATTATACCTAATGCAATTCAATGAATCTGATACACAAGTAATAACGGTTTGACAACTTCACTTATTGTATTATAGTTTAGTAACTAGTGCATCACAATTATATCGATCACTGCATTACTGTGTTAACAAAAGTTCATCACAAACTGGTGCATCACATTAAAAAAACTACCGCATCACAGTTATAAAATATAATGTAGGCATTCTATCAAACATATGGTATGCAGGTTTCATATACACGTTTTTCATCTTTTTTTTACTTCAATTTCGTTCTAGATGTAGTAAAAAGCATGATATACTTTAACTAAATCTCAAACTTTGTATAAGTTATTCAACGAATAATAATCAATTGTAACTTTCAGAAACAATTCAATTTATCAAACAAGATAAAGATATTAAGATCTTACTAGATGATCAACTAGTTGTTGATGATGAAAACTCGTTATTAATAGATGATGAATACTCGTAATTCGTTGATGGTGAACAATCAAGCGATATATCAAAAACCAATCTACAGTACCGATCGAATAAGTGGAGAATAATGAAGGTGGTGCTTAACGGTGGTTGAAGTTTCAGATGGTGCTGGACTCGTGGTGGTTAACGGTGGTGGTGGTGGTTGAAGTTCGAGAGGTAACTGTGTGAAAAAAAAGTCGCATGGAGTACTATGTGTAAAAAACATATTATATAAGGGTTAGGTATAATTTTCAAAAATACCCATGGAATTTAGAATAAAAAGACAAGAATACCCCTGGAGTTATTAGAAAAAAAAGGTGGGGACTAGTGTGACACGTGGCAACCTGTGGTTCCACCTTATCTATTTTATTATAAAATCTTTTTTATTTTACCCCAACTCATATATATATATATATATATATATATATATATATATATATATATATATATATATATATATATATATATATATATATATATATATATATATATATATATATATATATATATATATATATATATATATATATATATATATATATATATATATATATATATATATATTACCATATTTTCATGTAAACTATGTACAATCATATGCATCATACATGAGCATACATCATTTTGATCACTAGAACTTTGAGCATTTTAAACATATCTGGAAACATTGGAAACATTTGATCAACAAGAACTTTGAACAATACATTATGATTGTGAGTATTCAATCATGAGATCACAGGAAACAACATGTATGACTACATCTCTACGAGCATACAAAACATAAGACATCATTTTAGGACTATTAAGTCACCTGAAACACAGAAGCATATTTCATACATCATTTTAGGTTTATAAAAATATAAAACCATGATCACAAGTAATAACGTTTATCTAGTACTACATTACTACAAACTATATGTATTATATATATTTTCTATACACTATAAGTGTTACTACGAGTCAACAAAAGCTACTTTCATATTATAATTTTGTACCTAGCAACTTTATAATATTTTATTTAGTGTCTTACACTTTAAATTAATAAAACAATACATCTATTAATTAACGACTATACTTTCACCAAAGACCTTAAAACTTAACCACTTCACTTAGAACTAAACCTACACTCACATTATACTACTTAGACTCCTAGTAACTCTACCAAACTACTAAACTCAAACATTAAACTATCCTAGACACTAAGTCCTAGCCTAATACTATCTAGACTACACTTACGCTACTAAAAAACTTATAAACACTACCCATAAAACCAACTTGATCTTGTACAACATCTAGTCATTAAACTCACACTATTTTGACATACCATTTTGTCCCCTTGACTCCTAGTATACGACGGCTTAAGCACCCAAAAGACAACTTCTACAACCTTTGCATTTAAGGTTTATGTACTTGAAATCACATCATAGATTATCCTAGTACTTATCAAAGATTTGGTGATATCTCTCTCTCTCTCTCTCTTTGCGTGGACATAACCGAACCACATACACACCCTCCCAATCTTGATTATAAGCTAAACATAAACACACATATCTACTTGTAAATCTCCATTTTCGGATCATACAACACACACACATATGAAACACACACTCAAACAACATTTACTACCCGAATCTTTGTCAAGGAACATTTAGTGCAAGCATTTGACTACCACTATCTCGATTCTTGTCTAACAAGGCAAGCAAGGTCACCTCAGGCTCGTGTATAATACTAGACGTGTAGATCTTTAAGGAGAATCAAGGAGTCCTAGCTAACACTCACTCATTTCATCACCTTCATCTATAAGTAAGCTATCCTATCCTCATTTCCATATTTATTCATGTATACATCATAAACACGTGAATTTAAGTACCTATACTTGTACATCTATGTTAAAACGCGACTAGGATAGCATGCATACATAAAAACTTTTCTAAACTCTAACTATATGGAAACCAAACCCACGGCTTGGATTATTCTCGTAGTAATCATGCTTAAATTGTAGATCTAGAAACACTATAGTAGATCTTGTCTAAGCCTAGGACTTAACCTAGAGAAACTAGATAGATAATCTTGCCTTAAACCCTAATAAGCTAGACTTGATAAGCTATACCTTGCAAATAAGCTACAAGACCAAATATATAAGCCCAAAATACACGGCTTATTTACAAGCCGCGTGTATAAGCCCTACAATGAGCCTTGAACCAATAAGCCAAAATAATAAGTCCATAGTATACGACTTATTTAATAAGCCGAATATTAAGCAAAGCCCACTAGGCCCATTTAGTTAATCTAATTATTTGGATTGATAAGGTGATTAGTAAAAGGTGTACAAACATTAAACAAGGCCAAAAGTACAAATCCCCTAAGCCCAAAACTAAGCCGAAACACTATTGGGCTTGACAAGCCCAAATAACTCTCTAAACACTATTAGTAGACTTTTCGTGCCAAAATTGTAATTAGGGGAAAGTATAAGTCTAAATGGTAAAGTTATAAAACATATATATACAATTCGTGACTTTTGAAAAGGCTAAGGGCTAAACTGTTAATTTTCGAAAGTAAAAGGGCATGTTTTATTATAACCAAGACACTAATTAAACCACAAGGGCCATATTTGCCATTTCCCAAACTTGAAATTAGCCCTAGGTTTTACTTTTGTGTCTTATAATGATTTTCGAGACTTTAGGGATTAAATATGGCAATTCACAAACTTCAAACGAGCTCTTGGGACTCGTTTTGCCACATACCCAAAAAGATAGAAACCCTAATGGCTATTTATGTCATTGTTCGAAACTTATGTGAGCCCTAGGGGCTGTTTTGAAAGTTAATATAACGGTTAGGGACTAACGGTGCAAACAAACTTAACGTACAAAACCCTAGGGGTACTTCGTGCCTAAAACCGAATGTATTATAAACCCTAGGGGTTGTTTTTGGAAACTAATATTTTTACAAGGACTATAGTGCAATTGAATTTAAACATTTATAATACTGTTTTGAAAATAAATTAAATTAAGTTTGTTTTAGTTATTTAATTAAATAAACAATAAGGGTTTATTATAACACTTGCGTAACGGACGAACTAAATTAGTATACTTAAAAGCCCTAAGGAAATTTGGTGAAACGTAATACTTTCTTACAAACTCTTAACTAAATAAATTCTATTTGTTTAATTAATTACACTGTTGACGCACGAACAATTTAAATATATTCTTAGAAACTGAAAATGTACCTTTATCGATAACTTACTAAAAGTTTAACGTTTAAACAATAGTAATAACTTATTAACTTGTGATCATGTATTTTCATCAGTTACATTTATCTGTGCATTTTATTGTGCATTTACTGAGTCACATAAATTACTTAGGTAGTTTTACTGCTCCGTGATCATACCATACCAGCATACCCAGTGACATACTACTACTGCTTTATCATTGAGGTGAGTTCATGGCCCCATCTTTTACTATTTTATAACTGGGGGAGAAAAGATACTAAATTATTGTGTATGCAAACACTTACAGACAACAACAGATTTACTGCCTATTGTTTGCCCCATTGTTCCCGTGGACTGTAATAGTTAATATTGTAGCGCGAAATGTTATAAATAGATCTATTTGGATATTGACAACACCCGGCCTGCGTGAGTAGCTATCACGAAACGCTTAGGCCAAGCAATAGATTTATTTCATTGTCGGACTGAGGGTCGCACATCAGGATGATCCACATAGGCACCTGAGAAACATGTCTAGCTTCTCTTAGAGGGCAATAGGAACTACTATAGTATGTAGCTTGGTGCTCTACTATCTTCGTGGTGTTTTGCATATTAGTACATTTATTTTTATAACTAAACTTGTGAATTCACCAACCTCGTGTTGACCCCTACATTTTACTTTTTATGTTAATAATTCGTTTTTAGTATAATCGTCTCGGTATGTAATCGAATTGATATAACAATCTCAAGTATGACTTAATTGTTTTTGGTGGTAAAATCTTGTTTGGTTTTTAAGCTACTTGGCACAAATCATACAAAAACGTAAAAATATTATCTAGCACTACATATACGTACTAATCTAAAAACACATTGCAATTATGACATCTAAGTGCACTAATTACAATTTAAACAAAGTACCAATTTAATTCTACAAAATACAAATTTATTCTATGAATGAAAAACGTAAAATACAAAATATAAATCTAATACAAATCTATCTCAACTACACAATTACAACCGATTAAATCTAGGAGTATAAACTAGTCCTAAATGCAACTAACCCCGTAAATGAGTATAAGCCCAATGAAACTAATCCATCATCCTAACTGACAAACTTAACGAGAAGGATAACTATTGAAAACAGACTTAACAGAATATCGGCTAATAAACTAACAAAGGACCTGTACCGAAAGAGGCATATACAAGTTGAAGGTTCTAAAGTGAAAACTTACTAAACTTCTACAAACTTCAATTCAATGCCTATGAACATCAGATCTGTAACCAATTTTACCTAAGAAGCCACTTAACTTTTCTAAAAAACAGTTTAATTTTTTAAGCTTCTTCTAGTCGAATTCCTAGCTTATCTTTTACGATAATAGCGATAGTTTCTTACGCAGTAATTGCAACTACTGATGTATTGAAAATTCAAGTAATCAAATTGCCTATAGAAATCTCAAATTGCCATCCAACTTTAAAGTAGATTTTATGAAAGCTAAACTATCTGGATCAAAATCAGCTTTATCCTATCAGATATATTCTAACTTCAACCAACTACAACTCACTCATCCAAACACTAGTTATGTTATTCAAAATCTCAATTTTGCTATCTATTATTAATCCTATTAGACTGATAAAAAGAAGCAGTTTGCTTTAAGATATCTAGGCTGAAACTTCTACCACAGACTGAATGTAAAATAATAAGCTGTCAAAATTCAAATGACTAGCTAATAACAGAACGTAAATGAGCAGATTAGTAGGTCACGATCAAATGGAATACGACAAACAAGCACTATCAGATATTGATCATACAACAAATAGCGAAATGAACAAGTTTACACTACTGTGATTAAACACCTACAGATTATTCTAAAAGGAATGCAGAAAATATAACAAAGCTTAACCAAGAATTATCAAGGCCTCCGTTGAGGAGAAGCGGAGCGCTGAGCTCGCTTAAATCCCGAACACACCTCCACGTCTCTCAACTGTTCTGTCTGACAACTTTAATATCAACGAACACCAATTGCATCTATCTGAGCTATAATTCTGAATTCAATAGCTCAAATTCTATGAACTGATATCGAGGCGAAAGATCCAACTGAAAGCCAACTGTTCTACCAATCGGTTCCAAAACTCATACCTGCAAGATCAAACAAACCGAATACCAAATATATTCTTCCTATATTAGAAACCAAGTGTTTAAGCTTAACTAAAAGCTTATTATCCTCTAATCGAAATCTAATGAATTCTGTCATCCAAATTCTGAACTAAAGATTACTTACAAAAGCTGTTGATCTATTACTATTTATTCTACTCCATAGAACTGATTGCAAATCTAAACTTCTAACCGAAAATTTCAACTAAACATTCGCTTAAAACCGGGCTGAGTGTAACTGAATATTATAGAATGAACGATGATTTAACTCTCTTTCTAACAGACAATAACAGAAAACTCAAAACTGAATATAACAAAGATTAACTGATCATATCGAAACAGTAACGGTTTTTATACAATCTTTAAAAACAGTATAAGAGACGAAATCGAATCTTGATTGCAAAGTTGTAACAGTAATGCAAAAGTATTCAAAACAGAATAAAGAAGATGATTTCGACAAAAGTAAACTCAAGCTTTCATTAATGGTGAAAAAGAAAGGATTCGGTTACAATAGATTAACTATTTAACAGATTCTAACAAACTTTTATCTAACTGATTAACTGAAAATCAGAAAACTAACTATCTAACCTAACTAACTATGTGTAAATCTACACCTAGATAACCGTCTTGAATGAGGTCTTCTCCTTAGTATTTATATACGTCTGAGAGGTGGTGGTGACGTGTTGCCTCCAATGAGAAGATGCCACGTATTTAATACGAGGTTCTTGATGAATGACCCAAATTGGGGGTTTCTTCGATTTGCACTCTTGATCCAATTAACCAATATCTTCTTGAAGAGGATGCGACGAGGATCATTTTTGTTGTTATAATCTTCATCTGAAACCTTGTGAATCTCTCTTGAAATTGATTTGTAGTTTTATGGTGAAGAAGATATAAAAGTCAACTGAAACTCTAATATTTTCTCTCTCTTTTCGGTGATGAAGACGAGTTGTGTATGTTCTATATCTTGACTTTGACCGAATATAAGTGAAATCGTATAAACTTCCCATATGTTTTGTTTTAAGTCCTTCCCCTTTCATCTCTTAACCAAAAGTGTTGAAAACTTTTAAGCAAATTCCTTTTTCATCCTTTGTTTTATGATAGTTACACTTAAGCCCTTGATCTTTGAAATAAAGACAAGTAAAGTCCTTGAAACATGATTCGTCATTTTCTTCGTCTTTTCGTCAAATAATTCCTTGAAACCGCGTGTTTGCTTAAAAATGTATCTTCTTACCTAAAAACACATGAAACACAAATACCCACGTAATTATGATAATTTTCAGTTAAATATAATGTATTTGACTGTGTTTTGAGTGGTTTTTGGATCATAATTGATGAGTGTTTTCACACTTATCATATGTTTTCTCAGGAAAGTAAGCAGGTACATGCATTGGATTACAACATCATAGGAAGCATCATGTTTACCATCGGGCTGGGATATTTCTACAAATAATAATAAATGTTGTTTTCAAGACAATTTACTTAATTTGCACAATTAAATTCGTGTGATATGTTTTAATGACATCTGATGATCATTGCTCTATATACTATGTGTTATCGATCTACCAAAGTAACATCCCACGCACTATTCCGCTGCATTTGACCATTTGGGGGGGGGGGGGGGAGGTTACAAATGTTAGAGAAGATAATGAAAATTCTATTGAAAAAAATAACTAAAGTCCTCAAAATTGTTATGTTGATGGAGTTCATCACAGTATTTTGACGTAAGAGTTTAGGACGATGTAGATTCAAACTTAAACGAGTTACTTGTTATTGAAGGTGCCATTAGAGAAATTAACATAGATTATTTGAAAGATAAATTTGGCAGACACTTTTTTTGAACATTGGAGGTACCTTGGAGAGGCTACTACTCGAGGATAAACCAAAGAGAAGATAGGGCTGCTTTACAGAAGATAGGGAGAAACAAAGCTGTTGGTCCGGACCAGATTCCCATAGAAGCTTGGAAGTGCCTTGGAGATGAGGGAATGGAGTAGCTGACGTGCCTCTTCAAAAATATATTCTCAAGCGAAAAGATGCCTGATGAATGGAGGCTTAGCGAAGTCATTACTATATATAATAATACGCACAAGCTTGTAGCAACTATAGGGGTATCAAGCTTCTTGGCCACATAATGAAGCTTTGGGAGAGAGTAATCGAGAGAAGGTTAAGAAGACAGACTAGAGTGTCAGAGAACCAATTTGGTTTTATGCTTGGAAGGTCGACGACTGAGGGAATTCACTGTCACACCCTCAATTTGGCCCACGTGTACAATTACACGAGGATGTGACTATCATGACAACCAAGAGACATAGGTACAAGAATAACTAATAAAAGTCATTTTTCATTCATAAGGCATAAAAATAGAATTGGTCCCAAGGAAAATTATTTTACAACTCATGATGACATAATTTGAGTTTCCAAATATTATACATCCAAAGCAAGTCTCAAAGTTAAATCATGATAATTTTTATTAATCTCCATAGCACAACCACGTCACTCCTCCGCCTTGACACCTGAGAAAAACATTGCTAAAACGTCAACACAAAGGTCGGTGAGTTTATAGGTTTAAGTATAAGTAGTGTGATGAACCATAAGATTTTAGTTAGGCAACCGTCAATAGTCTTATAACAAATACAAGATTATTATCAAAATAGCATACGTTCATGATATCCTACGTCTAAGCTCATGACACCGAAGCGTTAACCGTACAAACCAGTTTATATAAGAGTGTGCCCAAGCAAATACTACCCCAAAGTATTCGTAACAACCTCAAATGTATTTGTATATAATTTGGTCATACAACCAACAATAGATAGGGAGGCCAATCCCAATAGATCTATCAATAACATTCGCGCTTACACAAAGTAATTAACGGTTCATGATAGTGGGCTAAAGCATCTAGGGGTATCGCTACTTAGACATCATGTAGGCATGTATGAGTTTTAGGCACTTATGTTCATCCGTTTAAAACAAGCAATGTTCTCACCCCAAAGTGATAAAACAAGTAAAAGTGGGGCTATAAACTCACCTCGTTAAATAAGCAAAGTGATGGATATACAAAGTAGCTCGAGAATACGATCACACTATCCACAACCTAATACAATATAATGACCGTGTCACGACATCTAAAATTATACCAATAAAAATGCATGACATCCTAGTTGTGCTTGACGATATATTTTGTTTATGGAAAAACACGACATTTATACTCGGTTATTAATAATTGGGCCTTAAATGTAACAAAATACATTTTAAACTTAACATTTTCGTATAGGCTTTAATTAGTCCAAACCAACCAACAGTCGAAATTATCCCAAACAAACAAAAGGGGCTCGACCCGTTTGATTCTCTTAACCAAACCCACCAGCCCATGAATGGGCGATACAAACAATGAATGAGAGGGGTTAAGTTTGTGTTTATACGTTTCATTTATCCCCAAAACACAAAGTTAACTCTCTCTCTTTCCCAAACATCCCTCCCAACCGTCCCCTTTCTCTCTCTCTCTAGAAAACTCAGATCTAATACATATCTATGGCCAAAAACAATACCACTGATTCATTATCATCAATAAACATGATGTCCTAGACCGAATAACACGCGTGGGATGTGGGGTTTCATCCCCACATCAAGGTCAATCTGTTTTTGAGGTGTTTCCAGGGTGATTCGATGGTGGCTCACATCAAAGATAAGTTTTCTAATCTATTTCCTAAAAATGGTTCAAATGGTTTTTGATTATACATTCGAAAATAAAGGTGTTCATCAGTTTTAAATCATTTGATTTATTAAAATATGACAAGGGGATTCTCAAATTAATTATGAATAGATTAGGGGTTTGGAAATATTGGGGGTTTTCTTCAAAATTCGGTTTCAATCTAATTAACTCATGTTTCTGGGCTCCTCGTGATGTTAACTATTCGATAAAAGTATGTTTCCAAAATTTAGGGTTCGGAGAATTTGGGGGTTTTCTAAATCAGACGATTTGTTATAATTAATTAGCATTTTTGAGTCTTAGTTGATGTCAATTTCATATAATAATCATTTTTCAAAAATTAGGGTTTTTATACCCGCGAGTTCAATTGATCATGTTTAGTGTTTTTTTGAAGTAATTCTTGTTAATTTCTAGATTTGGTCCATTTTTATATTTACTTAGGGTTTCGACAGGTTTTTCGTTATTTCTATTATTGTTTTTAAGTCATCTAGTACAAAGGTGCTAAAAGTGTATAAGGGGTCTCGGTGTGGTTTCGAAAAGTCTAAAACGATTCATGGTTGTTTTCGCAGGTGGTTTTTAAATTGACAAGCACAACCATATGATGCATAAAAGTAAAAGAGAAATGTGGATAAAGACTCACAGATTTGAGGGGATTCGGCTGATGTTTTTGGACAGGGATTTCGGTTTGGACCCGGCTGACTAAAGCTTCAATACTTGCCTCTAAATATTTTTACCCAGAATTGAAATTAGAACTGCATACTTAAGCAGGAACCTTGTTTGTAAAAACTCAGATTTCTTTGATGGATTATGGTTTGTGTTTTGGGACTGTGACAAAGGGTGTATATTTATTCAGTACTTTTGGTATAGGGTTTGCCCAATTCTGGTTTTGGTATGCTTGTGACATGCCCATAATCGGCAATTTCGGCCTGTGTGCTGGACTAGAGTGGTGAGTAGACTAATAAAATATGTCCAGGTTTCTTTGTTGACTAGGGTTCCCATACATCTGATTTGGTGTTCTTGTGATACACCCATAATGGGTAATTTTGGCATCTGTGTTGGAGTTTAGTGAGATATAAGTAGTATATCTGGGTTTGACCTATGTTGACCAAGTTTGCTGCCCAATATGTTTGTTCAAATGTTTATACTTTGTTTCCAGGTTGTGGGTTTGTTCTATAAACACAGTGGGCTTCGGCCCAGTAAGATAATAAAATGAAGTTCGTTTGGTTTATGTATCGTGTAACCCATTTAAGCCCAGCAAGGCCAGCTTTGATATAATTTAGACACGCAAAAAGTTTTGTTAATACACGACTCTTAAGAGTTTAAGTTAAGTTGTAGTTTACGTCACTTAGTATTTGACAATACAATTCGATTCCGACTAGTTCACGTTTACGTTTGGTACTCTATCACGCGTGACACACCATTGTCACATAACAATGTCAAGGTTTACATGTCGTGGCATAAATGACAATGGACATTCGTGTTCTCAAAATAGTGTAATGCGTTTGTACGGCACAAACCGTTAACAAATGAAACGTAGTGTAACGAGCACGTCTATTTAAATAATCAAAAAAATTCAAGTTGTTACATTCGCTCTCCCTAAAGAGGGATTTGTCCGCAAAGCAAAACAAACGATACATTTATGTCGGCACTACGTTAGTAAACAAGTGAGGATACTTCGCTTTGAATCGATCCTCGCGTTCCCAAGTAAATTCGGGTCCTCTTCGTGCGTTCCAACGCACTTTAACAATAGGTATACGGCTTTGTTTGAGTCGTTTGACTTCTCGTTCCATAATTTCGACGGGTTCTTCAATGAACACGAGTTTGTCGTTGAGTTGGATTTCGTCCATAGGTATAACAAGCGTTTCGTCGGATAAGAATTTCTTCAAGTTACAAATGTGAAACACATTATGCACGCGATTAAGTTCTTGAGGTAAATCCAAACGATAGGCAACGTCACCTATGCGTTGAATAATTTCGAACGGTCCAGTGTATCGAGGGTTTAGCTTTCCTCGTTTACCAAAACGAATTACACCTTTCCATGGTGCAACTTTCAACATCACCCGATCTCCGACTTTAAATTCCAACGGTTTTCGTCTCTTGTCGGCGTAACACTTTTGTCGATCACGAGCCGCTTGCATGCGACTCTTGATTTGTACGATTTTCTCCGTTGTTTCGTGATCGGACTGGTAAGTTGTGCATCACCAACTTCCGCCCAACAAACGGGTGAACGACACTTTCGACTGTAAAGTGCTTCAAACGGTGCCGCTTTAATGCTAGTATGGTAGCTATTGTTGTACGAAAATTCTACTAACGGTAAGTGTCGATCCCATCCGTTTCCAAAGTCGATTACGCATGCGCGAAGCATGTCTTCTAGCGTTTGGATGGTTCTTTCACTTTGACCGTCCGTTTGAGGGTGATAATCCGTACTCATGTCCAATTGCGTTCCCAACGCTTCTTGGAGAGATTGCCAAAATATTGAGCAATATCGACCTTCTCGGTCCGATATGATAGAAATTGGCATGCCGTGCTTAGCAACGATTTCTTTCACATATAATCGTGCTAATTGATCCATTTTGTCATTTTCTTTCATCAGAAGAAAATGTGCGGATTTCGTTAAGCGATCGACGATGACCCAAATCGTGTCATAACCCGCGGATGTTCTTGGGAGTTTGGTAATGAAGTCCATAGTAATTCTTTCCCATTTCCATTCCGGGATCCTAGGTTGGACTAGTAATCCGGAAGGCTTTTGGTGTTCAACCTTAACTTTGGCGCAAGTTAGGCATTTACCAACATAAGTCGCGATGTCGGCTTTCATGTTTGGCCACCAATAGAACATTTTCATGTCATGGTACATTTTGTCCGATCCGGGATGGATCGAGTACTTAGACTTGTGCGATTCATGCATGATTAGTTCTCGGACATTACCGTAACGAGGTAACCAACTTCTATTGTCAAGACACAATGTTCCATCGTTACGTGCAACGAGATTTTTGGTGATCATTCCACCGGCTTCTTCTTTATCGATGTTTTCTATCTTAATCGCTTCACGTTGGGATTCTAAGATTTTTGCGGGTATGTTTAAGCCAATAGTCATCACTAAGGCTCGAACCCTTAGAGGTCGCTCACGGGATTTTCTACTCAAAGCATCGGTTACAACGTTAGCTTTTCCCGGGGTATGACGAATGTCACAATCGTAGTCTCCAAGTAGTTCCAAACAACGTCGTTGTCTCATGTTGATTTCTTTTTGGTCTAAGATATGTTGACTTTTGTGATCGGTGTAAACTACACACTTAGTTCCGTAGAGGTAGTGTTTCCAAATTTTGAGAGCAAAGACAACCGCGCCTAGCTCTAAATCCTGAGTAGTGTAGTTTTCTTCGTTCGGCTTTAGTTGTCGAGAAGCATAAGCTATGACCTTTTTCCTTTGCATGAGAACAGCGCCTAGAACTTTAATTGAAGCATCACAATATACTTCAAAGTCTTCACTACCCTCGGGTAGCGCGAGAATGGGCGCGTCGCAAAGTTTTTGTTTTAAAGTTTGGAAAGAAGTTTCTTGGTCGTCTCCCCAAATAAACTTCTTGTTCTTTTGAGTCAATTCCGTCATCGACTTAGCGATTTTTTAGAATCCTTCGATAAATCGTCTATAATAGCCGGCAAGTCCAAGGAATTGGCGAATCTCCGTAGGTGTGGTAGGAGTCGCCCAATCCTTTACTGCTTCGATTTTAGCGGGATCCACATGAATACCACTACTATCGATTACGTGACCAAGGAATTGTACCGTGTGAATCCAAAATTCACACTTTCAAAATTTGGCGTATAATTGTTCTTGTTTCAACAATTCCAAAATTTTCTTTAGGTGTTCCTCGTGTTCTTCCTTACTGCGAGAGTAGATAAGGATGTCGTCAATAAACACGATCACGAACTTGTCCAAATAAGGTTTACACACACGGTTCATAAGGTCCATGAATACCGCGGGTGCATTGGTTAACCCAAATGGCATGACTTGGAATTCAAAGTGACCGTATCGGGTTCGAAACGCCGTCTTGGAAATGTCTTCCTCTCGAACTCTAAGTTGGTGGTAACCCGACCTAAGGTCAATCTTTGAATAAATGCTCGAACCTTGAAGTTGATCAAACAAATCATCGATCCTTGTTAAAGGGTAACGATTCTTTATAGTAAGTTTGTTCAATTCGCGATAATCGATGCACATACGGAATGATCCGTCTTTCTTTTTCACAAATAAAACCGGGGCTCCCCAAGGTGAGGAACTCGGTCTTATGAATCCTTTGTCGGTAAGCTATTTTAGTTGGTCGGCTAATTCCTTCATTTCGGCGGGCGCTAGTAGATAAGGTGCCCTCGCGACAGGTGCGGCTCCGGGAGTTAATTCGATGTGAAATTCCACTTGGTGAAGTGGAGGTAACCCGGGTAGGTCTTCGGGAAAAACTTCAGGAAAGTCGCAAACAATTGGTACGTCTCCAATTTTCTTCTCCTTTGGTTCGGGTTCGTTTTTGCTAGTGACTTGGATAAGAAAAATAGGACGACCTTCTTCGATGTACTTTTGGGTTTTAGTACATGAGATGACGTTTAAACTAGCCCGGCTTTTCACACCGTTCTTCTCACCGAGGATGGTTAGGGTTCGGATTCCGTAGGGAATACGGACTTGTTTCTCGTGGCAAATTATCTCCGCATGGTACTTGGATAGCCAATCCATACCAACGATAACGTCAAAACTTCCAAGTTCGATAGGTAAAAGATCGATGATGAAAGGATTATTTTGGAGGCTTAGGGTACAACCCTTAAGTACGGTGTTTGTAGTGATCGCTTTACCATCGGCTAGTTCCACATTATAGTCGACATCTAATGGAGTGGGGTTCACATTTAATAGTTCACTAAAGGCAATGGAGGCAAAACTTCTATCGGCACCGAAATCAAATAATACGGAAGCATAGATGTTATTGATGAGAAACGTATCGGTGACCACGTTGTTGTCTTGAATGGCCGCTTCGGCACATAGAGCGTACACACGTCCTGGTGCTCCCGTTTGATTCCCATTGTTCCGCCCATTCGGATTACCGTGGTTTTGACGAGGTTGTCGACGAGCTTGGTTGTTGTTGTCGCCTCGGATTTGGTTTCCTCGGCCTTGAGTGGTAGCTTTAGGACACCTATTCTTAAAGTGACCTTTTTCGTCACAACCATAGCAAGTGACATCCGCGTATTGAGCATTTGGAGTGATGGGAGTCCGTTGGTTCGTGGGCTTTGGTGCACTTCGACAATCCTTGGCAAAGTGACCGGTTTTCCCACAATTGTGACATGTGCCTCCACACGCACCATTGTGGTGTTTACCACACTTACCATAAAACGGTAGTTTTCCTTGGTAACCGGATCCACCGTTCACATTGAACACCTTTACCACATCTTGGCGTTTGTTAGGGTGGTCACCATGATTGGGGCCATGGTTTCCTTCCCATTTTCGTTTGTTATCACCACTTTCCAAGGTGACGGAGTCCATCAAACCGCCCGCCAATTCAATGGCTTTGTTCAAATCATCGGGGTTTGAAGAGATGACGTCTCCTCGGATTGAAGGTGGTAGTCCAACGATGTACCTTTCCACGGCTCGTGTCCCATTTGGTATCATTTCGGGACACATCAACCTCAACTCTTGGAAGCGTTGAGTGTAAGCCATCAAGTTAACTCCATGTACACGAAGGTTCCACAACTCGGCTTCCAACCTTTTCATCTCATTTCTAGGGCAATACTTTTTGAGAAGCATTCCCTTGAAATGAGCCCAAGGAGTAGCATTGGCCGCTTCCAAACTTACGGCATTCACATGGATGTTCCACCAAGTTAGTGCACCATCAACCAAGGTGCTAGAGCTAAACTTTACCTTGTCACCTTCGGCGACATTGCTTACACTAAATTGAGACTCAAGTCTCTCAATCCATCGTGCAAGTCCCACGGCACCTTCGGTGCCATTGCAAGTACTTGTGAAGCATGAACGAAACTCCTTGTATGAGCATGCACGCGTAGGAGGTACCGGAATTGGCACTCGATTAGTCTCCTCTTGCGTGCTTGGATTTGTTTCGTTGGCGGCAAGAGCGGCGGCAACTCCATCGGCGATCATTTGACTCAAAACCGATGGGTCGACGGTGATAGGTGCGGCCGGAGTTGGATCGACTCTATTCTTGCGGGTTTTTGGAACCATTGCTCCTAAATTCATAACAAATTTTATGGCAAGTTTAGCATTACGAGTTTATGGCTAGAGAGTACAAGCATGTCACAAAACACGACATAGCATCCAATGAAGTAATAATCAACAAGTTATGTAGTGCACAAATAATTCATTCCATGATTAGAAAAAGAAATACAAAGAGTTAACACATTGTTTTAGAATTCTTAGGGATTACAACACAAGGAGGGAAACTTTGGAATGAAAGTGTACACAAATAAGCTAAACATAAATCTAATAGAAACGGTGCTCAAGGGCGGCAATCCTCTCGGATAAATCAATCAATGCCCTATGGAGAAGAGTATGTAAAGCTCCTATCTCGTAATGTTGGTCCTCGACTCTCCTAGCTAATCCCGCGAAGTGGTCGGGTGGGGGTGGGGCATTCCTACCCAAACCCGCGATGACCGCCTCGTAACAAGTCTCGAGTCGAACCAATGACTCATGAGACAAACCACCCAAATTACGAAGCACGTGGGTCACCTTGCCTCGTAAGGTAGCAAGCCTAGTAAAACGATGAGGGGGCATCCCACGAGCCTCGGCGGCCGTGGAGCATTCGGCTCCATTATAGCCGCAAGGTGGGGGTGGCATGGGCATAGTAGGTCGACGAGGGGCATCGTGCCTTGGGGCACTCTCACGGACGGTGACTTCGAAGACTTGCGGGTAGTGCGGGTAGAGCTCATACGTCTTGAGGCCAACTTCTTCCAAATCATAGAACCTCTCACTGACATCCTCGCGGTGCGGTTTTGGCGAGGGGACTTAGGGGCATGAGATGAGGATGTGGAGGGAGGAACCATCGGTGCCTTGCCACGCCTTTGGTAGCAAATGAGTGGTGGTGGTGACACGCGAGTAGGTGCATGAGAACTTGGCTCTCCTCAAGTAGATGATAGTGGCGAAGCACCACTAGTAGTGGACTCGCGTCGTGCTCCATCCGTAGATGAGCTCAAGTAGTACAACGAATCTTCGGACGAGATAGACATGTCACTGCCAAATCAAGAAAGGCATATGTAAGAATAAATCAATTTTGCAATATGTTGAAGTTTTAGTTTGTCATGGCACACACCATTTAGCACAAAAATTTTAAGACATGTTGATACAAGATCAATATTGTATTCGCATAGCATGGCACAAACCATTTAACGTAGGGATTTCAAGAAGTAAAATCGCATCAATTTTGCATTCACGTAACATGGCACAAACCATTTAGCATAGAGTTTCTAGTAGTGTCGAAATAAGATTAAGCTTTGTGTTCGTATATCATGGCACAAACCATTTAGCATAGAGTTTCAAGTAATGTTGAAATGAAAATTTGATTTTTGCATTCGTATAGCATGGCACAAACCATTTAGCATAAAGTCTCACATAGTGTCGAAATAAACATCGATTTTGTATTCATATAGCATGGCACAAACCATTTAGCATAGAGTTTCGCGTAGTGTCGAAATAAACATCGATTTTGCATTCATATAGCATGGCACAAACCATTTAGCATAGAGTTTCACGTAGTGTCGAAATAAATATCGATTTTGTATTCTCGTAGCATGGCACAAACCATTTAGCATATAGTCATAAATTACGTTACTTGATACTTTTAGCAATTTACTTAGTAAAGTACTTAAGAGCAATGAAATGATACAACTTAAAGGTACAACTTACTTGTCGAAGGCGCGAAGTGATGTGGTCTATGGAGATGGAGGTAGTTATAGTCTAGTATTACTCTTTTTCTAAAAATTCATTTTTGACCAAAACCTTTGTAAAAATGATTTTATAAAAGTAACCTAGTTCTCTATAACCATGGCTCTGATACCAATCTGTCACACCCTCAATTTGGCCCACGTGTACAATTACACGAGGATGTGACTATCATGACAACCAAGAGACATAGGTACAAGAATAACTAAGAAAAGTCATTTTTCATTCATAAGACATAAAAATAGAATTGGTCCCAAGGAAAATTGTTTTACAACTCATGATGACATAATTTGAGTTTCCAAATATTATACATCCAAAGCAAGTCTCAAAGTCAAATCATGATAATTTTTATTAATCTCCATAACACAACCACGTCACTCCTCCACCTTGACACCTGAGAAAAACATTGCTAAAACGTTAACACAAAGGTCGGTGAGTTTATAGGTTTAAGTATAAGTAGTGTGATGAACCATAAGATTTTAGTTAGGCAACCGTCAATAGTCTTATAACAAATACAAGATTATTATCAAAATATCATACGTTCATGATATCCTACGTCTAAGCTCATGACACCGAAGCGTTAACCGTACAAACCAGTTTATATAAGAGTGTGCCCAAGCAAATACTACCCCAAAGTATTCGTAACAACCTCAAATGTATTTGTATCTAATTTGGTCACACAACCAACAATAGATAGGGAGGCCAATCCCAATAGATCTATCCATAACATTCGCGCTTA
This sequence comes from Glebionis coronaria, assembly GCA_025667525.1. Classification (NCBI taxonomy): domain Eukaryota; kingdom Viridiplantae; phylum Streptophyta; class Magnoliopsida; order Asterales; family Asteraceae; genus Glebionis; species Glebionis coronaria. The sequence continues at coordinate 486,067,540 of CM046882.1, read as the reverse complement.
CACAAAGTAATTAACGGTTCATGATAGTGGGCTAAAGCATCTAGGGGTATCGCTACTGAGACATCACGTAGGCACGTATGAGTTTTAGGCACTTATGTTCATCCGTTTAAAACAAGCAATGTTCTCACCCCAAAGTGATAAAACAAGTAAAAGTGGGACTATAAACTCACCTCGTTAAATAAGCAAAGTGATGGAAATACAAAGTAGCTCGAGAATACGGTCACGCTATCCACAACCTAATACAATATAATGACCGTGTCACGACATCTAAAATTATACCAATAAAAATGCATGACATCCTAGTTGTGCTTGACGATATATTTTGTTTATGGAAAAACACGACATTTATACTTGGTTATTAATAATTGGGCCTTAAATGTAATAAAATACATTTTAAACTTAACATTTTCGTATAGGCTTTAATTAGTCCAAACCAACCAACAGTCGAAATTATCCCAAGCAAACAAAAGGGGCTCGACCCGTTTGATTCTCTTAACCAAACCCACCAGCCCATGAATGGGCGATACAAACAATGAATGAGAGGGGTTAAGTTTGTGTTTATACGTTTCATTTATCCCCAAAACACATAGTCAACTCTCTCTCTTTCCCAAACATCCCTCCCAACCGTCCCCTTTCTCTCTCTCTCTAGAAAACTCAGATCTAATACATATCTATGGCAAAAAACAATACCACTGATTCATTATCATCAATAAACATGATGTCCTAGACCGAATAACACGCGTAGGATATGGGGTTTCATCCCCACATCAAGGTCAATCTGTTTTTGAGGTGTTTCCAGGGTGATTCGATGGTGGCTCACATCAAAGATAAGTTTTCTAATCTATTTCCTAAAAATGGTTCAAATGGTTTTTTATTATACATTCGAAAATAAAGGTGTTCATTAGTTTTAAATCATTTGATTTACTAAATTATTACACGAGAATTCTTAAATTAATTATGAATAGATTAGGGTTTTGGAAATATTGGGGGTTTTCTTCAAAACTCGGTTTCAATCTAATTAACTCATGTTTCTGGGCTCATCGTGATGTTAACTATTCGATAAAAGTATGTTTCCAAAATTTAGGGTTTCGGAGAATTTGGGGGTTTTCTAAATCGGACGATTTGTTATAATTAATTAGCATTTTTGAGTCTTAATTGATGTCAATTTCATATAATAATCATTTTTCAAAAATTAGGGTTTTTATGATTTGGGGGTTTTTATACCCGCGAGTTCAATTGATCATGTTTAGTGTTTTTATGAAGTAATTCTTGTTAATTTCTAGATTTGGTCCATTTTATATTTACTTAGGGTTTCGACAGGTTTTTCGTTATTTCTATTATTGTTTTTAAGTCATCTAGTACAAAGGTTCTAAGAGTGTATAAGGGGTCTCGGTATGGTTTCGAAAAGTCTAACATGATTCATGGTTGTTTTCGCAGGTGGTTTTTAAATTGACAAGCACAACCATATGATGCATAAAAGTAAAAGAGAAATGTGGATATAAGACTCACAGATTTGAGGGGATTCGGCTGATGTTTTTGGACAGGGATTTCGGTTTGGACCCGGCTGACTAAAGCTTCAATACTTGCCTCTAAATATTTTTACCCATAATTGAAATTAGAACTGCATACTTAAGGAGGAACCTTGTTTGTAAAAACTCAGATTTCTTTGATGGATTATGGTTTGTGTTTTGGGACTGTGACAAAGGGTGTATATTTATTCAGTACTTTTGGTATAGGGTTTGCCCAGTTCTGGTTTTGGTATGCTTGTGACATGTCCATAATCGGCAATTTCGGCCTGTGTGCTGGACTGGAGTGGTGAGTGGACTAATAAAATATGTCCAGGTTTATTTGTTGACTAGGGTTCCCATACATCTGATTTGGTGTTCTTGTGATACACCCATAATGGGTAATTGTGGCATGTGTGTTGGAGTTTAGTGAGAATTAAGTAGTATATCTGTGTTTGACCTATGTTGACCAAGTTTGCTGCCCAGTATGTTTGTTCAAATGTTTATACTTTGTTTCCAGGTTGTGGGTTTGTTGTATAAACACAGTGGGCTTCGGCCCAGTAAGATAATAAAATGAAGTTCGTTTGGTTTATGTATCGTGTAACCCATTTAAGCCCAGGAAGGCCAGCTTTGATATAATTTAGACACGCAAAAAGTTTTGCTAATACACGACTCATAAGAGTTTAAGTTAAGTTGTAGTTTACGTCACTTAGTATTTGACAATACAATTCGATTCCGACTAGTTCACGTTTACGTTTGGTACTCTATCACGCGTGACACACCATTGTCACATAACAATGTCAAGGTTTACATGTCGTGGCATAAATAACAATGGACATTCGTGTTCTCAAAATAGTGTAATGCGTTTGTACGACACAAACCGTTAACAAATGAAACGTGGTGCAACGAGCACGTCTATTTAAATAAAAAAAATCAAGTTGTTACATTCACCTTCCTAGAACCCTTATGGAGAAGTATAGGGAAAGACAAAGAGACTTACATATGGCTTTTCTGGACTTGGAAAAAGCATATGATAGCGTCCCGAGAGCACTGATTTGGGAAACTCTTATTGAGAATGGAACACCAAGGAGATACATAAGAGTTATAGGAGATATGTATGGGGGGAGAAGACTTGCGTACGGACCACAGTAGAAAACACCGAGTTTTTCTTAGTGGAAGTATGTCTTCAAAAGGGATATGCCATCAGCCCATACCTCTTCACCTTAATACTCAATGAGCTTTCGTGAGGTATCCAAGAGGACATACCTTGGTGCATGGTGTCCGCAGATGATATTGCGTTGATCGCCGAGTCAGCAGAAGGTCTAAATACAAGACTTGAGATGTGGAGGGAGGCACTAGAAAACAATGGCTTACGGATAACCAAAGAGAAGATGGAATACCTTAGATGCGATTTCGGTAGGTACGATGTTGTAAACCAAGAAATGGACATTCGTATCGGAGACCAAATACTCCAACCAATGGAGTCTTTCAGATATCCGAGTTCAAAGATACATAGATCAAGAAGAACTGACGAGGCTGTAACCCACCGTATTAAAGCGGGTTGGGTGAAATAGAGGGCGGCCTTAGGAGTGCTATCTGATAAGAGAATTCCCTTAAAGCTAAAGAGAAAATTTTATAGGGTCGCAATTAGACCGCCTTTCTTGTATTGCTTAGAGTGTTGGCCGATCACGAAAACCTAAGCCAACATGGTAGAAGTGGCGGAACTAAAAATGTTGAGGTGGATCTTTATACCAGGTTAGACATGATATCGAATAGAGTTTTCAGAGCAGAACTTAGTGTTGATACTATAATCCACAAGATGCGAGAAGGAAGGTTGAGGTGGTTCGGGAATGTCAAGAGGAGACCTCAGTCAACACCGGTTAGGAGACTTGAAGCGTTGTTGGTAGACGGATCAAGGAGAAAGGGTAGACCAAAGATAATATGGGATGATAGACTTAAGCAGGACATGAGAGAGATTCTTTTTTCCGAGGACATTACCTATGATAGGAACGCGTGGAGAGATAGGACTAGGTCTAGCGTGTTCGAGCTTTAGGTCTTCGAGTTAGTAGGATCCTCTAGTTTGTTTGTTTGTTGGTGTATTTGTTTGTTGGTGTATTTGTTTGTTTATTTGTTTTTTTTTGTAGTCTCATGGGACTGTTTTATTTTCCTTTAGAGTGTTTAGGAGCTCATTTTCCTAGTTTTTTGCTCTCAGGTATACTCCCCCGTAGCTTTCGCGTAGGCTAGGCATCTCTTGAGGTGTTTAGGAGCCCCTTTTTGCTTTGCCCTTAGATATAGCTAGTTTTTTTTTACTTCTACTAGGCTAGTTTTCTTTACGCGTGTGGTTTTGCTTTGATTTATCTTTTGTCTTGTTATATACTTTGTCCCTCTGTGACCGGTGTAGTTAGCGCCCTGGATTGTTTCCTTCTTTTTTGTGCTTCTCTTTGGCTTTGTTTGTGTCCCTCTTGTGTTATATTTTATGCTTCTTTTGCTGTATGCGTGAGTCTATGTTGTTTATGTTTTTTTTAAGCATGGAGTTTGAATGTTTGCTTGTTTGCTCTCATGTTTATGTGTTTGTTTCTTGTCTCACGTACATTGGTCGGGGGTCTATTGGAAGCAGTCTCTTTAGTTTATGGTTTATCCTAGAGGTAGAGGTAGGATCTGTGTACATCATATTTCCCCGATACTTTGCCTCGACAAGATTGGGTATGTTGTTGTTGTACTTTTTTTAACATTGCACCTAAGTTACGAAATAAGAATTTATGATAGAAAATAGCCGATTTACTCAAATAAGCTTGATAGACCCACATGTCGTGTCAAAGGTAAAAAATAAAATTCAAAATGGCCCTTTGAAGTTTGAACTATTTGACAATTTACAAAATATTAAGCAGTACTTTCAGCTTTGAGCTATTTGGCTATTTTTTATGTCGTAATCTTTTTTTACCAGATATCTAACACATATCCAACGATTGTTTTATAAAATGGTACGTTGATGAAAATATCTTCAAATTACGAATAAAATAGTCTAATACTACAATAATTTAGATTATCACACGATGTTATAGAAAACACTGAGGTTCAATATATTTTTTTTAGGAAAAAATAAAATTTATATGACCCTCTCTTATAGAATGTTGTACTCGTGTAATATAACGGCGAGTACACAATAACTACTTTTTTTAGCGAACAAATATTACAATTTTACTAAGGTTTAAAATAAAGTTAAAGTAGTAAAAAATAAATTAACTTAAAAAAACTCATTAAAAACGAAGAAACTAAAATTTAATAAAATTATATCAAAATGTATGTTGAATTAAAGAGCACGAAATTTAAGAAAATATGGTGGAATTAGAATATAAATATATATATATATATATATATATATATATATATATATATATATATATATATATATATATATATATATATATATATATATATATATATATATATATATATATATATATATATATATATATATTAAAAGATATTTCAATTTAAAGATAAAAGTTTTTTGAATTGTTTGTTATTAGGGTTGTTATAAAAGTTTGTTATAAAAAGATATAGATGGATGAGATCAATTTAACAAAATATGATCTAAGGGTTTAAATTTAACCTTCATATCTTAATTTTTTGTTTGGAGTTAGATTTGAAAATTTTAAGTTCGGAATTAAGATCGTAGTTAAGATCGGAGTTAGCCTCTTTATATAATTGTATAGATATAGATTTATAATTTTAAAAACCATCCTAATGTTAGCTGCTTTGAATTTAGTTTCATATAGGGTGGAGCCCAATAATTAAGCCCACATATTTGCTCATTATTAAGAAAGCTTAAAGAATTAGTCCATGAATGGGCCTTGTGTTTTGGATTCTTGTTTCCAAGCAAATAAAAGGTTCACATAATTTCCAGAAAAACAAGCTAGATTCACAAACAACATAAACGTGTTTGGAAAGTTCAGAAATAAGTATATAACGAGGTGGACGGAGACTCACGCGTTGCGACGGGCGCTAGTTTGTAATATATATTTTTTCATAAGTTAAGAGGCCTGTTTTGTTTAGTGTATTCAAACTTAAGAGGTCTTTTATTCTTTTGAACAATTGGAGGGCATTTTTATGGTGCGTCCTGTATTTGTATGCAGTTATGGAAAATAGCGTGCGGTTTGATTCACGGGCGGAGCTATTAGGGGACTAGTGGGTGCTGAGCTTTCCCAGTTAATTTATTTTGCTTGTTATTTATGTGTATTACAAGCTCTTATTCTACTATTTTCTATATTTAGCCTCATCTAACAGTTTGAACTTTTTCCTTAAGTATCGTTAGCCTCACTTAACTAAAAGACCTGGCTCCGCCATTGTCTGTTTCTATCAAGTTATGGCAAATATGTTAATCGTAGGGTTGTATATATCGGACAAATGCGAACGGAGTTTTAATTATGTTCGTTCATTTAATTTTAATCGGAAGAATAAACAAACATGAACGTTTAAACGAATGATTTTTTCTGTTCATGTTCGTTTATTAAGAAATTAGGTTGTTCATGTTCGTTTATTAAAAACTAAACGAACCTAGGACGAACGTAAATGATCGTTTATAGGTGTTGTTTTGTTTAAACATGTCATATTTAAAAGTATACAATTAAAAGATATGATATACTAACATAGACGAACGTTAATGAACGCATAAATCGGACGTTCGTGAACATCAACAAGCGAACATGATTTTTGTTCATTTCGTTCATTTAATTAAACGAACGTAAAATAATATTCATGTTTATTCATCTAATAAATAAACGTACATAAATGAACTTTTTATCAAACGGTTCATGAAATATTCATCGAACGTTTACTTTATTTAGACCTTTAAGTAGGGTTTGTGTTTGTTTGGGGTTTCTTTTTTTATTGTGCGAATGATTACACAATTGGGCTAAACGAATGGACCATACAAACAGATCAAGAGAAATATGGTAAAGGGCTCAACCTTTTTTTTTGCACTATTCGACATGCTGCTTATAAGATATTGGGTAAAAGTTATAAAATACCCACGTACTCTTCATTTTGTTCTATTGTGAAAAACATACAATTTTTTGTACTCATTTGACCAATGTACATTCAAATTTGAGTATGATATCACCAATATGACAATGAAATGATTAAATGCCCTTTTAAATGACTAAAATACCCTTCTATATTCTTTCATCTCTTTCATTTCTTATTTTTTTTCCTGAAAAACCCAGAAACACAAACACAAACCCAGAAACACCAAGTCAACTTATATTATCCAATCCAATTCCCAATCTTCACCCACCATATTCACCACCACCGGCCAACAAAAAGAACCATAATCAGATTCTCAAAATGAAACAACACCAACGCTAAAAAACACATCAAAAAACACCAACAATATAATAAACCCAACATGACATCGAAACCAGTTTACGCTTCGATAAACGCTTTCAAACCGCTCATAACATCATCACCAACCTTCCACCACCACAAACCATCGTTACTCCGCCACCTTCTTCGCCGGAGTTTAAGTCTGCGGGTACTCCGTCTGTGCCTTCCCAGCCTTCTATTCCTGGCAAGAAATCCAAATATTCAAAAGGCGTAAACCCTATAAACCCAGATGAATTTTTTTTCGGCGAGACATCGTGGGGCACCGCGGTAGGGCCGCCGTCACTTTCAAAGGATCAAAAACTAAACTCATACCAAGCGGACGTCTTTGAGCAAAAACACATAACTCGTTAACTGGCAATGTACACCCTTTGCTATCAAACGGGACAAAATCATACTCTGGAGACGTTATATTAACGTTTTCCGAAGTTTAGCGAAAAGTGGATCGGATAAAAGTGATCTCCAGTGTTTGGATACACATTTAGATCGAAGAAGTGATCGGATAGGTAAGCGTAGTGAGATTTCAGTTAAGGTATCTTTTTGTGTAACAAGATCTGTTGATGTTAATACGAGATTTTCTTCTGGATTTGTGAGGTTTGTGAGTACAAATGAAAGAAATATATGATCCTTTTTATCCATTCGGTTTGTGAGGGGGCATTTTAGTCATTTCACTGTTATATTGGTGATATCATACTCAAATTTGAATGTATATTGGTCAAATGAGTACAAAAAATAGTATGTTTTTCACAATGAAACAAAATGAAGAGTGCGTGAGTATTTTATAGCTTTTACCCTAAAATATTTACAAAATGGTTCAATGATTGACTTTAAGTAACTAACTTTTTTAGGCCATGTTTTTATCCTTAACTTATGTTTGACTATTTTTATTTTAACAGCTCAACTTTGCTTTAGAGTTTGATAAAACCCTCAAGTTTAATGAATATTCAATAAAGACACTTTAACCTATGCGTTTTTATTTGACTTTAAACACCATTGCTTTGATCATTAAGATCAAGGGTGTTCACGGTTTCATATAGATTCATCATTCATGTAATGCAGATTAATAACAATGTACCCGTAAAGATTGACGAAAAAAATGAGAAGGAGTATAATAGTGAAAATAGTCAATAATAGTCACCTTTTTGTGAGGACGTATCATCATCAATGCATTTGGTCAAATTCTCTTATCATTTTAAAAAGTTTATTTTTTGTTGCTTAACGACTTTTGGCGAAAATATCTTGCCTTCGCCAAAACATTCCTTGCATGTTTTATTTTTTCTTGTATTTTAATAACTCGGATCTAAATACAAACTTTATGTATAGTACGAGTAATAGAATTCCATAAATGATTTGATTTGTGAACTTAGAATAGGTTCGAATACATAGACCGATTCATTACGAACATCCTTACATTTTTCTTTTCTTATTTTTATGAATCTTTAGTATTAAAACTTTTAAAGTCACACTTTCTCTTTTTTACCAAAAGATCACTAAATCATCATTGGTATAGCTGAATTGCACAGTCGCCATCTACCAACTCTTGCTTGAATTATCATCGCATGTAAAAGGTATTTAGAGCAGCTAGAACGAAAAAAGACTCATTATTTTTAAAAGAAGTGATTTGTACACTTTCGATATTTATTGTGATACTTTATAATCTCAGATCATCACCCTCCTTTTGTTTCAGTTAAGTTATATTATATCTTAGAGTCCGGTTATTAAAGAATCTTGTATTTTGGTGGAAACTAAGAGCTCAATCTGGATCATCCATTTGGGAGGGACCAAATCAAAGGATAAAAAACACGGAGGGACCAAAACTGTTAACTTTGCAAACTTGAGTGAAAGATTGAAAATGTATCAATAATTAAAACGTAACCACCCGCTCATTTTTCGAAATAAAAAACACACACTCTCTCTCTCTCTAGAAACAAACCGTCTCCCCCATATTTTCTCTGACTAAAAACATCTACAAATCATCAAAAAGGCCACAAAAAACCTTCAAAATCTAACAAAAAAACACAAGAATGGAAGAACAGAAGAATACTGCATCTGATTCGAGCAAAAAAACAGTGAAAATCGACGTGACATAAGCAAAACTAGAGGGTAAAACATATTTATTCAATTTATACAACATTTTATAGTTTTAATTTGATGATTTTAAGTTTTAATTATGATTAATATGATTTAATTAATTTATATGATATTTAGATAATTACATGCATGCTTATGAGTTTGATTACATGATGTTTAAACGATTTTTGTGAAGATTAGAATGCTTATTTATATTTTTCATGATTAAAATCTGTTTAATTGATGATTTATAAAGTATTTTGATGATTATTGAGAAAATTAATATGCTTATTATGATTATAATTGATTTAATCAATTAAATTGATGATTTTTGGCTTAAAACCAATAAAAAGGCTTGCCACTAAAAATTATAGCTTATAACGAGAGATAAGTGGTTTATCACTATTGATATACAATTAAAATGCAAAAAATATTGTTAAAACTTTTGTTTATCAACAATGATAAAAGTTTTATCATTAGTGATATAACATTACAGAAAAAAGGTTTTAAAAAAATAACTAGAACTGGGATTATCAACGAGAAGTGGTATATCACTAGTGATATAGAATTACAGAAAGGAATTTAAAAAATAGATAAAAATGATTTATCAATGAGAAGTGGTTTATCAATAGTGATATAGCATTACAAAAAAAGGTTTTAAAAAAATAGTTGATAAAAGCATTGGTAAGTGCTTTATCACTATTGATAAGAGGGTTATCATTAAAACATCAACTTAACAATTTTAAGAGGCTTATCGGTAGTAATAATAGGGTTTACAAAACATTGCTAAGTGCTTTAACACTATTGATAAAAGCATTAGACAATGAAAAATATGTAATAATGACAAAAGTGTAACAACATTTTGGTTTGGGTAATTTTAAAAATTTAGGAATGCTAGTTGATTTGAAAACATTAATGAAACAAATTATATACATTTAGGTTTGTATGTAAAGTTATTATGTATCAAAGTGCATCTTTACTTTAGATACATAGTTACCAGTACATTAATACAACTAGTTAACAGCCTCTCGTTCATCTTCTATTCAGAGACTAGATGTGTTAGTTATTTAAATGTATAATCATTAATCACAAGCCAAAGTAACTACTGAATCCTATTTGTTTGTGAAATGTTATATTTATTTAATGTATCAATGATATTTGGATCTTATAATGGCATTACTAACAAAATTTAAATAACTTGCAATCTAATCGCAGAAGAGAAAACTGGTGGAAGAAAAAAAATGAAAATCAGAAGTAAGTGTAAGAAACTATTTGGAACAAATAAGGACAAAGCATCAACATCAAGATGCAGAGGAGGTGATGAAGCTGAAAAAATTGATGAAAGTGAAGAAGAAGAAGAAGAGCAGAAAGATAAGAAAAAGAACAAAAAGAAAACAGAAAAAGAACATCCTTTATTGACATCACGCGCAACCGTGAGACCTTTATTCGAAGCAATGCGGGGACTGACCGCACAAAGATAAAAAGTCATAAGGGACATGGGATTTGGATGCCTAATAGACTTTCCAATATATGAAATTCCAACAAAATTGGCGTTTTTTGTTGTAGACAAGCTGAACACAAACACAATGACGATAGAGTGTCCAACAGGAGACATATTTTTGACTCCAAAATCAGTTAATCAAACTCTGGGAATTCCAATGGGACACAAAAAGTTGGAAAGAGAAGGGCAAAGAGAATACAATGACCCAATTATACTGACGTGGAAACAGCAATTCAACAACGTAAACAAGCTAACATTGAAAGCTTTATCTGATGTAATAATTGAGTCAAAAAAACACGGACTACATGTTCAGGTTGAACATTTTGTCGTTGATCTCAAACACATTTGCAGGCTGTGACAACAGTTCTGTTAGAAATACGTTTTTACGTATATTAGAAGAGTCGGTCACTCCACAATATTATTCATGTTGTAATAGCTCGTAGTTAACAAATAGTTAATAGTTACTTATTTAGTTAAGTAAGAACCGGTCCATGGGCTTGTCATGGGCCGGCCCAAGTCCATTAGTGACTTGGAAGTATAAATACCCCTTTCCTCCTTGGAAAGGGGTTGGTTGTTGAACATTTCTTGTTTCCACTTAATGAAATAACACATAGTTTTCTCTCACTTTCTCTCTCTAGTTTCTCTCTCTAGAAATCATCAACCCCTTCATATATTCATAGGTTATCAAGATTCTACATTTGGTATCAAGAGCTATGGAGTGATTTAAGGTAATGATTTGTGTGGTTTTTTAGTTTTTGATTGTATTAGTGTTCTTTAAGAAGATCCATCTTGATTCTTGGTGTTTTTGGTGTTTTTGTGATTGGGATTAGTAGATAAGTATTAGTTGTTACTTATTATTGTAGAAATCACAAAACTTTTTGGGTTATTTGGTAAAAATCTGGGTTTAATCTTCATTTTTATTGATCGACTGTTCATCGTACAAGTTTCTGATTACCCAGCAAAAGTTCCGAACCAAAAAGTTCCGGATCAACCAAAGTTCCGGACGAAAAAGTTCCGAACCAAAAAGTTCCGGATCAACCAAAGTTCCGGATCAACAAAAGTTCCAAACCAAAAGTTCCGAACGAAAAGTTCCGGATCAACAAAAGTTCCGGATCAAGGAAGTTCCGAACCAAAAGTTCCGGATCAAGGAAAGTTCCGGATCAAGGAAGTTCCGAACCAAAAGTTCCGGATCAAGGAAAGTTCCGGATCAAGGAAGTTCCGAACCAAAAGTTCCGGATCAAGGAAAGTTCCGGATCAAGGAGAAAGTTCCGGATCAAGAAAAGTTTCGGATCAAGGGAAAGTTCCGGATCAAGACTTCCGAACCAAAAGTTCCGAATCAAGGTATTCCAAGCCAAATCTTCCGAATCAAACTTCCGAATCAACAAAAAGTTCCGAATCAAGGGTTATTTTACTTGTTTTTTCGACGATTTTTTAGAGGATTTAATCTCGGTTTCTTACAACAAAAACTCAACACAATTCACAAGCTTTACTTCACTGCTCGATCAACCGATAATCTTTGTCTCTTTGAAGTGAACAAAATGAATCCAAATTCAGTAATGCCTCAGATGACATTACTTACGGATATTTCCGTCATTACGGGAACGGATAATCGCCCACCAATGCTCATCAAAGAAGTCTTTGAAGCATGGCAAGGCCGGATGATGTCTTACCTTAAGGGAAAACCGGTTTATGGGAGGCTTATGGTTAAGTTAATTTTAAATGGTCCACTTGACTATGGTACCATCGTGGTTAACAATGTGACTCGACCAAGAGAATTTGAAGAACTTACACCAGCTCAACAACTTGTTGCCGATGCAGACGAAAAGGCTCTTCAAACCATTCTCCAAGCTCTTCCCCATGACATCTATTGGATGGTAAGTCAGTATACGGTGGCAAAGGATTTATGGGAACGTCTAAAGGTGTTGCTACAAGGTACGTCTCTCACCAAACAGGAAAGGGAATGTCAGTTGTATGATCTGTTTGATAGATTCACGTACAACCCAGGGGAAACGCTTCACGATTATCACTTCAGGTTCACCACTCTCATGAATGATCTGAATGTATACAATCTCGTGATTGCTCCATTCCAGGTTAACACCAAATTCTTGAATACTTTACCTCAAGCTGAATGGGGTGAGTATATTACCGATGTTAAGTTAACCAGGGATTTGCATAAGTGCAATTTGGATCAACTCTATGCTTTCCTTCAGCAGCATGAGAAACATGTGATCATGCACCGTTCGCCTCGAGGTATGTACCCTGATTCCTTAGCTTTGATGGCGAATCAACCAAGCTTGTCACACAACAACACTCCTTATATCTTGGGACATCAAGCCTATCATCCATCACCTTACATGACACCAACCTTCCCCCAATACTCGATTCTACCGCAACCACCCACCTCACATCAGCAACAATATCGGTTCAATGCACCTTCACCACACTATGCTTCACAACATCACCCAGCAAGTATTGCACCTTATGCTCAATCTTCATATTCTTCTTATCAAGAGAATGTAGCATATCCAACAAGCTACCCTGATCAAATGAGTATTCCTTCTAGTGATTATGCAGCTCAACATGACCAAGCAATGTATTGTGATGATGATGATGAAGTCCCCATTCCTGTATTCAAACAAGGAACTGACCCAGTTGAAGTGTTAACCACTATGTCTGCTTATCTCACAAGGACTTTAAGCAAACGAGGATTTAGGGGATCAGCTCCGACTAACAATCAGTTGAGGAATTCATCCAATTCTTGCCAACAAGCTACTATTGAGAATGGCAGGGTAATGGTTCAGCCTATTCAACCATATCAGGGGAGACCTACCACATCAACTACCAATGCTCGCACGGTCAATCAGGCTCCAATGGTCAATCCTGCTCCACGGGCTAATTCCACAGGCAAGTTAAGAATGATTACATGCTACAACTGCAAGGAAGAAGGACACATGTCCAGGGATTGCAAGAAACCCAAGAGGAGAAGGGATGGTCAATGGTTTGTAGAGAATATCTATCTGGTGAATGCTCAGGCACAAGGAAGGGAACTTGATGAAGAGGAGCTTGCATTTCTTGCTGATCCAGGGATTGCTGAACAAGACACTATCACCACACAGAATGCAGCATACCAAGCAGATGATCTTGATGCGTATGACTCAGACTGTGATGAATTTCAATCTGCAAAGGCTGCTCTCATGGCAACTATCTCCAGCTTAGGGCCAGAAAAGAGATCTGAGGTACTTATTAATACCACTGATAATACCACAGATGCTAGTATTCAACCACATCAAGTTGTGCAAGAGAGTGCTGATTCGAATGAGTCTTCGGTGGTGAGTCTTTCAAATGAGGAGACAATCAATGATAGTAATATCAGTGTGAGTCCCCAGACTTTGAGTGAATCACAACCGGGAGCCATTTCGCATACGCCTACTCCTGCTCAACAAGATTTGGTCATGGTTCCTGCTACATTACTTAGCCAAATGAATGCTGCACTTTTAGAAACCCTAGCTAAGAATAAGAATTTGTCTAATGAGCTTGCCTTAAGCAACGAGAAAATTCAAACTTTGGAATTAGTGCCTTCGTCTAGTGTTTTAACAAATCCCGAATATGATCACTTTCGAAACAAACAAATGGGTCACTTGCAAGAAATTGAAAACTTAAGAGCAAATCTTTCTAATGAACTTAAAGAAAAGGAGTTAGTAGTCACTAATTTTCAAAAACTTCAAACGGATTTTGAATTACTCGAGTCTAAGAAGAATGAAATGGAGATTAATGCTGCTAATAAGATTAGAAGTCTAGATTATTTGCTTTTAAGACAATACGCTGCTTCTCAACTAGTGCACTTATTTGATGCTTCGTTTAGAGAATTTAACTTATCACGTCAAAAAGGCCTTCCCCCTAACCCACGGTATGCAAAACAAGCTTTGATCCATAGTCCTAGACTTTATAATGCAACCCAACTAGGATTGGTCTTAGACCCGATTGTTATTTTCGATGATCCCACAAGTAAGGATCTAGTTGATGAGGATCGCTCATACAATTCTGCAAAATATCCCGAGTGTGATTATTTTAAAATGAATCAGGAGCTTGCTAAAACGGATTTTAGAATTCGCTTCCATATGGACAAAGATCTCATTACAGCACCAACCTACATGTTGAATGAAGAAAACCCTAGTACATTTCCTACACTTGTCAACATGGAAGGTCCTAAGGAAATTCCAAAGGATCTTCCACCTGTTAGCACAGTATGGTTAAACTTGCAAGAGATTAATCAATACTTTACTAATTTTTACAAGGTCATTTTGGAATGTACGACTTCAAATGGCCTAAACGCCGGAGAATGGGCTTTCGAACACATGAACGAGGTGTTTAAAAATGAGATCAATCCATTTGTCGAAAGTCTAAAAGGAAGTTTTGCATCTCTTAAGGAAAATCTTGAATTTGAAATTGGAGAAGTTCAAAAAGTGTTGACCGCTTACGAACTACAACTAATTGAAAAGGAAAAGATTTTATCTGAATATGACCGATTCTTGTTCGCAGTAATCTCGTGTGATGTGATTACTACTGTAAATGTTAATTATTCGAATGAGCTTACATCCGCTATGATTAAATGTGATGATGTGAATATTTGTGATGATGTGTGTGATCTCTCTGTAAATGTTGCTGATACTGTAAATGAGGTAGATAATCATTCTTGTCACGAATCTAACGCTGAGTTTTTAAAGCTACAAGATTCTTACAATTTACTTTCAAAACGCTTTAATCAACTAGAACAACATTGCATATCTTTAGAATTAAAGCAACAAACTCAAAATGAGGATCTTTTGATATCAAATAGTTGTGAAAACGGTGCTGAGACGAGTGACAAGATGATTGCAATTGTTAAGGCATTAGAGGAAGAGATTATGAGATTGAAGAGAGATGTGTCATCAAATGAAACATTAAAATTGGAACTAAAGGCCGCAGAGTCAAAAAACCAGGACTTAGAAATTAGACTTTCGTCTATTCTAGGGGAGATGGATCGTGCAAGACAGGAAATGTCTCAACTTTATGGTTCACTAGAAGAACGCTTCGCTTTTAATGCGGCACAGCAACAATCTTATGTTGAACAATTGAACCAAAAATGTGAGGAAATCTCTGACTTAAACATCATGCTCATTGACAAAAATATGGTTTTAGCCGAGTTAAAGGAGACACTTCTTCTCACCCGACAAGAAGTTGTTGATAACTCAGCTACCGACTCTGCACCGTCCACTAGTGCTCCAACAACCAAGTCAGTAGTGCTTTATAAGAACCCGCTTCATAAGAGAAACCCGGTTACCTACGATGATTATATGAGGAATGCCATTAAGCATGTAGATCTTGTTAGGGATATTTTAGACGATCTTTATGCCTTAGATCCCTCAAGTAGCTACTATTATTCGGCTCATGAATATATTAAGCGAGTTCAATATTGCTTAGCATATTTGCAATACATAGGTAAACCAGGCTCTGCACTACTTACTAATAGGCCCATTGCTGTAACTCCATTTAATAAGACTCCAAGAGCAAAACCGTCATTGGCACAATCAAGTAAGGCACCTTTAAAATCTGTTGCTAATGTTCCCACTTTGCCTTCTACAGGATTAAAAGAGACTACTAAGGCTAAAGGATCACCACTCAAGAAAGATAAGATCAAGCCCTCCACTAGTAGTGCCAAAAAGAAGAAAGTAGAAGCTCACCATAGGAATGTTAGTTCAGTTTTAAATAAGAAGAATCATGTTAAGACTAGAAGCTCTGCGCCTGTGCAGAAGCCTAAACCATTCGTGAATTCTAATTTAAATTGTTGGAATTGTAATGAATGTATGTTTTCCCAACGTCATGATTTGTGTCTTATTGATCATGTGAATGAAATGAATGCCATTAGGAATGGTCTTGAATGGAAGCCAACGGGTAGAACTCGTGCCTAGGTTGGCTGGCAATGGCGTCCCACTGGTAGAACCTTTACATTAGATGGAACAATGTGCCCTTTAACTAGGAATGCATCCATTGAGGTTAGGTCTGAGTGTCCTTTAATTAGGCACACTCGCACTCAAGTATGGAAACAACGCCCTTTAATTAGGTCAGCCCCCACTAAAGTGCCTATCAGTGAAGAAATACCACAGGATTTAAGCCAACTAGAATCTACACCACCAACTAGGACGAAGAAGGCTAGGAAATCTAAGAAACCTAAAGTTAGCAAATCTAAGATTATTAAATCTGTACCTGCTAATAACAAGGAACATTCAGATTCCGATACCTCTACATTGTCTTCGTGTGGTGATATTTTCAGGTGGTCCAAATCATCCTCTGGTATTTGGACTCCGGTTGTTCAAAGCATATGAACGGAGATCGCTCGATGCTCCGAAATTTCGTCAGCAAGTTTCTTGGTACGGTTAAATTCGGGAATGATCATATAGCAAAGATAATGGGGTATGGTGAATATCAGATTGGAAACGTTACGATTTCAAGGGTATACTATGTAGAAGGTCTTGGTCATAACTTATTTTCAGTAGGACAGTTTTGTGATTCCAACCTAGAGGTTGCATTTTGACAACATACTTGTTTCATCCGCAACTTGGAAGGAAAAGATTTGTTGAAGGGATCTCGTGGTGCAAATCTTTATACGTTGTCCCTACAAGACATGATGGCCGCCTCTCCAGTATGTCTCCTCTCTAAAGCATCTAAGACCAAGTCTTGGTTATGGCATCGCAGATTATCTCATCTCAACTTTGATGCTATTAATCATCTGGCTAAAAACGAATTAGTTCGTGGTCTTCCAAAGCTTAAATTTCACAAGGACCATTTATGTTCCGCGTGTTCAAGGGGGAAAAGTACCAAGAAATCTTACAAGCCCAAAGCTGAAGACACCAATCAAGAAAAACTTCATCTTTTGCATATGGATCTTTGTGGGCCAATGAGAACTGAAAGTGTGAGCGGTAAGAAATTCATTCTCGTTATTGTGGATGATTTCTCCAGGTTTACATGGGTAAGATTTTTACGTACAAAGGATGAAGCACCGAAGGCTATCATTACTTTTCTGAAATTCATTCAGGTACGTTTGAATACTACTGTCCGCCGTATTCGTACAGACAATGGAACAGAGTTCGTCAACCAGACTCTTCGTGATTACTATGAAGGAGTTGGTATTTCACATGAAACATCCGCTGCACGTACTCCACAACAAAACGATGTCGTTGAAAGATGGAATCGTACGCTTATGGAAGCTGCTAGGACTATGCTTATTTATGCGAACGCTCTATTGTTCTTGTGGGCAGAAGCGATATCTACTGCATGTTTCACCCAAAACCGTTCTATCATTCGGAAACGCCATGGAAAAACACCTTACGAGCTTCTACATGACCGTAAACCCGATGTTTCATTCTTTCATGTGTTTGGTGCTCTTTGTTATCCAAACATTAATAGTGAGAACTTGGGCAAGCTTCAACCGGAAGCCGATATAGGTATTTTCATTGGTTACTCACCCTCAAAGAAAGCTTACCGAATTTACAACCGTCGTCTTGGTAAGATTGTAGAAACTATGGACACAGATTTCGACGAGCTGACAGCGATGGCTTCTGAGCAACACAGCTCTGAACCCGCGCTTCATGAGATGGGAACCGGTGCTATTAGTTCCAGATTAGTTCCCAATAATCCTACTTCTACATCATTTTTACCACCAACAAGGCCCGAGTGGGATAAACTGTTTCAACCGTTGTTTGACGAATTCTTTGATCCCCCGAATGATGAAGTTCCAGCACCTGTAGTGATAGCTCCAATCCATGAAGTTGTTGCTCCTGCTAATGAAGCGTTATCAAATGCATCTTCAATTAACTTTGAACCGGATGCACCTTCACCAAGTGATTCTCAAACTACACCTGAATCGTCACCCCTACTTGTGCCTAATGATGTGGAAGAGGATTCTACTGATCACGATTTGGAATATGCTCACTTAAAAGAGCTTCCTTACTTTGGTATACCGTTCCCTGAAAACCCTTCAGCCGCGACTACCTCAGAAGAAGTTCCTTCTATTGTTCACTCCAGACCACCTAGGATTGAAAAACATAGCACCAAATGGACAAAAGATCATCCAATTAGGAATGTCATTGGTAATCTCGATCGACCACTCTCTACACGCCATCAATTACAAGAGAGTGCACTCTATTGCTACTTTGATGCATTTCTCTCCGAAGTTGAACCTAAAAATTGGCAACAGGCTATGACTCAATCATCTTGGATTGAGGCCATGCAGGAGGAACTAAATGAATTCCAACGACTTGAAGTATGGGAATTAGTTCCTCTCCCTGACAAGGTTAACATCCTTACCTTGTTATGGGTTTATAAGGTTAAACTTGATGAGATGGGTGCGGTATTGAAGAATAAGGCTAGATTGGTTGCTAGAGGATATAAACAAGCCTTGGGTATAGACTTTGAAGAATATTTTGCTCCTGTGGCAATATTGGAGGCTATTAGACTATTCCTTGCGTATGCTGCTCATATGAACATGATCGTCTATCAAATGGATGTGAAGACGGCATTTTTGAACGGTGAACTAAGGGAAGAAGTCTATGTTAGTCAGCCGGATGGGTTCGTTAGTACAGAGTTTCCTAACCATGTGTACAAGCTTAAGAAGGCTCTCTATGGGTTGAAACAAGCTCCACGCGCGTGGTATGATCTCCTTTCAACATATCTCATCTCGAAGGCTTCTCCAAAGGCAAGGTGGACCCCACTCTATTCACTCTCAAGGAGGACAACGACATGATTCTGGTACAAATTTATGTTGATGATATAATATTTGCTGCCACTAACATAGAATTGTCAAATCGCTTTGAGAAGATAATGTCCACACACTTTCAGATGTCAATGATGGGAAAAATCTCATTTTTCTTAGGATTGCAGATTTCTCAGAATCCCAGAGGCATCTTTATTAATCAATCCAAATATGCTCTAGAATCTTTAAAGAAATATAATTTTGAAAATTGTGACCCCGTGGACACTCCAATGGTGGAGAAATCCAAGTTAGATGAAGATAGGAATGGGACTATTGTCGATCCAAAACTTTACCGTAGGATGATCGGCACCCTTCTCTATCTGACTGCTAGCAGGCCTGATTTGCAATTTGCTGTATGCATGTGTGCCCGGTATCAGGCTCGGCCTACCGAAAAGCACCTACATGTAGTTAAAAGGATCTTTCGGTATCTAAAAGGAACACTTCATCCTGGTCTATGGTATCCGAAAGATTCCTCTATTGCTTTAATATCATACGCAGATGCCGATCATGCTGGATGTCAAGACACGAGGCGTAGCACTTCTGGATCTGTGCAACTCCTTGGAGATAGATTGATCAGTTGGTCTTCAAAAAGGCAGAAAAGCGCTGCAATATCAAGCACGGAGGCTGAATACATCGCCATGTCCGGTTGTTGTGCTCAAGTCCTTTGGATGAGATCACAATTAACTGACTACGGTCTTGGATTTAACAAAATCCCGATGTATTGTGACAACAAGAGCGCCATTGCCCTTTGCTGCAACTATGTTCAACACTCCCGGGCTAAGCACATAGACATTCGCTACCATTTCATTAAAGAGCAGGTGGAGAACGGAGTGATCGAGCTGTATTTTGTCACTACTGAGTACCAGCTGGCGGATATGTTCACCAAAGCCTTAGATCGAGGACGAATCGAGTTTTTGATCGACAAGCTTGGCATGAAATCATTCACTCCAGCGACTCTCAAAGAGTTGGCAGAAGAATCAGCTGAATAGTGGTGGTAAACTATTCAGAGTATCCTTTGTTCGTGATCATGTATATTATCGTAAATATATAAACCACAAAAAGAAAATACAAAAATATAAAACCAACAAAATCCATAAAAAATATAAAACCTAGAAAAACCATAAAAATTACAAAATCCAGAAAAACCAAAAAATTATTTTTCGTTTTTAAATCGGGCATGTCTTTTAGTACGGTAATATTTACGGCCTTAGAAATGTCGATCAATATTGACACGGTGCCATAAATAGAGTCCGTATAAAAGTTGTACATTTTTAAAACATGCCCATTATGGCTTGTAGTTATTTCAGACTGCAACCCGGTTTTCATATTAAAGTCACGTATTTCCTTGGAAAACGTTGGCTCAGAACGGGAATTAATTTTCTCGGGCATGATTTACAAGCCAAATCATGCAAAGGGATCAAGTTTACTTTATAACTTGGTCTAACACGAATTAATGTACGTCTCAGTGCATTAATTTGTTAATGCTTTCATCAATATTTTTCAAGACATCAATTGGAAATGTTTTCATCAATATTTTACTCTTTAAACAATGACTACAGCTCTTTAAATAGAAAACGGGTCATCGTTTAAGGGGGAGAAAAATATTAAATCATCTTCGTCGTTAAATTGATTTTCAAAAGTTGATTGTGAAAAATTATTGGCTAAATGGTAAATGAGTGGTATTGCTTTAGAAAACGACTTGGGCTCGTTCAATGTGATAGGACTTGCTTTAGATCTTGGAGATATGCTAATAGGTTGAGATGCTTAAGTTGTATTGGCGAAATTTAACAATGCTTAGGAAAAAAATGAAAAGATAAGATATAAACAAAAAGGAAAAGAATAAGAAAATATAGGGACTTAAGGTGACATTGTGTGAAAGTTAAATTTTTTTTGACCTAAGTCAAATGCAAACCCCCGCCCCCATTTTCTTTATCTCCTTCACTGTTTATCTTACCTTCTTGCCGCCATTAAAACGCACACACAAGCTCTCATATCACTTGTTTTCAATCTATCAATTCAGTTCATTCGATTTATAAGGTAATAAACATCAAATCTTTAACTTATTAATTCGCCTAATTCATTGAATTCTACTAAAGAAATTCGTTTGAATTAAAATTATCTAATTAGGGTTTGTCTGCCTTAATTTAGGGATAATTAATTAGAGTTTTTTGATGGGTTTTATGCGGAATTACATTAGATGATGTTGTGTTGCTTTAGATCACCTTAGAACTCACAAACGCGATTAGAATAATCTTTCATAAGCGTGTTTGTAAAGTTCCGGATGAACTTGGATAAAAACTTCCGAATGAAGGAATTTTCTGAAAAACTTTCGAATGAAGGAATGTTCCGAACGAACTTCCGAATGAAGGAAGTTCCGAATGAAGGACTTCCGAATGAAGGAAGTTCCGAATGAAGGACTTCCGAATGAAGGAAGTTCCGAATGAAGGACTTCCGTATGAAGGAGTTCCGAATGAAGGACTTCCGAATGAAGAAGTTCCGAATGAAGAACTTCCGAATGAAGGAAGTTCCGAATGAAGGACTTCCGAATGAAGAAGTTCCGAATGAAGGACTTCCGAATGAAGAAGTTCCGAATGAAGAACTTCCGAATGAAGAACTTCCGAATGAAGGACTTCCGAATGAAGAAGTTCCGAATGAAGAACTTCCGAATGAAGAAGTTCCGAATGAAGGACTTCCGAATGAAGAAGTTCCGAATGAAGAAGTTCCGAATGAAGAAGTTCCGAATGAAGGACTTCCGAATGAAGAAGTTCCGAATGAAGAACTTCCGAATGAAGAAGTTCCGAATGAAGAACTTCCGAATGAAGAAGTTCCGAATGAAGTACTTCCGAATGAAGAAGTTCCGAATGAAGGAAAGTTCCGGATGAAGAAGTTCAGAATGAAGGAAAGTTCCGGATGAAGAGTTGTTTGATTTATAGCTGTTTGCATGTTCTAAGTACTTGGTGAAATATGTTATGCTTAGAAATAAGAATGATACATATCTATCTATTTTTGTGCATCAACCTTTCATGTCTTATCTTAAGCAGATACAATGACTAATCCAACAGTACAAGCAATCCAAGACTCTAGAGAAGCCGCAATTGCCGAAGCACGAACACTCAAGTTCATACCAAACAACCACCGGCTAAAACTAGTCTCAAAATCCACCCACCAGGGTTTCAAAGTCGCCATAGCAATTCTTGATCAATCTCATTTCAAGAATGCTTTAAGGAGTACTGCCTCGGTGCCTTATGATTATATGTATGAGTTTTGGGCTACCAAGGAAATCACTTCAAACAAGATCACCTTCACTCTCGACAACAAACAGCAGAAAATTAAGGTTTCAGACTTCCGTAAGATATTTGGCATTCGGGATTCACCCAAAGGTATGGTATTTTCGAGGGATCCTACTAAAGACGAACTCATGGAGTTATTCGATGCTATTGGATGTCCTGACATACGAGTTGCGTCTGAATTTACCACTGCTAAAGTAGGACAACCTTGGAGAGCATTGTTGGGTATTCTCAGTAGATGCCTTACACCAAAAACAAGTGGGCATGATGCTTTGCGCAGTCCAATAATGAACATCTTCTATGGGATGTACAAAGGCGCAAATGCAGATTATGCTTTATTGTTATGGGAAGAATTCACCTTTCAACTCTTCCAAAACAAGAAGCTGAAGACTAATTTCTTTGCTTACCCACGGTTTATCAAGCTTATCATCAACTATTGTATGAAGAATGATGTTACTATTGATAGGCGTGCAGCAAGTCGTCATCACACAGAAGAGGCTGATCATACTGTAGATCTAAGGCATGAAGGACCTTCTGGTGGTGTGATTCCTTGTCCTGTTCCCGATTACCTTCTGACGGATAGAATTAAAGGTTCTGCTGATTACATACTATTGCAACTAGAAATCAAGAAGCTAAAAGCAAACCTTCAGACTGGAGAAGACTCGTCTACTACGGTCAAGAGTAAAGGTAAACGCAAGCAACCAGCTGCTTTACCTAAACCCGAAACCAAAAAGAAGAAGACTGAGGTTAAGAAGGGAAAGGGTAAGGCTGATGAGTTAGTTCTACGGGACGAAGAAGATGTTGTTGATCCTACTCTTGACAAGACGGAGAGAAAAATGATGAAGATAGCTATTGAAAGGAGTAGGAAAGATACGGGCGGTAGTGGTTCAGGTGCAAGGATAAATATTGAAGAAGAGTATGAGGAGCCACAGGATATTGATGAGTTTGGGTCACCTGAACGGTATTCTACTTCGAAGGAGCCATCAATCCCTGTTTCAGCAAGTGTTGAAAAGGAGTCCGGTGCTCCTACAATAATGGTGTCTACTCAACCGTTAGTAACTCAACCTTTAGCAACTCAACCTCCACCAATACAACCCTTACCAACCAGACCGGCCTCAACACCATTCCTTCCACCACCAATAACTCCCATCCTTAGTACCGTAGTAACAACCGAGCCTCTTCAATCAACCCAGAGCAGCTCTGCAACATCTACAATGGCTGCATTGGTGATGGCCGAAATGTTGGATAAACATACGGATAATCACAAAAGAGAAATGGATGAACTTCGCCAAGAGCTACATAGACGAGCTCAAAGTGAAGAAGCATCTAGGAAAGCCCAAGAGGAGATGCTTGCTAAGTTCGCTGCAGATATGGAATTGACGCGAAAAGCTCATGCAGAAGAACTAGCTCAGGTTAAGCAGGCTGAGGCGGATAAGCATGCTGCACGTATCACTAGACTTCAAGCGATGATGGATAAATACAAGGAGCAGAAAGAAGCACTTGAAGCTTCTGTGGAAGAGAGAGTGAAAGAATCTGTTGAATCCATTATGCCTAAACTGCGTGATGAGTTGAAAACACTCGCGGCTGACAACTTGATGATCAAGTCATCCAATCCTTCTGAATCCGCCTACAAAATTGCCTATGACTTGATGGATTTTGAATTAAAGAAGATCCTGAAAGCTCGAATGAGGGAACTTGGATCGTTTGATAAATCTAGGATTCAACGGGCTCTCTACAAATCCCTGAATGACGCTATCATGGAGGATGATAGGTTATTTAAAACGTTTGGAAGTGTGGTACCATACCACATTCTACCTGAGGAAGAAAGGGAAGAAAGTGAAGAAGAAGAGGGTACTGGTGAAGATGAAGGTGAAGAAGAAGAAGAAGAAGAAAAGGATGATGACGATGACGATGATGGTGATGATGATGAGGATGATGATGATGATGATGATGATGATGATGATGGCGATGATGGTGGTGATGGTAATGAGGAGAGTGCTAGGGGGAGCAACGAGGATAACGATGAGGATGATGATGGGGGTAAACAGCCTAAAGAGGGGGATAAGGTTACTAGCTCAAAGAAACCTGCTAAGTCTGGAACCAAGTCCAAGAAAGATGCAGCGCAGAAGGACAAATCAACATCAACGGAATCAAGACGATCTAAGTGGCGCCACGATGTGAATGCTACTACAGCTTCATCGATTCCCGGTACTTATATTGCTGTATCTATACCTGTTACCACTAACCCTATTAGTCCTGTTGTTGTTGCTCCTGTGATTGCAGAATCAGTAACGGAACCTGAAGCTGCACAACACTCACCCGTTCATGACACCGCCCAGATGCCTGAATCAGAACCAGCAGATGTTCGCGTTTCTACTCCTCTACAACAAGCACAACAATCTACGGTTCCTGAACCAAGCACACGAGACTGGGCAGACACGTTGGAGATTGACGAGACTGCACCGCCACAGGCTTGGATCACGGCAGCGGCGCAATATGATCCAATCATGGACGCTGACAGAGATGTTCTATATCTCCGTATCCGTAGTCCGATTGACTTGTGTGCATTTCTTGCTCATGAGTATAAGACTTCGGTTACTCCGTCTTTGGTGAAGAAAGCACTTAAGGATAAAATACTTCGCGCCAAAACCAGGTTAACCCGAATAGAGTTCGAGTACTATGCTGATGAGATCCTGAAAGCTCTGAATACCGTTCAACGGCCAGGTCTTCATGATTCAGAAAGAGCTCCACCTCCACTTGATCCTACTCAAGATAATCAGATTGCTCTCGACTTCTTCGTCACCTATGATCTTGAGTATCTTCTGAAGGGTTCATCAAAGTACGCAACCTCCTTGACCTTGCTGAAAGCTGCCAACTGGGGGACAATACCCTGGATCGAGGAAAAGGTAAACCGACTCTGGGTCCCAAGGGTAACTCGTAATTATGATATGTATGCTGTTATAGGTGCATCTCATTGGGACGAACGAGTCCGAAGGGCGTACAGGGGTTGCTGCCTAGTCAATTCAGGAAGCAACGATAGATCCGATATCCGCATCTCCAATATTTTAGGGCTGAAAACTGAAGCCAAGAATGGCTATTATCATGTGACGGAGATTCGTTTGAAAAGGGAGGATGACAGAGAATACAAAATCCAGCAGGGAGATTTTTCTATCATTCGCCTTGAGGATATCGAAGATATGTTGCTTCTGATGACCCGTGATCAACTCACACATATTCCTCGTGAAGACCTTATTGCCTTGAATACAACACTTCGTATGTTCACACGAAGTGTTGTTATCAAGAAACGAGTTGAAGATCTTCAGTTGGGAGTCGAAAGTTACCAAAGGAAGCTTAACCTAACCCGTCCAGTGAATCAAGTGTTACCTCAACATGTCAACAGATGTCCCTATACCGGCATTTCTGTTCCGAATTGTGGGATTTTCTACTTGAACAGTCGAGGGTTAATGAAGTTTATGAGGGTGGGTGAGCTTTATAAGTACAGTGATGGGACTCTCATCTACATCAGAGGAAAGTTGGATCATCTCAATTCGGGTGGGACTTTACCAGAGATGACTGAGGATTGGCACCAGGGTTATCGGCAGATGGCGAAGTATGTGATCAAGAAGATAGATCAAAAGCTCTGTGAACGTAGATTGATGAGGAGCTTGGAAAGATTCGTTGGTGGTAGACCATATTTAGTGCACCACAAGCTACTGCAACGATCCATTTAATGGGTCGTACATTTCAGGTCCACTTTATATTGGTTTTCAATTGTGAATATGTATATTTGTGAATATTGTGCTTGTACGGCTTGATGTAGTGTTAAGGTATGATAATTTTTCAAGAATTTCTCACGAGATTCTAAATCTTTCAAAATATATCATACTAAAGCACTACAACTATCCCTTATTAAATTAAGGGGGGGCATTAATTTGTTCTATGGCCAAACATCGATTTCATTTTTTACCCAAAGACCGGTTAATCCATTCAATATCCCAAATATTAATGGTTAACATTTTGGATAAGGGGAGAAAATGGGATTAAGGAGATTTAAATGATACTTGGCTAAAAGATGAAAAAGACTTGATGATTATCCAACTTAATATGTGTAAAGCACGTGTTAAGGGGGAGCGTTTTTGATGAACAAAACACCTAAGGTACAAAACTTTTGATTTCAATATCACAAGTACCTTTAGGTGATTTTAAATGATTTTTCATGGTGGCTATACTTTCCCAAAACACGCTTAATTCACGACGATGTGGTGACAAAAGGGTGGTAGGAATAGGTTTAGTCCAATGATTCATCAGAGCCGATGGAATCTTCCCAAGGACAATTCACTAGATAGAATTAGAAGTCCTAGGAAAGATGGAGAAAGAATGTGAACGTAGCTGAATGCCGACCAAGTACTTAAGCTAGCACTGGAACAATCACAACAAGGTGCTAGTTATGACGTATTGGTAAGCATTGAAGGGGTTGAAGAATGAAAAAGAATTGTAAAGATAAAGGGTGTAAAGAAAGAAGCCCTCCTTACAACTTTAGGCAGAAACCGGGTCAATACATATGCTATTGAGGTCATTTTTGTTAATGATTCTCGATATTGAAGAAAGACGTCATGGACCCAGTGATGCAATGCACAACCCTTCCCAGCTAACTCAAATATCTCTCAAAAGATATTTGTTTTAATCACACGGAGATCAACACGTTATCTATTGGTTTATTCACTCCGAATAGACTGGTATTGAAAAGGTGGCACTCCTCTCCAGCCATCGCTCACTAAATCAAAACGCGCAATCGAGTCTAGAGCCAAGAGATCATCAAAAGTCTCATTAGGACACTTTCCATTTATTCTTTGCTTTCTCACACACTGTGAAAAGTAAGAGATTTTCATGAGTCCTACGCAATATTCCTGTAATATTGCCAGAACATCCGAGTAATACGTAAGTATTACAATGAAGATGGAAATCCTGCTTGAGCCAACATCAAACAAGCTCATGGTAGGTTACACGTGCGGTTCTTTTAGAACCAATCTTGTGAAAAACTGGAAAGAAACAGTGGTTTAATTCTTAATTGAACTTAAACTCGTTCCAGGCCTCTACGCATTATCATATGATCTTGCCAGAACACTCAGAGTGACTCTTTATTGATCACAGTGACGAGTGGAAATCCTTCTAGTGTTAACATCAAACAGCACTTGGTAGGTGACGTGCAAGATTCTTTATGAATTGAGCTCGTGACAACTGGAAAGCAACGATGGTGAAAATCTTAATTGAAACTCACTTGTTCCAGGTTTCATGAATTGACGGCTTCAAATCACAAGGATAATTTATCCAAGTGATTCACTCTTTATGTTCGCAGTCAGCTTTGGACGGTCGAATAAAGAGAACGGGTTTACCCGCGAAATCCTGTCAGGAAGTTACTTAATTAAAACTATCCGTCACGGGTACGATATCTAATATCGTCCAACGGTCTTCACCGACCGGAGGTAAAATGCTACCGAATTAGAATAAAATGTTCAAAGCCATTTTATTCGTGTCATTGCTATGTACCTGTTGAAGACAGTGGCGTTGCTGTGTACCAGTGAAGACGGTGGTGTTGCGGTGTACCTGTAGAAGTCGTTCCCACATGCTTATGTTTTTCTGCATCAAAGCTTAGCAAAAATTCAAGAAAGTACAAGATAAAGTCTTCCGCTGTACCAAACTCTGAAACTTTCGAGAATTCAAAAAGACATAAGTGTGTGGAACATGGAGTCACGAGGAGGCAAGTTTCATAAGAAGGCAAAGATCGCACGTGAAAGGCCAAAAGAACAATGCTCACAAGCCAAAGCCTAAAAGATCAAACCAACATATTCACAACAAAAGAAAGAAAAGAAGAAAAGACTACGAGCTAAAGAACGAAGACTTAGTATAGTATGCTAGGTTTAGAACTTTGTAACGTGGAGTGACCTCCCTTAGGGGGAGATTGTTAGAAATACGTTTTTACGTATATTAGAAGAGTCGGTCACTCCACAATATTATTCATGTTGTAATAGCTCGTAGTTAACAAATAGTTAATAGTTACTTATTTAGTTAAGTAAGAACCGGTCCATGGGCTTGTCATGGGCCGGCCCAAGTCCATTAGTGACTTGGAAGTATAAATACCCCTTTCCTCCTTGGAAAGGGGTTGGTTGTTGAACATTTCTTGTTTCCACTTAATGAAATAACACATAGTTTTCTCTCACTTTCTCTCTCTAGTTTCTATCGCTAGAAATCATCAACCCCTTCATAGATTCATAGGTTATCAAGATTCTACAAGTTCAACTCTCAGATTCACAGTCTTGAATAATGTCTTTGAAGGAGATGACGTAAGTGAAATAGACTGGTGCACTCATGTACTAAATGGGGTGAGTACATCAAAGCTTGGATGGGATAACAAGAAAAAAAACAAAAAGAATGTTGTTTATGACGGTCCAGTGATTTTCTTGATGGTAAGTAAAAAATTCTAATTTTTTTAATGAATTTTATCTTTCACACTATTAATACGTTCTATATTTTATGAAACAGCTAGCATACTTGCACTATGCAAACCTCGAGAATTTCAAAGTGATGAGACGAACACCAACATTCAAAAGCTGGAATTCAAGTCTCCTGAAAAGAAGAGAAACAGAAGAACTACAAAACAAATCGATGGGAGAAGTAGAAATACTGGATGATATGAATGAAGCAGAAGAAGAAGCACAGAAACAAGTAAGTTAAAAAACTGTATTTCAATATATTATCAATATTGATAATACATTAAATAAAATTAAAATAATATTTTATCTGGTAATATTTCTTAAAGTTAAATTTATCACTATTGATTATCTATTAGAAAATTCTTCTTTTGTTTGTTTTATCACTATTGATAATCCATTAAAGTTCATTTTAATAGATTATCAATAGTGATAATACATTAAAGAAAAAATCAAAGATAAAAATTAATCAATAGTGATTGTTAAATTAGTGAATAGATTATAAATAATAATTATCACTATCGATAATCTATTAGTTCATTTCTGTTGTGTTAATTTTATGACTAATGATAATAAACTTTTTTTTAAGATAAATGTATCAATATTGATAAATTAAAAAATTATAGAAGCAAGTTAAATTTAATACATTATCAATCGTGATATTAACTACTCATAAATATTGATTCATTTCTTTGTTAAACTTATCACTATTGATTATCTATTAGATAATTCTTCTTTTGTTTGTTTTATCAATATTGATAATCCAATAAATTTCATTTTAACAGATTATCAATAGTGATAATACATTAAAGAAAAAATAAAGATAATATTTAATCAGTAGTGATAGTTAAATGAGTGAATAGATTATCAATAATGATTATCACTATTGATAGTCTTATTAAAGTTCATTTTTGTTTTGTTAATACATGAGGACTTTTCTTTAAGATAAATTTATCACTATTGATAATACATTTAAAATTTTAATAGATCATCAATAATAACTATATTATAGAAGCAAGTTAATTTAATACATTATCGATAGTGATATACAGTGTAGATGTAATATATAAAAAAGTTTGACATACTAAAATATGTATATTAATAATCATTGCAGGAACTGTATGAGATGCTTGGAGAGAGCATCAAAAGCATATTGATAGAAAAAGCGGAGATAGAAGAGAAGATCAACGAGAATTTATTCAAATTTGGATCTGATGAGAAACTAAAAGAAATTCAAGAAAAGTTGAAAAACATCTTCAAAGAGGAGGAACGGGAACAATACTACTCATCATCATCAATAGAATATGAAGACAACGATTTCAATGATGATGATGATGCAGGAAATCATGAAGATGAGGAAGGTCCAAAACCTCCAAAAGATGAGAGTGAAACAAATTCCGGTGATGAATTGGAAAGAGAAGCTCACGCAGAAGAAAGAAACGACCCACACTACACCGATGAGCATAATGATGAAGAATGGGTCTCAGAAACTGGATCGAAGAGGCAACAAGAAACATCAAATGAAAAGGCAACAAATCAAAAAGAAAAAAAATGACAATCATCAACCAAAAGATTATCATGATACAGAGATGATGGAACACAAGAGATGAATCTGAATAGTGAATATGATGATGATGTTGATGAATCAAAAAAGTCAGAAAAAGATGATGCTGAAAACGAAAATGAAGGAAAACGAAAAGCTGAAGAAGAAATCGAAAGAAAAGGAAAGAGAGTGAAGGAAAACCAGCCAAAAGCTTCCCACCAGAACATCAATCTTGGTTTTAGTTTGCTAATTAAAGAAATTCAAAACCAAGAAGACGAAAACGCCAGGAAGCAATCTGAAAAAGAGTACAGATTTCTCAGGTCAAACTACATCAACAAGAATATAGACACAAAGGCTGAAATAACAGAAGATGAAAAGCTTTTGACATCAACCATCTTTGGAGACAACGAAAATGAATGGTAATCATCTAAATGATGCTTTTAACTTTTAAAACTTTATCATTATTAAGCTTTATGATTATAACTTGTGATATATTACACAGGGATGAAGTTTTTAACGATGGAGTAGGTAATATGCTGATGAAAGGAAGTCTCCAGACGCTGGCACCAAGAACGGAAGTTGAAACTTCAGTGATCGACACATATGTATCAATTCTGAATTATGAAGAAAGTTTCAAAGAAAACAATTTGAGACGCCAATTCTTTTATACAGGAATGACGGTAAGATATTAAATAAAATTAAAAAAACATCTAAATATTGCACTAAAATTTGATTTTGAAAAAAAAATTGAAACAGGTACCTGGAGTACTACAAGACAAGACAGAGGACAGAGCCTTGAAGTTAGACTCCCAGTACCAATTGTTTAGCAAATTATTTGAGATTCAGACAAAAAACAATGTCAAAGAAATGTAAATGATGGACGTCGGACTGGTAAAAAAACAGTCTATTAGATTCTACTAATATGATTATTATATTATCTTAAAATAGGTATAGTCTAAGAAATTTATGATAAAATAACAGGTCTTCTTTCCAATCATAGCACATGGGCATTACTACGTCATAGTTTTTGACCTGGATAAAGTCAAGGCTGTGATACTAGACAACAACGATTCAGATGCAACATACGAAGGGAAATACAAGGAAAATTTTGATTTTGTGGTAAGTAACCTTTGAAAAATTAGTCTAATTAGCAAAAATAAAAACATATCTAACGATCTTTATATATTTATGATTTCAGAAGGAAATCTTTGTCAACCACCTGATGGCGTATCAACATCCAAAAGGAGAAGAATTACGAAAGAAAATTAAGAAAGCAACAGCGATGCAAATGAAGTGGAAGACAAAAGAAGAAAAAGTAGACTGTGGTATATACATGATGATGCATATGGAGCTGTATCAAGGAGAGACTACTGGAAAATGGCAAACAGGGATCTACAACGAAAGTCATAAAGATCAACGAAAGCAGATTGATACCTTGAGAGCAAGAATTGCAACAAAAATATTGCTCCATGAAATGAACAACCACTGGAATTTGATGTTTGATAAAGCATTAAACATTTAAGGAGAAGGAACAGAAGCAGGACCAATTGAACAAAAATGATTTGTCATAAGTGTCATTCTGTGTAACAAACTTGCTACTTTTATTTTGAATGTGTGTAACTTTTAACACATTGAACAATTTGGTTATGTATTCTAAAACAGTATGATCTGTATGAAAACTTGGTACTTTTGGTTTGAAAATGCATCTTAATATTATCAAGACAATATTTATCATGATGTTTTGTTCAGCTTATACTTTATATCAATAGTGATACTGACTGGAATATTTGTAGAAATTAAAAAATTGATGTTTTTTATACTTTTATCAATAATGATGTTGACTTTATCAACTGTGATATTGCATATAGTGTGATAGTATATGCTTATATCAACAGTGATAAGGAAAAACAAAAATTTTACTCCCTCCGTCCCATAATAAGTGTCTACTTTGACTTTTCGGTCTTCTTTATTCAACTTTGACCATAAATATCTTCATTTGTGTTATATAATACCGGATTAAAATTAAATGTAATGAAAATGCATTTAAATATCAATCCATACATATATTTTTCATCAAATATTGTATGACACAAATAAATATATTTATAGTTAAAGTTGAATAGGAAAGACCGAGAAAAGTCAAAGTGGACACTTATTAAGGGACGGAGGTAGTATATCTTTATCAATGTTGATATAGAATAACAAAACACATAGTGACATTTATCAACAGTGATATTTTTCAACAGTAATATTGCATTAGTTAAAAAACCACAAATTTATCATTAATCACTATAGATAAATCAAAAAACAATATAAAAAAACATTTTTTTAACAAAAAAAAGTGAATATTAAAATAAGGATACTATCACCATTGATATTACACATACTAAAGATATAATACTAACACCATTGATGTATAAATAAAAATTTTATTATTTATCACTATTGATAAATCAAAAAACATAACTGTCAATAAAAAATAAACCGTTTTTAACTGAAAAAGTTAAAAACTTTTATCATCAATCACTATCATACTATCAGCATTGATATTACACTAAAAAAAGCAGAAGTTGGAATTTATAAAAATAATAAAATCCGCCCAATCATAATGCATCCCAACCACTTTCATTCTCATTCTACAAAACACAAACCGCTATCATTTCTCTCTCTAGAATCAAAACAAACCCTAACCCTCTCTAAAATCAAAAACAAACCTAATCAAAACCTTCAATCACAAAGGGAAATCGAAAGAAATGGATGAATCGGAACAAGACGGATCTAATACCTAAAAAAAACGATGGAAAACAAACAAACACCAAGTCAGGAAGAAAGTATGGTTTTTCTAACTCATAATTTATTAGTTTTGATGATTATTAGAATATTTATTCTAAATTTAATTAATTTAATCTGTTAATTTGATGTTTTAATCCATATATTGATTATAATAACCTACTTCTGAGTTTAAATTGGGTATTTCGAGGATATTGTGATGATTTGTTATGTATTGTTAATTTTAGATTCTAATCATCAATTAAAGTCATATTGTATTATTTTTTTGATTATTTTTATAAACTTTTTAATAATTTATAACTTTAAAGAAAGATCTATGTAAAGTTTATTAGGTTTATTATTTTTTTAAGTTCATATAAATTTAAAAACTATAAGCCCCAGTTTTTTTTTAATTATTCTATCGCTTATGGGTTTATATAAGATTATTATAATCAATATAAACAAAAAAGCACAATGTAAGTTTTGGTATATGTATATCAACATTGATTAGAGTCTTCAGAATAAGAAACTTGAAAGGATTGATAAATTATATAAGAAAATTTATCAAAAATGTTTCGAAATAAAAAAGAAATTTATTAGTTTCTATTTCAAAAAAATGTAGATGGAGATATTTTTCTCGATTTAACACCACTCGAAGATTTGCCAGGTACTGAAATTCAAATAGAAGATGCTTTATCGGGTTAGTATTTATTAAAAAAAATTACAAAATTCATAACTCAGACGAAAACTTACATAAAAATTGTTGTGTAACTGCAGTTCTGAATACATGCCCGATTCTAAACCTTTCTCCGCAGATTGGTAAAACACTAGGTACATTTAAAAGAAAATAAAAAAAAATTATTCTTTATAAATATATAAATGTGATCAAATATGTGAGAATGCGACATACTTGTATTGATATTTTAATGTATTATCACTATTGATAATCCATTAAAAATAACTTAAGTGGATTATCAATATTGATAAAACTAACAAATTAAATATCATAAAATGTATGATGCATACTTATAAACTTCTTATGTATCACATTTAATATATTTAAAAAAATATAAATGAATGACTAACATAATACATCTATATTTGTGTAGATTTGAACACACAAAGCAATACTGAAGGTAACAAAACACCATCTTCGACATCGAAAAAACTAACATACAGACGAAAAATTGAAGCTAAAAGACAGCAACTAGATTTAGTTGAGCAACAAACAACATCAACAGAAGTAGTCGCGTTTGCTTCAAAGGAAGTAACAGAAAGAAAAATAAAAGCCACTGACATAGAACCTGGAAAAAAGCCAACAAGAGTTCCTGCAGGAAAAAAGAAACAAGAGGAAAAACAAGAGAATATAAACAAAAGGAAAAGAGACGAAAAAGCAAATCAAGTTGAGGAAAGGAAAAAAAGAACTAAAAGGAAAAGGAAAAAAGAAAGAAGAATCTGATGAAGAAGAGATGGAACTAATGGTAGTAAAAAATGAAGATAAATTCAAGCCATTGAGGGCTAAAACAACTGTTCAGCCTCTCTTCAATGCTAATCGAAATCTATCGACAGAAAGGAAAAGGTTGATTAGACAAATGGGCTTTGGTAGTTTGTTGGAACTTCGATTTAGCAAAGTACCGGCACGGATCACATATTTTGTACTTAAAAACCTAGACACACAGAACATGGAGCTGCCACTGGCAAATGGCAAAAAAATTAAGTTCACACCAAAGAAAATCAGAGAAGCAACAGGAATCCCAATGGGAAAAAGAAGACTAGAATCTGAGCATGAAAGAGCAAACAATGATGTGTTCTTAAACACATTCAAAGCACAGTTTGGAGAGAAGCAATATCCAACAACAACAGATATTTCAAAGGTTATTCAGAAGACAACCGATACAGACTTCATGTTCAAAATGAATTACCTCATGCTCTTTGCAAACTGCATGATAAAATGTGATAACAGTTCGAGGATAAACTATCATGTGATAAACAACATACAACATGATGATGTCATTAGCGACTTTGACTGGTGCACTTACATTTGGGAATGCATTCGAGTAAGCAAGGTCAACTGGAAAGACACGACAGCGGAAAACTGGTACTACGGCCCAAACGTTGTGCTAATGGTAATTTTAATCTACACTTTAATTTTTTATTTATTTATGTCTAATATCATATTATTAATGCATGACACTTTTTATTAAATATTATACTGTAAACAGCTGGTTTACTTGCATCACACAAAGTTTGCTGAGATGAATGTACCACGAAAATGGCCTGGCATCAGAAACTGGACTTTTGATCTTTTAGAAGAAAGAGAAAACTTGGAGATCAAGAATGGACGGTTTGGATTGGTTTCAGTGATAGAAGATGATGAAGAAAATAATGCTGATGAACAGGAAAATGAGAAGCAAAAACTCAAAGAGGTCAGTAAAATCAAATATATTTTATCACTATTGATAATCCAATAAAGTTGATTTTAATAGGTTATCAATAGTGATAATACATTAAAGATGAAAAAATTAACATAATAATTAATCAATAGACAAAACTAAAATAATGATAATAGTTTATCAATAGTGATTGCCTATTGAATCTTATATGCAGAATTTTTTTGTTAGTTTTATCACTATTGATAATCCATTAAATTTAATTTTAATAGATTATCAATAGTGATAATAAATTAAAGTTGAAATATTAACATAATATTTGATCAATGGTTACTTAAAATACTGATTATCACTATTGATAATCTTATCATTATTGATAATCTTTTGAATCTCTCTTTTTTAGTTTTATCACTATTGATAATCCATTAAAAGTTAATTTTTAATAGATTATCAATAGTGATAATACATTAAAGTTAAAAAATTAACATAATATTTAATCAGGTCATAGTAAAAAATAGTGATAATAGATTATTAACAGTGATGTAAAATTCCTAACACGTGTTTTTTTCCAACACAGCTTATATACGAGACGATAGAAGAAAAGTTTGAAAGAGTTTTGAAAGAGAGAAGAGAGCTTCAAGATTTGATTAATGAAAACTTGCAGATGCAAGAGGTCTTTGAAGGTGATGAAAGATTAAACTTGTTTGTACAAAGATTAAAAAGAGAGTTTAGAAATGAAATGCAAGTAGATGAACCCAAGGATTATTCATATTACTATGCTAGTGCATCAACTAGCAAAGCTGCAACAACAAATGATATTCATAGTCCTGTTGGTTTTATTGAATCTGTCCACGAGGAGAGCAACAACAACAAATCAGACTTTGCCGAAGCTGATAAAATATACTACGAATCACTTGAAAAAAGAAGCAGCAACAAGCTGCGAAAGACGAGGCGGAAAGAAAAAGGAAAGCCGATGCTGAAGATAAGAAGAAAAAGCAAGAAGATGCAAAGAAAATCAAAGCTCAAAGAGGTCAGTAAAATCAAATAATTTAGCATGTTATTGTTATTGACAAATCACTAGTGATTAACCACTAGTCATAAAAATAAACTAGTGTTAAATAACTAGTGTTAAATCACTATTGATCAATGTTAAATGATAAATGACTAATAATGTATAATGATACTTTTAACAAACTATGGCTAGCAAAAAAAACAAAATATAATGATGCTTTAACAAATACTAGTGATATGTAACTAGAAATGTATAAAGGTTGAAGTTGAAAAAATCCTTTTTAGAAGCAGATGTAAAGAAGAAGCAGCAAGAAGCTGCGAAAGAGGAGGCTGAAAGAAAAAGGAATGCTGATGCTGAAAATAAGAAGAAAGAGGAAGAAGAGGCAACGAAAAAACAGGCGGAAGAGAAAGCTACAAATACAGAAAAGGATGCAACTGCAAAAGAAGATGCTCAAAAACCAGCAAAAAAAGTTGCAGGAAAGCAAACACCAAAAAAGAAAAGTTCAGAAAAACCAAAAGCAGATAAAGATGGAGAAAAAACATCTACTCAAATAGAAACAAACAAAGAAGGAGCTTCAACAATAGAGCCCATAAAGGAAGCAGCACTAGAAAAGAAGGAACATGCAAAGGACAAACATGAAGCTCCAACAGAAACAAAGGAACATGCAGATGACAAACATGAAGCTGTTGTTGCAGAAAAAACAAAAACACAAACAGAAGAAAACAAAGAGACATCTAAAGAAAAAAACAAAGAAGAAGCTGCAACAAAAAAAACGACAAAGGAAGCAGCAGCAGAAACAACACCAAAGAAAAATACAAGGCAACAAGCAAAACAGGATGCAGAAAAAACTAAAGGTAAAAACATAAATTTTTATCAAAAAACGTATCAGTTTTTACACTTATAGATTATATAAAAAACAAAAAACCTTAACAAAAAATTATGCAACAGATGATAAAAATTATGAAAGCCCGAAAGTCCAAGAGAATGCATTTGGTACAGAACAAGAAAGCGAAATAGAAAGCATTGCCCAGGAGGAAGCACAAGGAAGAGGAAAAAGGATCACAAAACCATCGATGTATTATAAATCGCCGTACATGAACGAGATGTCCAGAACACAAGATAAGTTGCACTATGATGAAATGATTTCAGCAAACAGCATCTTCTGTATGCAAGGACAGATCAGGTAAACAATTTTAATATTTACTATTTAGTCATGGATAATTATCATTAGAAACTAGTGATAAATCTAATACATAATAAATGTTTTGCAGTGAAAAAGTATTCGATGATGGAAGTGGAACTATAGAAAACAAAGAAGAAATTCAAACTCTTGCACCTGGATTCAAGATACATAAAAAAGTAATTGACACTTTTGTTAAAGTGTTAAATTAAAAGGAAAGGATACACACAGGAGGCAAAGGGTTAAGAAGGCAATACTTTGCAACAACTGACTTCGTAAGTTCATTTAAAATTTATAACGAAAAAAAATGTTCTATCACTTAAAAAATATAAGAACTAAATTTATATTTAAAAAATCTTTTATCTATAGGATGTGGAACTGATGGAAAATGAGAGTTTGAATGAGACGATGATGAGAAGTTTGAAAAGTTGCTGCACA
Organism: Glebionis coronaria; assembly: GCA_025667525.1. Lineage (NCBI taxonomy): Eukaryota > Viridiplantae > Streptophyta > Magnoliopsida > Asterales > Asteraceae > Glebionis > Glebionis coronaria. The sequence continues at coordinate 486,029,187 of CM046882.1, read as the reverse complement.
AATACATGATTTCTTCACAAGCTAAGAAGAAGATGAAAGATGTGAGAATTGTGTTTTTCCCAACAATAGTTGGAGGTGATTATTTTGTGATCGTCTTCAACCTTGAGAAAGCAAATGCTATGATACTGGATAACGACTCAAATGTGGAATACAAGAAAAAGTATCAAGACGCCTTTGGCAAAATAGTAAGTAAACATATAATGTTACTTGAATGTAGAATTATAAAAATGCAGATTAATTACATGGCTATACACAATAACTAATTTCTTAAATTTTAATTTCTGCAGAAAAATTTGTTGATCAACTACTTGACGAAGCATGGAAACACGTGTGTTAAGAAGCTAAGCAACGACAAACAGCCAAAAGTGATGAAATTTAAATGGCAAACTCTGGAAAACAAAATCGACAGTGGCTTGTACACAATGATGCATATGGAGCTTTATCAAGGAGAGATAGCGTCTAAATGGAATCCTCAAATTGTTCCCGAAACAAACAGAGATCATCAACTGCAAATAAACATAATGAAGAAGAGGTATGTGACAAAGATTTTAATGCATGAAGTAAACACAAAGAGAGGAGTGATGACGGACTATGCAAAGAAGTTTGAAGATGAAAACAAGGACAAAGACGAAAAAACAGTCCAAGAAATGGCTGAAGCTGCTATCAACAAAAAGATAGCAAATGAATGATAAGCCCCAAGTCTTATGTTAACATAACAGCTAGTACTTTTTATTAGAACAAGGATTCTGTAGTATATCACTTGTGATATACAAATGATGTATCTTAAACAATTGTTGAACCTTCTTTTGTTGATTAAACTTAGATGATGTCAACTTTAACTTCAAAAATAATATTTCAAACACAAAAGATGGTAGAAAACATTGCAATATTAAAAATATATCTACCTGTATTATCACTAACTATAAAAAAATTTAAAAAATACTGTGTATAAAATTACCAATACTTATAAAACATGAATATTAAAAACTGTTTCCGTGTCATATCACTGGTGATAAAGTATATAAAATAAATATACTTGTAAAACATAACTATACAAAATTGTTTACGTGTGATATCACTGGTGATAAAATATAGAAAATGAACTTATAAAACATGAATGTATACTTGTAAAACATGAATATTAAAAACTGTTTACGTGTGATATCACTGGTGATAAAATATAGAAAATGAATATATACTTGTAGAACATAAATATTAAAAAAATTTAACAAACCATGCAGCAACATTCCATTGTACTTATATGTCTATATGATAAATACAATGTTTACCAGGGTGACCCTTGAACAAAAAAAACCATTGAATACGATAACCAAATTTTATTAAAAGTGCAATACGTGAAGCTAGAAAAAAAAATCATTCAAAACATCAATCTGGATTGTAGATATATTTTTTAAAACATAAAATAAATCACTCATCATGGCTGATTGATTCCTCCTTCCACTGCTGCTTTTTGAAACTTGTTCTTGCGTCGACTTCTCTATTCTTCCCTTTTTCTTTTTCTTTCTGCCCTGAGGTTCTGCCTTTCAATTTTTGGTGTTATACGCAAATCAAAACTTGGCTGGGAACCAGGAGTCCAAGGACTACTGGAATCAGTTGGTGATGTACCAGATAATGTGTCCGAATCAATAACTAGTACATTATCTCCTTTTTGATTTTTTTTCTTCTTCGGCTTTATGTTTCGCGGCAAGCTCAGCTAAAAGTTTTGGCTCTACAAATTCAAAATAATAATTCATCGATTCGTCTGAATCCGAATTATGAACCAAGAAAGTACTTGTTTGACCTTGGTAAAACTTACCAGTTGCTTCAACTAGTTCCTTAAAAAATTGAGGATCATCAACATCTATATTGATTTTTTGGTTTGTTGCATTTTCCTGCCCAATAACTACTTTCTTAATACTTCCAGCTTGATCTGTTTTTTTAAAACTTCCAGCTTGATCATTCAATAGTACTGCATCTCGACTATCTATTTCAAAGTCTTGTTCAGTAACTGAATATGAATCATTTCTAAAAATACTTTCATGCAGACTTTGAACGTTGGCTTGTCGAGATTCCATTATCTTACTACTTCCAGCTTCTACTGTTTTTGCGGATCCATATTGTCCTTTAAAAGCAAAATTTTGACCATTTAATCCTTCATCGTATTGACTTTGGCAAACTCGATCTATTGCTTCAACTGATTGCTTCAAAAATCCAGGATCATCATAATCAAAATCATCAGAATCTGCAAGGCACTTTATGTTGCTAGCCTTTTCTAGCCCAGTTTGTACTTTCTTACTACTTCCAGCGTGTTCTGTTTTAGTTCCTCCATCTAGCACTTGAGAAACAAATTTTTTATCATTCAATAGTACCTCATCTTGATTGACAATTTCCGTTTCTTGTTCGGAAACTGAAAATGAATCATTTCTACAAATTCTTTCATCAACATTTTGAACATTTTCTTCCACAGATTTCATTTTCTTACTACTTCCAACTTCTTCTGTTTTGGTGCCTCCATCTTGCCCTTCAGAAACGAAATTCTGATCATTCAATACTTCTTCATCTTGAACATTTTCTTGCCCAGATTCCATTATTTTACTAGTTTCAACTTCTTCTGTTTTGGCGCCTCCATCTTGTCCTTCAGAAACAACATTCTGATCATTCAATCCTTCCCCATCTTGAACATTTTCTTGCCCAGATTCCATTTTCGTACTACTTCCAACTACTTCTGCTTTGGTGCCTCCATCTTGTCCTTCAGAAACAACATTATGATCATTCAATCCTTGCTCATCTTGATTACACATATTCACATCTTGATCACCAACAGAGTATGTGCCACCACTAAAAATGGTTTCATCGACACTTTGAACGTTTTCTAGTCCGGATTCCAATTTCTTACTACCCCCAGCTTCTGTTTTCGTGCCTACATCTTGTACCTCAGAACCAAGATTTACATCATTAAAACCGTCATCATCTTGACTACTGATTTTCATATCTTGATCACCACCTGAAAGATTATCGTTCTCATCGCCAGATTCTGAAGAAGAAGTGTGGTACTCTGGAATGTCGGGTTCTTTGAAAATTTCTTTTAGTCTGGCCCTAAATTCAATCAGCTTAGAATCATCTTGGAACTTCAACAAATTGTCATTGATTGTTTCTTCTATTTCTGATTTATCTATTAAAATTTTCTCAATACTCTGATGAATCAAACTATACAATTCATGTAATGTACAAGAAAAATATACTTATTGATAATCACTATTGATAAAACATTAAAATTTTTAATAAATACTAATAAAAAAACTAACTTTAATATATTATCAATAGTGATAATACACTAAAACTTTTATAGCTAGTGATAATCACTATTGATAATCTGTTAGTTAATTATGATTACATATATGAGTATCCCTGATCATATATATCACTATTGATAATCTATTACTTAATTTAATCACTATTGATAAATCACTAATGATAATCTTAAAGTTGATTAAACTAAAAAATACACACAATTTTAGACTTAAAAAAGAATTTGATTTATAACGAGTGATAAAATGTTAACTTAACTAACCTCTCTTTGTACATTTTGCTCTACTTCATCCAAATCTGGAAGAATTTCGGATGTTCCCATAGAATTATTCTTGACTTCAATTGTTTCTCTTTGGTTCAGCAGACTTGAATCCAAGCTTTTAATCGATGGTACTCGTCTCGTTACTTTCATCTGATCACACTTTGTGTAATGAACATATGCAAGATGTATCATAAAATGTATTATAACATTAATATCAAATTTTATATAAGACAACAAAGTTGGTATAAAAAATACTAATGTTCGTAAATTACCATCAGGAACATAGCTGGTCCGTAATACACAACACTCTTTCTATGATTCAACCTTGATTCCCATGCAAGCTTCGATAAACTAGCACAATCAAGAATGTGCTCACACCAGTTTATATCATTAACGTCATCACCTTCGAACACATTCTTCAGGACTGTGAATTTGATAGTTGATGATACATCACAACTTCCTAAAGTGTTTGAAATCAAAGTCAAGACGTTCATCCTAAACATATAATCATCATTTTTAGTCTCCAATATAATATCTGATAATTCTTTGATTGTAACCATGTTGACATTCTTGAACTGACTTTTCCATTTTTTAATTAATGGATCACCATATTGTCGTTCTCCTTCTCGTTGCAAGTTCCTGTTACCCATTGGAAGTCCAAAAATTTGATTAACTGTTTTCGGAGTAAGTAATATGTCTCCTGATGGACACTTTAATAACATTGATGTAGTATCAAGAATATCAACCACAAAGAATGCAAGTTTGCTTGGAATATCAAATATCGGAAAATCAATCAAAGCTCCAAAACCCATATCTTTGATAACCTTCTTTCTTTGGGCTGTTAAACAACGCATTACTTCGTAAAGAGGCCTAACTGACGCACGTGATATCAATGACCTATATTCTTTTTTTCTACCCCTTTGCTGGCTCTTATTCTCTGAATCATTCATTACAAAATCATCATTTCCTTCAATAATTTTTTCCTTTCCCCTTTCTTCTCGCCTTCTTTTATCATCAACAAAAGAACTGTCTTCTTTCAATTTTATCTCTTCCCTAAAACTTATACTGCCAGTTCGTTTCTTACAATTACGTCTAGGCAATTGTTTTCTTCTAACAGTTTTTTGATTAACTGAAAATTAAAATGACATATAATTAGTTCAGGCACTTTAACAAACATTTTAAACGCAAATATAAATATAACAAATATAGAATCACAAAACATCATAAAATAAGAACAATACATAAATCAAATGCAAAATCAATAGAACAATACAAATGTTTTTTTTTCTTTTCAAAATGAAATACCTTTATCATTTCTAGTACATTCGCTTTGAACTATTGGATCTGTTGTAATCGGAGGTACACTCGATGATCCTTCCATGTTTTTGTTAATTTTTGTTAAATTTGATTCATCTTTGGTTAGTCTTTTTGATTTTAATGGTAGGAGAAATTTGTTTAAAATGATTTTGATATTGAACATTTAGGAAGTGTTCGTCATATGTGTGTGTGTGAAAGTGTTCATCATCCCTACACTTTTTTTTAAGTAAAATGAACATTTTACATCAAATCTTTATAAAATCACTTGTGATTAAAAACACACGAGATTCTAAATACATTATCCATGGTGATATATTCAAAGTAAATTTCATAGATAAAAACCAAAAAACATAGTACTAAAATTTATCACAAAAAAAAAATAATTATCACTTATGATATTTCAAGTAAAATTAGAAACTATAAATTTTCAATAGAAAGAAACACATTCATTGAATCGAAAAAATATTTTTAATGAAGACCTTGAAAAATAGTCAAATTACATGAAATAATAACACAAAGAATATAACATAACACAAACAAATCACAAACATGATATTTTAAGACATAGAATCACTAGTGATAAAAACAAACTATCTACTTTAAACATTGAATCACTAGTGATAAAACATACTGAACTCAATTACTAAAAATAAAACTGATCATCAAGAAAACAATTGATAGAACATACATAAGGAAAGTATCACTAGTGATAAAACAAATGAACATAAGTTTTCAACATTATTGAAAATAAAAGTATCACTTGTGATAATCAAAAAAACAATTGATAGTAGATAAACAGCATTGGATTCCAGAATATACAGCTTGAACAAATTAAGCAACATGACAACCGTCTCTATCATCACGACCAGCAGAAGAAACTGATGCAGAATAAGAAAAATCAGCTTTATCCTTGAGTGGGCAAGTACTATAGGTGTGGTCAGTACTTGAACAAAGAGTACAACCCATCTTCCTCCTTTTATTGCTTTTAGCCATTGAAATCTCTCTTCCACTCTTAATACGCTTTTGCGGCTGCTTCTGTGGCTGCTTCCCACGCCCCTTTGTCCGAACATCTGTTGGATTATTCACAAGCTTCTTCTTAGGCTCCTTAACGCCCATAAACTTTTCAACAATCTGAGCAGTTGTACGTGTTGGAACAGGAGGCAAACCAGCTTCGAACTCAGACTTTAATGCTTTCATCTTGCCCATAAAAGAATTTAGCTTAGGCTCATTATTACTCAACATATGAATACATGATTCAAACAAATTTGCGGCCTCAATAGAAAGCTTCTCAATTGCTTCATTTTTCTCGCCATATCGGTTTTTTTTGTTCCTCAAATCAGCTGGAATCAAATCTTTTGTCCAACGCCTAAGTATATACTGATCTGGGATACGAGACACATTACAGTTCTTGAAAGCACAAAAAACATGACGGCATAAAATCCCAACACGAACAAAAAGCTGTCAACAGCAGGAAACTGAAGAATCTTGACTGTTATATATCACCTAAAAAAACATCAAAACAATCATATATCAAACAAGAGATAATTTATATTAAAATATCTATAAAAAAATAATGTTTAAACTATCAATAGTGATAAAACATATGAATCTTTAGAAATTAAAAATAACAAAATATACCTCATACTTCCGTGAAATTTTTTTATACAACTCAATCTCTTCTTCAAGATTCTCTGAATTACTTTCTTTATCAATAACTTCTGGAACAACCTTTTGAGATTCTTCCTCTTCAATAAGAATAACAAAAACACCCTCTTTTGAACTAATACCATTTACCGAACACAACCATGAACCTGCAACAATCTCTTTTTGAACACGATTAAAAATATTACGGGTGTAAACACCAGCAGCAGGTTTTTTGATTGGTAATGGAGTCAGCAAAGTAGGGAATGAGTCAAAAGATTGATGATCCAACTGTTCTTGAAGGTATCTCTTCCTATCCATTGCAGACTTGTAACTAAGCATAAACTTCACAAGGGTTGCACGAGAGCTCAAAAAATACTTAAAGAAAGAGTTCTCGCTCTCTGACCTGGAAGTAGTCCTCATTAACCCACAAAGTGGTGAATCAAAAAAAAGCAGGGATCCATGATGTTCTAATATTATACATCTTCGTTAGCCACTTGTGTCCAACAAGATTAAACTCCTCCATAAGACTGTTCCATCTAAGCTCAAACTCATCAGGTTGGATATACATATTCCAAACAATTTTGCCAAACTTTTCTTTGAACTTTGTGTTATCATATATTTCAGAAACAATCTGGGAAAAGAATGCAATATCAATAGTGATATAACAATAAAGATTATATACAAAATAATTTTTTTTATGTCAATGCATTATCACTAGTGATAAGAAAAATGCCAAATAAGATAACTATATAATCTTTTGGTTTGTTATATGAAACATTAATAATTTATCACAAGTGATATAAAAACAAACAAAAATGAATACCTTTTTTGGGACTTTCTGCATGATGTGCCACATACAAAGCCTATGCTTAGATTCATGCAACTCCTTAGCAACAGCGATACGCATAGCACCGTCTTGATCAGTAACAACAATCTGTGGCGCTCGACCAACTGCCTTCTTAAACGATCGAAGTAACCATCCATAATATTCAGCTGTTTCTTTCTTCAACAACCCCGAACCAACAGTAACAGACATTCTATGGTTGTCTATAGCCGTAAATGGTACAAATACCATTTTGTACCTTTAAAATAGTATAAACTTTAACAAAGTAATAAAAAAACAATGAAGAAACAATAATAATGAAACATACTTGTTGGTTCTGTACGTGGCATCAAATGATACAATATCACCAAATTCCTTATAATTACACTTCGCAACTTCATCAGCCCAGAACAAACCGCACAACTCCGCGTTCTCAACAAAAAATTCAAAAGAAAATAGTTTTGTATACTCTTTCCTGTCCTCCATACGATCAATCAACATCTGAGCGTCACTATCTCCTATGAACAAGTTCAAGCCATTAACAAAATTCTTAAAATCCACCTGAGTGCCATGAACTAGAGATACAGACCCTTTCAACCCAGTATAAAACTTATGCGCTTTAACAACACCAATATTTGAACTCATAGCTTTGATAATAAACAGCTGCTCGACGTATGTTAACTTCCTCTCAGATTTGGACAAGTGTTTATACTCAGGCTTATCAAGCTCATGATTATGTTCAACATTAAAAGTTGTCAACGAATACTTTATTGTACCAGGAACCAAATCAAAGACAGCACGCGCTTTGCAACCACATATCCTAATATTTGAAGTCCTTACTTGTTTATCAGTCTTTTTAGGCTCTAAAGTATTCAAGGATATATTCTTCGGACAAGCATACCGATTACAAACTAACGTCTTCTGTTTCACAAAACCACCACGTAATCGTTTCTGAGTAGATAGTCTAATGCCAAACCCCGCAACTGAAGCGTATTTCTTATAAACACTAATACATTCATCAACACTATCATATTCAGTCCCTAAAACTGGTAAATCACTAGCATAAACCCTAGGAACAACTATAAGTGAACCATTTGAACCGTCAAGAATCTCATCATGATCAAAGGATGAAGATGTTTTATCACTGTTACCAGCTGTAGAAAATAAAACCAAGAAAAATGAGTATAATATAAACAAAAAAATAAAACATGGACATATATCATAAATAATATAACACAACACAGCATATATCACTAGTGATAACACATGATAAAAGACAGGAACAAAAAAACAAAAGCAGTTTAAACTAATATCAATAGTGATAAAACATACAAAAACATTTAAATATCTTTTCTTGTTTGGAACAAAAAACACATACTCATAAAACACATCATATATCACTAGTGATAACACATGATAAAAGAACTAAAAACATACAGTTTACACTAAATATCAATAGTGATAATACATACAAAAACATTTAAATACCTTGTATGAAACAGAAAACATTCATAAAATGATAAAACACATGATATATCACTATTGATAAAAAAAAAACATAAAAAGGACAGCAAAAACAAAAAACTTTTAAACTAGATATCAATAGTGATACAACATACAAAAACATCAACAAAAGAGTAAAAAGATCAACATATCAATAGTGATAGAACATAAAAAACATCAACAAAAACAGGTTAACTAGTAACAAAACATCAACATATCACAATTGATACAAAAACATGATAAAAAAATAAGCAGTTAATAAGCATTAACAACAAAATAGAGTAAAAAATAAGATGTTAATCTACAAACTTACAATCACAGTTATCATGATCAGCCAAAAGAGAAGTAGAACCGCATCCGGATACAGTAGAACCGTTATTAACATCCAAACCTACTAAATCAGCATCTAAATCTGGAACTGCATGTTCATTCAAATCAAAAGCCATAATATAAATGAATTTGTGGAATAATAAGCAGTAAAATGATAACGATGATCAATGGTGAAGCGGAATTTGTGGATCGGTATAACAGAATGAGAAAAGCGGTTTTTTTTTGTAACTGAAACGGTTGAGAGAAACACACACGAACTGTGTGTGAAAAAAGGAGCGAAGTGATAAAAAATTGGAGGAAAAGAGTTTGTATATTGGCAATAAAAAATGATTAATTGAATTAAATCTTATATTAATCCCCACCCTTAGATCAAAGCTAAATGAAGGGTGGGGATTTGTCCCTTGGTTTCCACCAAAAAACAAGGCTCCAAAATAACTTTTTTCTTATATCTTAAATAAAATTGTTAATTCGTATTTTTGATTGTCTTAATAAAATTTAAAATTATCTAAATCACTTCCCTAATATGAGAAGTTACTCCGAATCTCTATTTTAGTCTTTTTAATTTGATTTTCATTATCCAAATCACATATCTCCATGAGAATCACGAAAAAGGTGATTTTTGTCAATATGCATTATAAGATCCACTTTGCGCCTTAATGCTTTGCCACTTCTCCGACAAAATATTCTTTAAACCAAAAATATAACTTAATAAACCTAACAATATTATTGTATATGTGTGAAGTCTAGACAAAGTCAGGCATGTGGAGATAGATTTAAAAGCCAAACTTAAAACTTTTAGAAGTTGGTGTATATGTGTGAAGTCTAACTATTTATTCCATGTAAAAGGTGTAGATTGGCGGGAACATTTTAATTTTAGGTATCTTTTAGCACCAGTCATTGTCTATCTCACAAAAATAACTCCGACAATTATTCTAGCCTAGAGGAGCTACTCCTAGAGTGAGACGAACCGAGGCTCGACCCTTGATCTCTTATTCCACAAAGTCTCCCCAGTGTGCCCATAAGTTTTAGGGAGACAGATACCTATTTAAAACAAATGCTAATGATAAGGATTAAACTTAAGGTCATTTGATTCAAGCACAAGAATTTCATCCATTAGACTAATGCTCCAATGATAAAATCAAACTATTTATAATTTATACTCGCATATGGCTATATTGATTTTCATACCAAAGTGGCAAGATCTATTTCCAAAATTGAGTAGCTTTATAAAAGAAGTTTACACTTCAAATGTTACTCTATACTTTACATGAGTGTCACATCATAAAAAGTTAACAAGATCAAAGTTGTGGCCATGTTAATGTTATAAGTTTAGCTTCGTTTAATTAATTTGAGATTAGAGACGGAGCCAGGAATTTATATTGAGGGGGCCCAATTTTTCGATAATATCTGCAATATTTTTGTTTTAAAAGCTGAACTTAATATCGAAATGTTCGACATACAAGTTCACTCATATATTATCCATAGTAACACACATTTACTTGATTAGGTGAGAAAATGAACAAAAGAGCAAAGATTGTCGTAAATAGTAGCGAAGACGATTCAGTCAGAATACGGACTAGCGTAGTTGTTTTTTTACGAAAAAGGTTATGTTAGTAAATTAAGCTAACTAAGTAAAAAAAATTATAAACTGTAAGGGTAAATGTAAAACTTTTTAATAAAGATAGAGCACCAACAATAAAATCTCATATTCTTAAAGGACTATTATGTTCTTTTCTTGATTTTCACGTTCATCTTCCTCGTAATCAAAATCTCCATTAACAAACATCTTAGGGGCCGTTTGGTTCAAGATATTAAAATTCTGGAATTCTAAATTCTAGTATATTAAAATTCCTCAGAATTTAAAATTCTAGAATTTAAAATGCCTAAGCTTATTTGGTTGACAGAATTTATAATTTTTTGAAATCTTGATTTTAGGTTGAACCAATTAACGAATTAATATTTTTTAATATATATTTTCTATTTAAAAGATTAAAATTCAAATTTTCACATTTTATATAAATTTTAAAAAAATATATAAATTTTATAAAAAATATATAATAATTTTATTTAAAATTTATAAAAATATATATATAAATATTATAAGAATTTATATAAATTTTGTAAAAGCATTATATAAATTTTTTAAATTCTTATACAAAATTTATAAAAAGTTTATATAAATTTTATAAAAATATATATATAAACCTTATAAAAAGTTTAAATATTATAAAAAAATCACAAATTTTATAAAAAAAATTATATAAATATTATAAAAGAATTCATTAAGTTTTATAAAAATTTAATAAAATTTTTAAAAAATTTTATATAAATTTTATAAAAATCTATAAAAAATTTATATAAATTTTTATATAAGTTTTATAAAAAAATTCATTAAAATTTTTTAAAAAATCATTTAATTATATAAAAAAAATTATATATATTCTATAAAAAATTCATTAATTTTATAAAAAGAGTATCTAAATTTTTTAAGAAATTTCAATAAATTTTATAAAAATTATATATATATTTCATAAAAAAAATCTATATAAATATTTACTTAAATTTACATAAATTTTATAAATTTTATATAAATTTTATAAATTTTATATAAATTTTTAAAAATTTATAATTTTTTATTTAAACATAAAAACCGAAATAATAACGACAAGAAAAAAAGTTTATGAAAAATAATTTTCAAGTAAATTAAAATTCCTCACTTTTTGGAGGAATTTTAATATCCCTCATTTTGGGAATTCAAGGAATTTTAAATTCCTTCTTTGGTTATACCAAACACAATATTTAGGGGATATTAAAATGTAAAAAATTTGAATATCCCCCAATATCCTTGAATATCCCCGAACCAAACGGCACCTTATTTTCTTTGTTTTCTTTTCTATTAGTGCTATGATTATTGAGGTTTTTATCTTTCTTTCTTATACAAACCTTCGATAATTCTACAATACTTCCATATCTAAGGGTGTAATTTCTGGGAACCGCCTTCTGTTAAGGTACGCCCGCCATTGTTAGGGGGGCCGAGCACCCTCCAACCCCCTACTGGCTCCGTCCCTATTTGAGATAAACATGTATAGGAAACTTAAGGTGCGTTTTGTTGGAAAATATTTTTTTATTATTTTTTATTTTCTATTTTATAGAAAAAGAATGAAATTTCTTTTTCCATAAAATACTTAAAAATTTAGAAAACGCGTTTAGTTGGAAAATTTTGTGTTTTTCATTTTCCAAACTATAAAGGAAACAAAGGAGGAAATAAATTTTCTATTCCTAAAGGAAAACTTAAAAAACAAAAAAAGGTTTTTTTGTTTTGTGTGCAAAAGGGTGAAACAGGGATTTTGCATTTTCTAGAAAATATTTCTAAAAAAACGATGATTTGAACGTGTTTTCTATTTTCCTTGTTTTCTTATTAAAACATTTTGTAAAAAACAGGGTGTTTTACATCCAACTAAACGCAACCTTAGTATTTCTTTAGTTATGTAACTAATCCTCCGGTAATCTGTACGTGCAATTATAATAGTCCTGACGACTTAGCTTGATGATCATCAGTGATCTTTTTGTATACAATGCTCCATGTTTGAAATAACACCCCGATAGTTGAGTAGAGAAAGTTTCTTCTAAACAAGAAAGGCGAGCTTCGATTTACATAGCTAAAAGAGGTCATTGTAATTCTACAATGAGAACAGCATACTCGCTGTTAGTTTTCGGTCCTTGAAGGTGTAAACACCACATTTTAATCAATATACAGACGAAAAACAATAAGCCATGGGATACATTTTATGAATTTATGAATGAGGCCAATTTTATTGTTACATTTTGTTTCTACCCTGTATTTTGTCAGCTCCTCCAATATGTCAAATTTGACACCATCTGTTACACCGCAAATTGAAAATTTAAATACGGTTCTTACGCGTTTATCATTATAATATAACCCATACATTCCAACTTTAGACTTTTATAATCTCTTATTTGGGTCATACTCACATGGCCACAACCCCAAAAAGGTAGTATTTGTCATTATGTGTGTATTGGGAACCATATCTCTTCCTTTACTTCTTGCCCATGCTTTTCTAACATGCATTTAGTCAATTTGTGATACAAAAGCCCATCCAACCACATCTTTGTTCATATTAAATTGTCAGTGTACAATAAACAAATGTGCTAAATTGCAGTATTATTGGAGGTTGATGCATTTTTTTTTTTGAGCAAGTCACCTTTTAGGTGCCAAAAAGTACATATATAATATGTACCACCACTTGGTTTTAGAGTATTACAATAATGAACTTTTGAACTTTATGAAAGATTGCAATCTCACCTCAACAACCAAAATCAAATCATTTTGTGCAAGTAATCAAGCAAAGTACAAGAGTAAAGTGAATAATAACATAATTTAAGATTTTCGAAATGGTAGGAATAAGATTTAAGATCTCACTTGTTAATTCTTTAATGGCAAATGTAATTGCCATCCTAAGATCAAAAATTTCAAACTTGTTCATGTATTATAGTGGGTATTTTGTAATCACATTTATTGAGTTGTGAAGTCAGATATTGATATGAAGTTAGGCTAACCCACAATGCATGCATGGCTAGACCAAATAGTCATATTATGTGTGGTAGCTTTCAGCATAATACTAGTAAACATGAATTCAAAACTAAGGATTCTTATAGACTAGGAACTAACATCAAACTGAAGTATTTATTATTTGTGCTTATTTGGGTATGAAATTCAACCAAAAAAAAAAAACATCATAAACATGTTGGTAATTTTCACAGGCTAGACCAAAGATTGTTCAAATAAGTTGACTTTGACTTTCATATAGAGAGGCATAAAATCAATGGAAAAGTGACCATGAAAGCAACCCCTGGACGGCCCATAAAGTCCTGACAGAAAGCCCATCACCCCGTTATACCTTTTCGTGTTTCCCATTATAAGTTAATGCGTTAACACACCCTTCAATTTTAGAAATATGCTATTGACACCCATGAATTATGATATCATGACATAATATAAATAGGAATTTGCTAACAAATATCCTATGATCATAATTTAGTTTTTTAGACTACAGGGCCGAAGAAACTAATTGGATATGATTGATAAGTACCATCTAGACTAACTACGTGCCGATTGTGATTATGTATTTGATTATATTTGTCACGAAAACTAGTTAAACAGAAACGACTCAATGTATCTAGAACTTCAGACTCTAAGATGATTAGAAGTAGAGGTGGCAAATTATGTCCATATATTTAAATTTGGGCTATTTGGACCCTTTTTTTAACTAATGGACTAAATGTGTATTACTTTTATTTTAATTGGACTATTTGGACAAGCATGTGGTTAAATAAATGGGTATTATGGACTATTTGGACAACATAAAATCATTTAGTTAAATTAATCTTGAGTCTATTTGTTTCTCCTTTAATATTGTCCATTTGACCAAAGTCCATTTGGTCTAAAGTCCATTTAGTCCAAGTCCATTTAGTCCAAATATTAAAAATTGTCCATTTAGTCTACGTCCATTGACCAACGTCCATTTAACCCATTGCTCATACCCGTTCAGTCCACCCATTTAGCCACCCTTAATTTGAAGGTCTGTATGTTTATAGTACAATATAAACAAGCTGTAAAGTTAGAATTTCGGCCTTATAAAAAGTGATTTTGTTTTGTAAAAGGAATTTAGATGTTTTTAGTTTTATCTATCATAAGTTACCATAATGAAAAAGAGATGGGATTTAATGTAATAACTCAATGACTGTATTGACAATGAACACCAAATTTAGTAAGGGTGTACGTGCATTTCGGATTAAACGGATGAGGTTTTCTCTATTTAGTTCACTCGAGAATACAACTTTTTTGACTCGATGTATGCGGCCTCTCACAGTATAATCATAGGACTGCTATTCATTGCCAAAACTAAAAAGGTTTACTCCGACTACCCACACATGTACGCATCTATCGAGGTTTACTCCGACTACCCACACATGTACGCATCTATCGAAGTTTGTACTCTTGACCTTCTGTGAAGAAACTAATGATCTTATCATTAGACCATTTAGCGATGTGCATTTCCATATGCAAAATGAAAAGAGTTTATATCTTATCCACCAACTCAAAGTACTTGCTATTCTTTTGTCAAAACTAAAAGGGTTTATACGGTCTTCATCAATAATGAGTGCTTATTATACGAATATACCAATAAAAAACTAATTTCATACTCTAACGGCAAAGAAGAAATCAAGGATAAAAAGAACCCCTCCTCACCCATAACCCATCAACTTCACCTTCATTTCTCATACAAAAAAAAAAAAAAAAAGCTAAACAAAACCAAAACTAAAACCGAAAACCAAAATGAAGATCCAATGTGACATGTGTGAGAAACAAGAAGCCTCGGTTTACTGCACCGCAGACGAGGCTTCTTTATGTCACGCCTGTGACCGGCGTGTCCACCATGCCAACAAGCTCGCGAGCAAACATCCTCGTTTCGCCCTTAATGATTCATCCGAACAACCTCCTCGTTGCGATATATGTCAGGTAAGATAATAGTTTCCTAAAATAGCAAGTTACTTTATTTGTTTTACTAATTATAGTAACATAGTACATGAAAGTACATGTAACATCATAGTCTCAACTTTTTACCACATACAGAAATACCAATATAGTACTTTTTCCTTAAAATAGTAAGATACTTTTATATTCTGCTACTATTTTTTTCCATATATTTTTTACTAGAATTGGTAAAAAGAATAGTTACCTTACTATGATTGGTAACGAAAATTTGTGCAAGTAGTAATATACATTGTTACTGATAACTTTCGTAGTATATAGTAGGGTTTGTCCTTAATAGTTCAAGCTAATACGAGTATTATATTTCGTAAACAGGATAAAAGAGCATTTTTGTTCTGCAAAGAAGACAGGGCGATTCTTTGTAGACAATGTGACATGTCAATACATGGAGCAAACGAACACACACAATATCACAATCGGTTTCTTCTAGCGGGCGTTAAGTTGTCAGCATCGTCTTCGTGTTACGACAGTTCATGTTCTTCAGACTCAAATGTATCTACAGACATTGATAGCAAAAAATGCTTAAAAGGTTCCAAAGATCAAAATGCTAGAGAAACTAACAACTCGACATCCATGAATGGGAATAGTAGTGACGGTGTGAGCCAAGAAGAAGGCGTTTCGATGGAGACTAGTAGCTTTTCGGAGTACTTAATGGAGACTTTGCCTGGATGGCATCTTGATGAGTTTCTTGATCCTTCTGCTTCCCATCAGTACGGATTCTATGAGGTTTGTAATCTTAAACAAACACATGTTGCTTGCATTTTGGTAAATTTCCTTTTTGTGTTTCGAAAAATCACTTTTTTTTACACATGTAAGATCTCGTTAAACATGTCGAAAAATTAAGTGGGTGTTTGTAAGTGCTTATTGAAAACAAATTATTCATTTTGAAAACTCCATTTTGAAAAATCTATCATTTTTGAAAACTCTATTTCAAAAAATAGTGTTTGGATTTGATATTCCAGTTTGAAATCGCAATAATCAAATAATCATTTTTTTAGTGTTTGGCAAATTTGATTATTTGATAATAAACTCCATTTTGAAAGCTTAGGCCCTGTTTAGTTGGTGAAAATTTTCCTATTTTTCCAGAAAATTTTTCATTTGAAAACTAAAAAACAGAAAAGCTGTTTAGTAGCATCATTTTTCGAAAAATTTTTAAAATTTCAAAATTTTCATTTTTCAAATTTATATAGAAAATTGGAAAACCCCATATTACATTTTTCTAAATTTTCAACTCTTTTCTAGAAAAAGAAAACTCCCCTCTTTTCTAAAAATTTGGAAACAGAAAAATATGAAAAAATTTCCACAACTAAACACACCCTTACTTTTCCAAAACTCCATTTTGAAAATGAAATAAGTAGCTCCCACTAACTTTTTCAAAACTCCATTTTGGAGCTTCTAAACGCAAATAATCACTTATCTCCATTTATTACCCAAACACTTTTTTTTAACTTATCTCCATTTTGAAACTGAGATTTGGAGATAATCTCTTCCTAACCGCACATCCAAACACCCCCTAAGTCAATTTAGGTTGTCTCAGAATTATTGTCCACTTTTAAAAATAAATAATTAATTTAAATTAAGTTTAACATATCACCATTACTTAATAGTATTGGTTAAGGATAAATTTGTATAAAAAGTAAGAAAAAAAAAACTGAAAAAGTGATTTTTTTATTAAACTACGTATTTATATTTTTTTTTGAATGAACTATAATTACGAGACGAAAGGAGTAAAAAAACTTGATCAATAATGTTATCTCATCTCAAAAAGGTCATTTTAGTGTAGTTAGGAGATAATCTATTTAAAAAGGGAATGAAATCTAGGATAAAAGATTATTCTAAAAGAATGAGGTGATGTGTTGACAGGCTTATGACAGTGGTACATGTACCTTACCATTTATGGCACATGAATCCGACAACAATGAAGATTTTGGTACTTTATGGTCAGAAGATTTGGCTAGTTTGGTAAATTCATCATCTTCAAGCATGGATCATTATACATCAAGATCAAGTACTTTATCAAAGAGATTATGCTTCAATGATATGGAGGGTTTGAATCAAGACCAATACACATTCAACTCATCTAGCAAAAGACCAAGACAATTATGGTAGACTATATTTCTTTGGTTTTTTTCTTCCTTTTTTGGCAACAATTAGGAGTTGTATACTTGTTTTAGTCCTAGTTGAAGTCTGCACAAACTCGAGTAATTGATCTTAAGGTTCTAGAATAGATTTACCGGAAAAAGGTTTGAATGCATATGCAACTTGTTACAATGTAAATTTGTGATCATTCTTAAGGCACAAATGCGAGTAAAGTACTAATGACAACATGAAACTCTAAACTACAATCTTAAGGTTGTCGCAGGCCTGCTACATGTATAGAGCTATTCATAATGTGCAAAAGTTTCCAAAAGTGAAATGGTAAAGAACCATTTCTGTTTCTGAGGATATACATAAAAGATTGGGCTTGTAGGAACAACTAGAATAATACTTAACGGTTTGGCATATCTCATGAACAATGAGATGCAAGACATGACCTTGATTGTAGGAAAGTTATAGGCGGGTTAAATCAAATGAATCAAAGATTGATGTAGCACATAATCAACTAACATGGTTATGACGCCACATCGAAAAGGCATCATACGGCTAAATTTAGGTTGACAAGTTCAAACACCACTAAGCTACATCCCATGTCACTGGAACTTTTCAAATCAGAATATTTTAAGTAAAAAGTCCAGTTATCATGAGGTCATAGCGCAAACAATATGTACCATCTGCAATGAGAGTACGCCTTTGATCCTTTATGAATATGGTTGTTACTAAAAGTTATGGTCCGGAAGGATTAAGTTTAATATGCAAAACTTTAAGCCACTTCCATACCTCCAAAAAGGGCTGTGTTTAAAAATCGATGCCCATTCCCATCTCTTCATAAGCTCATACCCATAGTGATTCCTTAGTGCAAATCATTTGCCATGTAACTCAAGCAGGAAATGTCACTTAGCAGACATTGCATATCACGCAACAGAAGGTCAAAGGATAGACTGGGCACACCTCTTCAATCTATCCCTCATTTTTTTTTCTGTACAAATATTTTTAGTTTACAATACAGCGCAATTACCTTTCATGGCCGCAACCATATATTACATACAAAAAAACTTTGTTGCATCATCTTTTTTGAGCAGTTGCTTATTTGAAGCATCGTATATGAATTTTTTTTATAGGATTAATTTTATATATCACCCTACTTTCAAAATCAATTTTATATATACCCAAAGTGCAACTAATCATTATATTTGTAAAAATTTGCATACAAAACTATATATTGTAATGGGGTTACATAACTCTTCAATCTATCACACATGTTATGAAGGTCACGCGCTATGGTCATCTGAGTCTCTAGTAACTTGACCCTTGTTTTTTTTAAGCATTTCCTTGATCTCCGCCTCTTTTTTATCATAAAAATCAATCAAATCCTTAAAACTAATGGTCCTTAAGGGTCGTCTGCTACTTCGTGTTGCAGAGTCAGGCTCCACTGTCTCGTGAGCCTCTTCTTCATCAGGATTAAACCGACGGTATTGACACAACATCCTACAAAAGAATATGCTAAGAGATATGAAGCACGCAATACCACATATGAGGAATAGACCCCAGAAATTGTGGAGAGAAAGGCTATTTTCTTGGACATCTGTGGCTTGAGTTGAACATGAAGCGGCTGACAGCCATTTGTCGTGAAGTCTTTGTAGGTCTCCGTTTTCCGAGAGTTGGAGAATGGCGGTTGATAAGTCAACCGCTAAAGGAGAGTCTCGCTGAAATGCCTGCAAAGTCAAAGCAAAGTTGCTGAGTTATGAAATCAACCAAACAAAATTACAACTATAGCATCGATATGTATTGTTAAATTATTTTGGAAGCGTATAATCGAAATACAGCACATCGCTACTTATGCGACAAGGAATTTCGCTACCTTAGGACAGTTAGAGTTACTGCCGCCGTTTACCGGGAGAAACACAAACACATAAATATGTCCGTAAAACATAGTAGAAAATGTAATGAGTAAGTACCAGATGCAACAGCAACAAAAAAAGGGTCAGAGAGTTATTCTAAGCGTGGGTCAAAATGGGTCGGATCGGGCTAGAAAATCTATAATGAGCAAGTAGAGGTTGCATAATATACATTTGTTCATTTCTCAGTATTTACTCAGATCTAATTCTATTTAACTATTTTGGTTTTAATAGGGAAAAAGTAACTTACGAAACCCCAACCGCTTTTAGTAAACTCCTGACCAACGATCCTGAACTCACACTTGGTGTAACGCATAAACAGCTCAACATAAGGAAGCTCATCAACAATAGCAGTCACGCCACCATTTTTTGGACCTAAACGAAGAGCATTGATATACTCTTCCTCACCTCTTAACGGTATAATCCTAGACTCCGCTATATTAAGTTCTCGAATCAAATAGTTATATGCAAAAGTTCCATCTTGAACTCCAATCGGTTCGTTACTTGATATCAAACTATCTATCCCTTCAATTCGTGTAGTCAATTGTTGTACCGTCAGGATTGAAGTCAAACTAGCGGTGTAACTTGAATTTATAATCAACACTACAAACAGCCACAAGATCAGTACTAACCGTCCCAGTGTGCTCACAGTGTTCTCTCCTGTACATAGAAAAAAAAAAACATCAGAGTTCTAGTTATTAAGATTTTCATCTACATAAAAAAACTTCAGTGTTCGTCTATATATCGTTCATTCACAAGTAGATTTTCATGCATATAAAAGAGAAAACGTCAAAGTTTACTTTAAGATTAAGGCCAAAAAAAAAAAAAAAAAAAAACTTCAAAAGTTCATCTTTAACATATTCATGGGCGAGGAAAGATTTGTAACTTACTATGTGAAAAAAACATAGTTGAGAAGCTAAACCTGAAATATCAAGAAAAAAACACGTCCATATCAGGTAAAGGGTCTGTTAGCATAAATAGTTGAGTAAAATGGTTGTAGGCAGATAAGATGCTCACCAGAAGATTGTGATGAGTTGTTGACTCGGTGGTCCACGGAATTCATGATTTAGCCTATGCTCAAGAGTCCAAACAACAAATCCGACAAAAAGAAAGAACCCGCCAGTGACTAGCCACATTTCAATAGTGAATGGTTTAAGAAATGCCCATGGTTTGGGTTTCGCTTCCTTGACAGCAACAACTATCACAAGCCCGGATTCCATGTACGGCTGAGTGAAGTCAACTATTCTCGTTCGGTTTGTAATAATAGTAACATCTCCCACTGCTGCATCATATGTCTGAAAATTCAGGAGAATCAAGATAATGTTATAATCCTACACATTTGAGTTTAAAGCTCAAAAACATACGATACGACTGAGTACTTACATTGTCAGCAACAGCATTCACAAGACTGGCGTAGCTTGGGTTTCGTTTCCCATCGCCATATAAAATGTACTTTCGAGGGACGGGGTAAGGAAGTAAATTGACAGCAGCTTCAAAAACATCGATACAATATCCTCTTACACCTTCTGAAGACTTATCTTTCGTCACAACTTCTTTATAACTATACCTATACGGGACTGCAACTCTTAAAGACTTCCCATTGTTTGGAAAAACCCAACCACGAGGTTTGTTACTCGTTTCACCAGGCCAAATTACACTATAAAGACGTTGCTCATCAGCAGATTTGTTGGTTTCCTTTGCATACAATGATTCAGGAGTAGCAATAGATAGTCCCGAATGGTTTGACCAATAGCCAATAGTCCGTAACCCGGTCCCACCTACGTTAACCAGATCATAAGCAGGATGAACGAAGTTCTTTTCTTCGTCAAAGTTCACCTCACCAGTCAAACCCGTGAACGTTGTGTTTAGAATTGTTTCTAAAAGCTTATTTCCTTCGTTAAATATCCGAAGAGTTGATAACTTAAGCTCGCTCCCGTTAGTGTTTCTAAGATTAGAATCATATGAAAAAGTTGTACTTTCTCCGGATTTAAAAAATGTATCAAGAGCATGAGCAAGTAACCAAACAGAATCATAAGCATAAAGAGCATATGAATTAAAACTCGACGCATCTTTATCCGTAATACTTCTCCATTTACTTGTAAAAGATTTTTTTCTATCTGAATTTGACGTATGTTGACGCAATGCAACAACCCCTTGTATAAGATTCATCGTGCCAAGATCTGGTGAATCCGATGAATCCAAAACCGATGTAAGCCAATCTGTACTAATCCAAACATACCCACTATTTAACATCCCAAGCTTATCTGCCACTTTAAAAATCTGAAGACCCGAGTCAGGATTTACATGAACAACAAAAACCCGACACTCCATTAAGTTGACTTCAGTTAGTTTTTCAGTTATGTCAGTTATTGATGCACCTGGTGTAAACGAGGCTTTATAAGAAATCTTGGCTCGTTTGTTTGCAAGGGCGTCTCCTAAAGCTGAAATACCATTTCTACCATAATCATCGTCTACAAAAATGGGAATAACTTCTTTCCAGTCATAATGTGTGACTAAATCTGCTATGGCTGACATTTGGTGGTAGTCGTTTTGTGTGGTGCGGATGAAGTATGGGTATTGAAGTGATGAAAGGGTTGGGTCGGTTGCACCAAATGAAAGGAGCGGTATTTGAAGTTCGTTTACTACATGGGAGATAACGTGTGCTATACCGGATGATTGTGGCCCTATTGCAGCTACTACATCATTTTCCATCAACTGCAAAGCTACATCAGTAAGGAAACCACACATTAAGTTTGCTACATGTCACATGATCATATAGATATGCATATAAGTTGGATTTTAGATTTATAGATTAATTGAGGTACTTAACGGATGAAGTAGTTAAAAAAAAAAAATACTTATGTGCTTTTTAGGCAATGGTTTAGAATAAGCGCATACTAAGCCGCTTATCTTTAATGGATGAAATAGTATTTTCAATCAAAACACTCAAAACTGCTTATCAATAGAAACTACAGTAAGCAATCCCGAACGTTATACTCAGTT
Source organism: Glebionis coronaria (assembly GCA_025667525.1). Lineage (NCBI taxonomy): Eukaryota > Viridiplantae > Streptophyta > Magnoliopsida > Asterales > Asteraceae > Glebionis > Glebionis coronaria. The sequence goes on along the minus strand of CM046882.1, from coordinate 486,006,427 downwards.
TTGGGTAGTTAAACACATTCAATAACATTGGCGATCATATAACATGCTAATGATTACTGATTTTCCAAAAAAAGAAAAAAGCTATAAGTTGCACATAAACTGAAAATACCTTCAATGGTGCCAAGAAATCCACTACAGTTAGTATCATGCAAAATAAGATTCAACCGAGTTCCACGAAGAACCTCTGGACTAGAATTAACATCATCTATAGCAGCTACAACAGCAGGCTTCACAGACCGCCCAATAACCGAATCCACAGTAAACAAAGCTCCAACATTCACAACTTTAGGTACTCCTAACGACGACGAAACTGTTATACCCTTAACTGCCACTGGCATCACCATAACCACCCACAAGCCAAAAACCAACAAATTAACCATCTCTCTCATTATTACCACATACCCTTTAGGGAACTTGAGTCAATAACACTTTATCATTCATGTACAAGATATAAAAGCAGAAAACTTTAAGGTTGGGCAAAGAATCAAGATTATCAAGAGCATTAGCACCTAACCACACATATTAAATATTAACAAAGTTTAAGGTTTTGAAACTAAGAATCAACTGTAGCAAGTTGGCAGTAAGATATGAATATGGCCACATGGGAAAACCAGTAAATATTTTAAAAAAGTAAGTCAAGATTAACACACTAGGAACTATATTAAAAAGTTTAAGACAATTGTTTATGCTTTGTTTTCTTGTGTAGTCATACTGACACCCACAAGCTTGGGGGAGGTAGATAAAGTTTACTGTAACAATCTTGTGTTCATGGCAAAGAATCATTCTTTTTGGCTAAATGTGGTAGGATTTCATCCACTAGTTAATTCTGATATTCTAGTACAGTACATTCTAGCCTGACTATGTATATTTTGTCTTTATCAATACACAAATTTTTTATGAATCTTAAGTGACAATACTCAATGTGAGTAAGTGGGGTATTAATTCTATGTTAGTGGTAACTGATTAGCTGATTTTAGTAGGGGAGTATTATGGCTTTAGATTAACAGTTTGCCTGGACAAGTGTCTAAGGTATATTGGTGCCTTGGTGGTGGGTCTAAAAACGTGTAACATGTGGATCTTTGCTTTTAAGATTTTACTGGTACTATATAAGTTTTAAAAGTCCCCTTGTCTTTTATGTGTTGGGAAGTGCTTGGTGTGAACATTGTTTTTGAAACTTAACTAGTCTTTAAGGTGTTCATGTTTAAGATATTCATGTAGTTATTTGTACATGAAAGGCATTTGTTCGGATAGTTTAGTATGATACGAACCTATCTCATTTTAGGCTCGTATCGGGTTCATAAGTTAAGTGTAAAACTCATTTAAAAAGTTAACTTGTTTGAGGAGGGGACACCAAACATTATAAATCTACCAATTATTTTCATATTTGGTCGATGTGGGATCATAAGAATACCCCATGCTTTGAAGAGCTAACATCCTCGTTAGTCACGACTATGTTGGTCACGTTTGTTATCCTTCATTGGCCACCACTGTAATACTTTTTGAGGAATAAAGAAAAATAAGAGCGGCTTATGAAAAATGAGTGGCTAGAAAAAAAAAAACAAAAAAAAAACAATAATTATACAAGACTCCCAAGAGGGGCAGTGAAGTGTTAATTATATTAGCTATTAAATTCCAATATTACTCTCGCAAGGGTTGCGGGGATTTAATAGTTGCTCCAATCCAATATTACTCTCACAAGGGTTGCGGGATTGAAGATCCAAGGTCTCAAAAAGGCGGCGGATATAAATTATTGCGTGAGTTTTATTTTTCTTTTTTTAGCGAGTGTGTAGCTACTTATTAATGAATGACATAAGGATTTTACACATAAGACGAATGACTTATTATTTTGGGTCGGACTTATATCAATTGTGAGCGGTTTTTCGAGTAATGGATAAGATGGTTACTTATGATTAAAAGCATACTTCCTTATTTTGAGATTTTACATTTCTTATATTTCACGCTTTAAATAATGACAAATTTGCCCAAAAGCAATTTGCTCAAATAATAACCGGTCTTAGAGGCATAATAAGTGGGGGGTATAAGAGTAACACAATTAATCTATATGAATGAGTTGATGCACTTTCACTTATGCATAACAATGATCTTGTTTTTAAGCTTGGTATGGGAAAAGTGAAACTTAAGGATGATAAGTGTTCATGAAAGTTTATGGACTTAAAAATCGATTATCGTGTGATAGGATCGAACTCGAGATCACGGGATTGCACATTACGTGAAGGGTTAATTTGTTTATTAAATATATTTATTATATTTATTAAATCAAACTGTAGCTAACGATCGTTAAGTAATTAAAAGTTAAGTATTAAACGACCGTTATAGAAGGTTAAAGAAGCTAAAAGGAGTCGAAAAAGTTCCGGAAACCTCTTTTGGAGGTAATGTATATCCGGCCTAAAGAGGAGACAAAGAAAAGGAGAAAAGATTTTGTGGCTTTATTTTGTTTAACCTTGGAAGAGAAGTTTTCCAAGGTGTATATAAACAAACCAAAAGCCTCATAATTTTCACCTCATATCTCTCTTTCTCTTGCTCTAAAATCCGGCCAAACAAACACCCTATTAGGGTTCTTCTTTAATTTTTATTAAGCTATTCTAGATCTAGTCCTAGCCCCTCTCTAGGGTTGTTGGGTAGATCTTCCATAGACTTGAAAGCTCGGTTTGTTCGTGCTAGACTCACGATTAACTCGCCGTATCACGTGTGTACAAGATCGTGGTGTAATCTTGCTTTAGATTACATCCTGGTGGTGTTCGTGATCTATCTCTACCGGTGACCGTTCCGTCACCTTGTAGATCTTGCTAGGATAAAGGTATGTAACCCTAGCCTTGATTAATTATAATCGTGTTAATTAAAGATCTTGTTAATTTGCTTCCGCTGTGTGTTCTTTGATCCATATTAGGGTTTTTATAATTGTTATGATAAACATAAACCATCAGTGGCATCGAGAGCCGTTTTAACATGATTTTAATTATCAAGATCTAAAGTTTTTTAACTAATATTGATTGTTGTTAATAATTACATGTTGTTTTTTTTAGGTTTTATTAAAAATTAGGTTTTTTTGTTTTTTTTTTTTGTTTTTTAAATTCGGATCTGCCGAATTTTTTATAAAAAAAAATATTTTTTTAACCCTAAAATTACATGGTAATTAAACTTTAGATATTTTGCATGAATTAATTGTTATGTCATGCGTGGTTACGATCCGTAGTTTTTTAATTGTTAAGAGAATGTGGGAGATCTGTAATAAACATGCATGTTTTTTTACGGATCATATAATTTTGATTGCTACTTACTTTATTTGATTCAAAATTTTAAAATTAGGGAAGACTTTTTATGTTCATAAAAACCCTAGATTTAATGTTCTTTGACTAAATTGTTATGCATGTGGCTATTTGATTTAGTTTTTAATTTGTACTACTTGTTTTCATGCGTTTTATTGTATGTTGTAAACAAGGGTAGTTTTTTTTAAGAAAAATAATATGGACTAAATCCTATCAAAATTAATGATTTGTTTTGAGATCTAAATTGCATATGATTTGTGTTGATTAGAATTGCAATAGCAACTTAACGGCCTACTCAATTTTTGACAAACTATAAAGTGGGTATAACGCACCGCTGGTCAAGTACCCGGTTAAGGAAGGAGGTGTTATGCTTCAGCGCTGACCTAATTCCCGGCTCGCCTGTGCGTCAAAATTGGAATTACCTACGGTTGTTATTGGTATAATTCTTTAAGGTTGATTGGTTTTACCAATACCTCAACTTGCAAATATATGATGAACTTTTAGTCTCACCAAAAAGTTTACTAAACGTTTTATTAAACTTATGTTATGGAGATGTATGCATGCTTCTCCATACATGATTTTGATACCAAAATATATACCCTAAAATTTAAGTCATATGCCCTCTAATTGACGAACACTTGAAGTTACAATTGTCGTCATATAAGATATCAGACGATGTTGTAATGGAGAGAAAACTTCATGACTGAATAAGATTGCACATGAAGGTTTTAAGTTCTTTAGATTAGTCGACTTAATTGAGTTACTCAGTGAGAACTAGAAACTTAAGGCATAAAATAGGGATAAAACATGTTTACAATGCAAATGATTTTGGCAATGTAAATCCCTAACATATCTAGAAATTGCAAATTTGTTTGTCAATTATTGTTCGACATGTTACTGTGTTGAATACATTTGTCACTAGCAGATCAACTGATGTGATAAATCTATGTCAATATGGATTCTAATTTTTCTAGGAAAATACTATGGTTTTATTACCGTGGTAATTTTATTTTCTTGAATTATATTATCGAAAATACTAATATTTGAACTTATTTCTGTAGAAATGGCTCAACCCGAAAATAATCTGACAATAATCTCGGCGTTCAAAGCTTTTTTTGAACGGCCTGAACTTACTGGCCCTAATTTCAATGACTGGTACCGCTCACTAAGAATTGTTCTGAGAGCAGCGGGTACTATCAATATCTTGGAAACTCCTTTTCTGGAGGATCTTGCTGAAGGAGCAACTGATGCGGAAAGGCTTCAACACACTGCTAACGTTAAGAAGCACCATGAGGTGGCTGCTATAATGTTAGGGAGAATGGCTCCATCACTTCAAAGGAAGTATGAGCTAGCTTCACCTCAGCAAATGCTTGATGAACTCAAGGCAGTGTATGAAACACCGTAAGCTGTAGAGATCTATGATCTAGTTGATGCTCTACATAGTTGCAAGCAAGCTCCTGGAAAGTCCGTAAGTGCTCATTATATGGAGATGAGGGGTTATATGGAACAACTCATAGCACTAGGACAACCCTTTGATCATAATATGGCTATTAACTTGATCAATAGGTCCCTTAATAAGGACTTCAATGATTTCGTTCGTAGCTATAATATGCATTGCACGGGGAAGACAGTTAATGATTTGCATGCAATGCTCATTGACTTCGAAAAGGGTTTGAAAGATAAGGCATCCACTGCTACTCCTCAAGTACTTCATGTACAAAAGGGTAGAGTGTCGAAACCAAAACCGCAAGTGAATAAGAAGAAGAAAGGCAAAGGCAAGGTTGATAAGAGCAAGCAAGTTGCGACTACATCAAAACCAAAGCAGAACTTTGCTAAGAAATCTCTGAAAGATGAGACTTGTCACTACTGCATGATGACTGGACACTGGAAGAGGAATTGCTCTCTCTATCTCCATGAAATGGCAGAACATAAGAAGAAGTCTGAGCAAGCTGCAGCACCATCTTCTGGTAACTTTTTTATGATAGAGTTATTTAATCTTTCATACAACTCAAACTCCTGGGTATATGATACGGGATGTGGTATTAATATTTGTAATACCCTGCAGGGATTTGAGTTAAAAAGGAGGCTTACCTATGGGGAACAATTTCTGCAAGTGGACAATGGCGCACAAGCAGCGGTTGAAGCTATAGGAATATTTAAATTAGTTTTACCTTCGGGTTTAGTACTGTTTTTGAATAATTGTCATTATGCACCTACAATTGTTAAGGGTGTCATTTCCTTTTCTTGTATGTTGGATCTTGGATTTACTCACACAATTGATAATAATAGAATTTCTGTTTTCAAAGATGGTTTATTCTATTTTGATGCAATTTCTGTGAATGGTGTTTTTGAAATTAACATGCATGGTAAAAATTCCAAGAGGAAAAATAATTCTGTTTTTAGCATGAATAAGAAGAGTAAGTTAGACAAGAACTCTTCTTATTTTTGGCATTATAGGCTTGCCCATATTGGGAAGACTCGCATACAAAAGCTTCAACGTGATGGGCTTTTGGAAAGTATCAATGATGAATCATTTGATAAATGTGAATCTTGTATCTCTGGAAAGATAACCAAGAAACCTTTTAATAGAAATATTGAAAGGGCTACTGAACTACTTGGTTTAATACATACTGATGTGTGTGGACCACTTAGACATGTGTCAAGGAAAGGTGCTAGCTACTTCTTGACGTTTACGGATGATTATAGCCGTTATGGTTATGTTTATTTACTTAAGCATAAACATGAGGTATTTGAAACATTCAAAACGTTTAAAGCCGAAGTAGAGTTACAACTAGGAAAGAAGATTAAAGCTCTTCATTCTGATCGTGGTGGTGAATATTTAAGTCAAGAGTTTAAAGATTATTTAAGTGAGAATGAAATTGTTCAGAAACTTACTTCTCCGTATACTCCACAACAAAATGGTGTATCTGAAAGGAGAAATCGTACATTATTGGATATGGTACGATCTATGTTTAATCTTACAACTCTACCATTATCCTTTTGGGATTATGCTCTTGAATATGTTGTTCGTATTCTGAATATGGTTCCCACAAAGAAGGTTGATAAGACGCCATATGAACTATGGCATGGCAAGAATCCATATTTGTCTTATTTGAAAATCTGGGGTTGTGAGGCGTATGTGAAACGTGACTCTGGAGATAAACTCCAACAACGCTCAGTAAAATGTATCTTTGTAGGTTACCCTAAGGAAACTATGGGTTACTACTTTTATTATCCGGCTGAGAATAAAATAGTTGTGGCTCGGTATGGAGACTTCCTTGAAAATGATCTTCTAAATCAAGAATTCAGTGGGAGAAATTATGATCTTGAAGAAATTCAAGAAGATACATTGCCTTCTGAAAATACTAGCGAAGAAATTCCTGAAGAACCAGAAAGTCTGAGTGTTCCACCAGAATTAATTCCTCCACGTAGGTCTCAAAGGACCATACGTGCACCGGACAAACTATGTCTTTACATAGAGGATGATGAGGAGGAAGTAGGGGATCTTGGTGAACCTGCTAACTATCGGTCCGCAATGTCTGATCCAGAAAAGTCAAAATGGATAGTTGCGATGAATGAGGAAATGAAATCCATGGAAATCAATGATGTTTGGATTCTTGTAGACGCACCTAAAAATGCTAAAGTAGTGAAAAATAGGTGGATCTATAAGAAGAAAACTGACATGGATGGTGATGTACAATCCTATAAAGCGCGTTTAGTGGCTAAAGGTTTTACTCAAACTTTTGGCGTAGACTACGAGGAGACATTTTCTCCTGTAGCAGACTTACGAGCTATTAGGATTCTCATAGCTATAGCAGCATACTATGACTATGAGATATGGCAAATGATGTTAAAACTGCCTTCTTGAACGGTCGCTTAGATGAAGACATCTATATGCAACAGCCGGAAGGGTATGTTGATCCTAAATATCCAAAGCGCGTGTGCAAACTTCAAAGATCTATTGTTGGGAATAAATTAAGGCCAGATCACTTGAACGCTGACAAGAACAACTCAAGCGTTGACAAGAGCAAAGTGAGCGCTGACAGCTTAAGCGTTGACAAGTTAAAGTCAAGCGTTGACAGATTGAAGACAAGCACTGATGGAAGATGTGAGCTACACGTTTATTATGTTCTAGAATACTTCTAGTAAGGATAGAAACGACAATGTATTTTCTATGTTTATCTTTACCTAGAATAGTTGATACGTAGCTTATTGTACAAGGCTTCTTAGTCTATAAAAGAAGGCCTTTAGGTTAATGTTTTGTATCAAGTTTTCATTAAGTTTTTCATTCGTAAACATCTTTCATTGTAAGCAAGTTCGACATTGATAATCAAAGTGAAAGTATTGTTTACATCTTGTGTTCTTGTTTAAGTATTAAATTCCGCATAATACTTAGATTCACAAAGCATACAACAAAGGTTTCTCTACGTGTTATACTTGATCTAATCTCGTATACACAAAGCTAATCGATCTAAGTTTGGGATCAACAAGTGGTATCAGAGCTTGTTGAGTAACTTTTGATCTTTGAAGAACACCAGAACGATATACGAACACCAAAACCCTAATTTTCTCAAAACCCTAAAAACATCATGTCTGAAGCAAACATCATGTCCTCCTCTTCATCCTTGCCAAAAATCAAGATTCCCATGCTTGATGCAACCAACTTTGACTTATGGAGGTTTAACTTTGAACAATATCTAGGGATCTTTGACTACACACTCTGGGACATTATTGAATATGGAAACTCATTCAATAAAGCTCAAAAGATTCTGAATGCCATTGCGACAAGAATAGCTGTTGAAGGATGTCCTGATGAAGATAAGAAAGAAAAACCTGGAGATGGTAGAGCTGTAAGTGCTGAAGATATTGCAAAGAAAAGGGCTGACATGAAAGCCCTAAATATTCTGAAAGTGTCTCTGGGACAAGAAAATCAGCACAAATATAGAAGCTATGAATCTGCTAAGGATCTTTGGGAAGAAATTGAAGTTGCATATGGTGGTAATGCAGAAACTAAGAAAGAAAAGAAAAAGCAACTTCTGCATGATTATGCTGTCTTCAAAGCTCAGCCCAATGAGAAACTGAGCAGTGTGAGAAGCAGATTGCTTGACATCACAAGCAAATTGTCCTTCATGGGGACACAAGTTGGTGATATTGACATCAATGCTACTTTTCTGAAAAGTCTTGGTGAGACATGGAAGATTGAGGCAAGATCTATTCTTGCCAATAATACTCACAAGAGCTCTTCGTTTGATGACATCTACAACAAACTAAGATTGTTGGAAGATGAAACTCTTTCAAGCAAAGCTAGCACCAGCAACATGGCCTTCTTTTCTCATAGTGAAGGTCAATTCAATCAGCAGGACTCTTTTATGCATCCAGTTACTGGATCACCTTTTGTCAGCGCCGGAACAAGTCCTGTCAACGTTTCCTTTTCAGACGCTGACACATTCATGAATGACTCACCAAGAGTTAAACCTGCTGGTTTGGATTTGGATACTGTTTGTGCTTACATTGCTTCTTTGCCCAATGGTTCAGTGATTACATATGAGGACCTTGAGCAGATAAGTGATGAACACTTGGAAGAGATGGACATCAAGTGGAACATGGCTCTTGCTAGTATAAGAGCAAATAGGTGGAATAGGAGGTTCAAGAAGAAGATGACCTTCAATGCTAAAGACACTGCTGGATTTGATAAATCCAAAGTTGAGTGCTACAACTGTCATCGCATGGGGCACTTCATGAGGGAATGCAGATCTCCTAGAAGATCTGATGCTGGCAAACCCTCAAGTCAGGTTGTTAAAGCTCAAGACTCCAAAGCCATGGTTGCAGTTCAAGGAATTGATGGTACTGGATGGGATTGGAGCTATCTGGCCAAGGATGCTGAAGAGGACAAAGCTTTGATTGCTGACATTGAAGAAGAAGAGCATGTTGAATATGCTCTCATGGCACACTCCTCCTCTTCATCTGATAATGAGGTATATGATGATGCTTTTTGTAGCAAAGGTTGTAGGTTAAACACTGACAGACTTAACAAAGAAGTGTTAAAACTAAAAGAGGATATGAGCACTGAAAGGTGTAAATTATCCAATTACCAACTAGCTCTTACTGAAACTGAGAAAACCGTTTCTGAATACAAGAAAATGGAATTTGATTTAAAAGATAAGATAAATATCTTAAAACATGAGCTAGAGGGTAGTATGGATGTTAGAAATATCATGTCAAAAGTCAATAAAGACCTACAGGCTAAGTTAGATGAGGCCATTAAGAATAAAGATAATGTTGACCTCACGATTCAAAGATTTGATAGAGCCACCCAAGCCCTAGGAGACTGTGTAGCTAAACAAAGAGATCCTAAGGATATGACTGGGCTTGGGATGAATGAGAATGATTACTCTCTGGTTCCACCACCAGCTGGTGACTTCTATGGTGTCCTTAGAAAGGATTTATCTTGGACTGGTATTCCAGAATGCCAAGAAGAGGAATTTATTCCTCCACCAAGAGTTGTCACCCCAGTAGAAGAGTATCAACAAAAACTGACTGACCTAAATGAGTGGAAGAAAGCTAACCCTACTTTATTTGTTAAGGGAGGTTTGCTGTGTGAAAGTCCCATTGAATCCCCACCCATTAAGGTTACACACCCAGTTACTGGTAAAGCTGTTGACCTATGCTCCAACACTGTTAGAAGACCTACCATTAAATATGCAGAGATGTATAGAAATAATAGGTCACCCAAGAGCCTGTTATACTTGTGGTAGCTTTTCACATTTGGCATACAAGTGTGTCAACGCTCCCAAAGCCAGCGCTGATAGAAACAATTTCAGCGCTGATAGGAAGAAAGTCAACGTTGTTAGGAAGTCAAACGTTGTCAGACCCAGACCTGGTGTGCAGCAAAGTCCACAAGTGATTAGACCAGCCCCATTCTTTACTAGAAGGTCTAACACTTATGGACAAAGACCTTTTCAAAAGACAAATACCTGGTCAAATAGGCAATGGGTTCCTGTAGCAAACCCTAGGTTCAACGCTGATAAGGGTAAATTCAGCGTTGACAGGACAAAATCCAACGCTGACAGAAACGTGACCAGACCTAAGTATTTGCAGCCACAAGGTAAGGGGTCTAAAGCTTCTTCAAGCTTAACATGGAGACCCAAGAAAGATCAAATCCCTAATAATAATGGAATTTCAATGACTTGCAACAGGTTTAACTATATTTCAAAAGTCATTACAAAACCAATTGGGGTTAACTGGGTATTTCATCCTAAAAGGGATGATAATGGGGTTGTTGTGAGAACTAAGTCTGTTCTTATTGAACAACCAGATGAATCCAAGTCTTCTGAGACTTGGGTTCCCAAAGAAAACTAATTTGTTTTCTTTATGTGCAGGGCATTCAAAAGAAGATCAATGATTATGGATATTAGGATAGTGGATGCTCAAGGCACATGACAGGAAAGGAAGACTATCTGACAAACTTCACTCCTATTCAAGATGGTGATAAGGTATACTTTGGAGGGGGCTATGGCACCATCACAGGAAAAGGAACCTTTATCACCAATAATCTACGTTTTGAGAATGTCTTCCTGGTAAAAGAACTGGATTATAATTTGTTTAGTGTATCACAAGTGTGTGATAACAAAAATAAGGTTCTTTTCACTGATACTGAGTGTTTGGTGTTAAGCAAGGATTTTAAGATCCCTGATGAGAAGTATATTGAGTATAGAACACCTAGGCATAAGGACATATACAATGTGAATTTAAATGGGATTAAAGTGAATGCAAATATGTCTTGTTTTTATGCTAAGGCCTCAGTAGATGAAAGTAATTTATGGCACAGGAGACTAGGGCACATAAACTTTAAAAATATAAATAGACTTGTGAGGCTTGGTTTAGTTGATGGTTTGCCTGAGAAGGCCTTCCACAATGACCACTCTTGTGTTGCATGTCTTAAAGGCAAGCAGCACAAGGTCTCATTCAAGTCCAAGCAGGTGCATACTAGTTCCAGACCTCTTCATATGCTTCACATGGACCTCTTTGGTCCAACTAATATAGAAAGTTTGAATGGCAAGTCATATTGTTTTGTTGTCACTGATGACTTTTCTAGGTTTACTTGGACATTCTTTCTAGCTATGAAGAGTGACACAGCTGATGTTCTTATTGAATTTATCACTCAAATTGAGAAAAGGTCTGGTAATGAGGTTAAGATGCTTAGGAGTGATAATGGTGGAGAATTTAGGAACAAGAAGCTAGATGATTTTTGTGCCAGGAAGGGAATTATTAGGCAGTTTAGTATTGCTAGAACCCCACAACAAAATGGGGTTGCTGAAAGGAAGAATAGAACCCTAATTGAAGCAGCCAGAACAATGTTGGCTGATGCTCACTTTCCCATAGCCTTTTGGGCTGAGGCTGTTAATACAGCATGTTATGTGCAAAATAGAGCATTGGTTAACAAAATTCAGAACAAGACACCTTATGAGTTACTTTGGGGAAGAAAACCTAATATTGGTTTTCTCAAACCTTTTGGATGTCATGTAGTAGTCTTAGACACTAGTGATGCCTTAGGGAAATTTAGTGCAAAAGGTGATGAAGGTTACTTCATGGGGTATTCAGTGCAGAGCAAGGGTTATAGGGTTTATCTTAAGGAGGACAAACGTATTGTTGAAAGAGTACATGTTAGGTTCTTAGAGAATAAACCTAGTGATCCTGAAATTGGTCCTAATTGGTTGTTTGATTTGGAACCCTTATCTAGAACTTTAAATTATATGCCTGTCACTAATCCAGACACTATGAAGGTAACTTCAAATGTTGTGGAGGAACAAGTTGTTCATGTTTCAGGTACACAGGTTGATGAAAGGGTTGGATCACAAGCAGAAAAGGCATCTCCTACATTTGAATATGTCATAATTCCCATTTGGACTGATGCTTTTGCTGCTGCTGTTGCTGCTGGACAAGATAATGGTGGTTTCCAAATACCACCAGATACAAACATGCATGGTTCTTCAGGCGCTGACAAAGGCAAATCAAGCGCTGACAAGAGCAATTCAGACGTTGATGGCTCAGACGTTGACAACAACAGTTCAAGCGTTGTTAGCCCAAGCGCTGACAAACAAGGTTCAGACGTTGACAACACCTTTGCACATCTTTTCTCTTCCAATTTTGAACAAGGTGGACCTTCCAATGTCCATGAAGAGATCCCTGTTGATCAAAGAGAGTCTGATGAAGAAGATATTGGCAACATGGAGCGTGAAGTTGAGGACACCAGACTTTTTGAAGGAGGAGTTCTCACTTCCACAATGAAGAATCACCCCCCATCTCAGATCATTGGTGATGTCATGACTCCAGTTCAGACAAGAAGATCCCATCAAAGTCTTGGTGGATTTATTGCCAATATACACAAGAAGGTTGATACCCCTCTTGTACAAGCATGTTTGTTTGCATGTTTTCTGTCACAAGAAGAACCCAAGAAGATATTTGATGCTCTCAAAGAACCAAGTTGGGTGGAAGCAATACAGGATGAGCTTCACCAATTTGCTATTCAGGATGTTTGGGAGCTGGTTGATTGTCCTAGATATGTCAGACCAATTGGGACAAGATGGGTTCTCAGGAACAAAAGAGATGAAAGAGGTATTGTGGTCAGAAACAAGGCAAGGTTAGTGGCTCAAGGTTATACACAAGAGGAGGGGATAGACTATGAAGAAGTCTTTGCACCAGTTGCAAGGATTGAAGCTATTAGGATTTTTCTAGCCTATGCATCTTGCATGGGCTTTACAGTCTATCAAATGGATGTAAAGAGTGCATTCTTGTATGGCACCATTGTTGAAGAAGTTTATGTCATGCAACCTCCTGGTTTTGAGGATCCTGAACATCCAGACAAAGTGTATAGAGTCAAAAAGGCTATGTATGGCCTTCATCAAGCCCCTAGAGCATGGTATGGTACTTTGTCTACCTATTTGGTGGACAATGGATTCAAAAGGGGCACCATAGATCAGACACTATTTACAAAGAAGAAAGGAAAAGATGTGTTGCTTGTGCAGGTCTATGTTGATGATATCATTTTTGGGTCTACTAATCCAAAGATGAGTGAGGATTTCTCCAAGCTCATGACAGACAAATTCAAGATGAGTGCTATGGGGGAGATGAACTTCTTTCTTGGTTTACAAGTTCAGCAGAAAGAAGAAGGTATCTTCATCTCCCAAGACAAATATGTTGCTGAAATCTTGAAGAAGTTTGGCTTTTCTCCACATGAAAAGAGGGCTTCTACTCCTATGGATAAAGAACACCCTTGGGGAAAGATTGGAGATGGGAAAGATGTTGATGTCAGGCATTATAGATCCATGATTGGATCCTTGATGTATCTTACTGCTTCCAGACCTGATATCATGTTTGCTGTGTGTGCATGTGCACGCCATCAAGTGACTCCCAAAGAATGTCACCTTTATGCTGTGAAGAGGATCTTTAGGTACCTAAGATGTTTTCCTACTCTTGGTTTGTGGTACCCAAAGGATTCACCATTGGAGCTGATTGCATATTCAGATAGTGATTATGGTGGTGAAAAGTTTGATAGGAAATCCACCACTGGTGGATGTCAATTTCTTGGGAGCAGATTAATATCTTGGCAATGCAAGAAACAAACAGTGGTGGCTAACTCTACAACTGAAGCAGAATATGTGGCTGCAGCAACATGTTGTGGTCAAGTGTTGTGGATTCAGAACCAGCTGTTGGATTATGGGTATAACTTCATGCATACTAAGATATTTGTTGACAATAATAGTACTTTATGCATCATTAAGAATCATGTGCATCATTCTAAAACTAAACACATAGAAATTAGACACCATTTTATAAGAGATTGCTTTGAGAAAGGTTTAATACATCCAGATAGGGTTGACACTGAGGAAAATGTGTCAGATTTATTAACTAAACCTTTTGATACTGGAAGATTTCAGTACTTGGTAACAAGTATTGGAATGGTTAATCTCACTTAAGTATGTGTTTTGGATTCTTTTTGTAAAAGTATGTACAGGATGATGCATTATTATTATTGGTCTTATTGATAATTTAGATTTTCCACTATATTTTTCTAACACTGACAAAGGTTGTTTGAACACTGATAAGTGTGTTTATAACGTTGTCAGCAATATAATTGTCTAACGCTGACAAAGCTTCCTTCAACGCTGTTAAGTGTTATCGGGGCGTTGTCAGCAACAATGTTAGTTTTGTGGTTTTCAATCTAAATGTGCAGATGGTGTTAGCAGTATACCATTGGATACAGAGTTGCTTATGGATCAAAGGAGAAGCATTTGGACATGTTTTTGTTTATGGATGATGGTTGGAATGTTTCATTCCTATCTTGACATAAATTTTTTATGTTCATGCATATTTTTGGGCAAACTCTTTGTATCTTTGTTTAAGGAGAGGTTTTAGGAACCTTTAGGATTTTTGGGTATCCATATGATACTCTTATCACAATTCTAGATTGTGTCCACAGGTGAGTATGGGTTAGTTTTACTAAACCATGAGGCACTGTAGCATGCATAGTATATCAACTTTGCATGCTGCCAAGACATTTTTGGCCTAGAATTGGTTGTGGTCTGATGGGCGACTTGGGAATCACTTTGTTATGGGTTTTACCTGGGAGTAACAAGGATTTTATCAGGTAACTTGGTTGTTAATAATTTTGGTTAGCAAGGGACACTAGAGGACTGTTATGTCTATCTTGCTTATGCAAGTGTGCATAACTGGACAGTGCTTGCCGCCCTATGATAATTATCAGCTTTTGGTTATCTTCTCTAGGATAAATTACTTGTTAAGGTCATTTTTCACTTTTTAAAACAATTTTATTTTTGGACGCTGACAAGATTTTTCCAAGCGTTGTTGTGACCAAATTGGACGCTGACATGGCTTTAGGCGAACGTTGACAAGATTATAGCCGTTGGGCGTTGATGGGTTATATTTGACCGTTGACAATTAATGGGACCTACCCAGTTGTTACTTTTTGACATATTTTCAAGCCGTAATTTTAGGAGTTGTTACTTTCATTAAATGTATGAGATAACTTATAACTTTTTCAATATTTTCATGATTAGTTTTTGAAAATCTTTGCCTATTTTTGGGCCAATCACATGCATTCATCCACTCCTATAAATTTGGCTCCTATTTTTAAACAGGGTATCTATAATTCTTGTCTAACACTTTTTCTCTTATCAATCTTCATCTTCTATATTTCAAATTAACAGCTTTCATCAATGGCACCAAGATTTAACTCAGCAGAATTGGATTTGAGGTTCAAGTCTCAACACAACATGATTGCTTATCTTGTTGCTGATAATACTTTGTTCCCTCAATACACACAAATGGTGGCGTATTTGAACGCATCCCCATTAAGGTATGCTCTTTCTCATGCACCACTCATTCCAGTCACACACATTAAACAGTTTTGGAACACTGTAAGTTCCTCAACAGTTAATGGAGTGACCACATTAACTTCTATTGTTCATGGGAGATCTTGGGTGGTTACTGAGGCCTTGGTACGCCAGGCCTTGCATCTTGATGATGCTGATGGTATAACCATTCTTCCCATAACTGAAATAGAACAAGGGCTTAGGGCTTTGGGATACCCTATTCCTGATGAAGGTACTCTTAATAAGTACCATAAGCAGGAATTTCCCCCAGCCTGGAAGTACCTCATTCACATTCTCCTTCAATGTTTGAGTCCCAAATGTACTGCACACAATGAGATCAATAGATCCATTGCAACTGCTATTGTGTGTATTGCAATAGGGCAAAATTATAACTGGTCCAAAATGATTTTTGAAGGAATGTGTAAAAACAAGGGGACAAAAATGACTTTAGCTTATCCCCGTTTTCTGCAAATGATTTTTGATGATCAAAGATATTGTTCCAGGGATCACAATGATTTTTATAAAATCCCTGAACAAAAGAAAGCTATTTTTACCAAGATGAATTCACCACCTCATAGAGACCTACCTTTAACCCCAGCCATGCTTGCTGTTATTGCACCAGCACAACCCCAACCATACCCCCAACCTCATATTGACCCTCACCCACAACTTGAACCTATCCCTGAACCTTTACCCTCACCTGACCAAATGCAAATAGACCAAGATCCCTTTGACGCTGACACATCTAATGTGGGCGTTGATGTGCCTATTTCCAACGCTGACACCCAACCATCACAATCCCAAACACCCCTTAACCAACCCACATCTACCCCTTCTTCCACACCACCTGAATATAGGTTGTTTAAACGCCAAAGGACTGCTGGAGTGTTCTCCTCTGGTGGTCCTAGCCATGAAGCAGAGAGAACCACCACCACAAGTGTGGCTGGTGACCTGGATGAGGCTGGGACTATTGGTTCTGGCTTAGAAGCTGGCCAAGGCAGTCCCACCATAATTAAGTCCTCATCCATGCCCAATGAACCTGACTTGGGAGGTCAAATCCCCATTTTGGATGAGGGCAGACTGGAACCAATGACTCTTTTGGAATTGACGGCTGTCTGCATTAGCTTGCAAAAGCAGAATGCAGACTTAGTACAAATTGTCAGCAACCAAGGCCTTGAACTCAAGGAATTGAGGGAGAGGATTGTTGTTTTGGAGAGTGCTCATGCAAAGGGAGGTATGGAGGAGTCTTCCAAAGGGGAGGAAGATCAAAGAAATCTGAGTGATAAGAGCAGTCAAGATGGTCAATCATTGGATGTTGCTGAAGCTCTTACTACTTTGAAGGAACAAACAGGTTTTGATACGTCCTTGATCTCTCCAACCAATTTAAATTTATCATTTACAGATATGTTGAGAGAGGTTACACAAGGCGCTGAGGGAAAATATTTGAGCGTTGACAAGACAAGTTTGGACGCTGATAGAAGTATTTTGGGCGCTGATAGAGGAAATTTGGGCGTTGACAGATCTGCATATGGAGGTGATGTATTCCAGTCATCATCTATCATCAAGGATGTTCCTACTCAGGTATTACCATCTACCTTACCAACCATTGCACCATCAGATAAGGGTAAGGGTAAGTTGGTAGAAGAAATTGTTCCAAAGAATGCAGCTCAGGTTGAATTTGATAGAAGATTGGCTGAGCAAATGATGGAACAAGGTGAAAAGGAAAAGTCACCATTTGTTGTGACTTCTGAAGAAGAAAGTGATGGGGCTAGCTTAGATTCAAGTGTGATGATTATTGAACCAGAAAGACTTGAGTATGGTGATGAGCTTGCTAGGGAAAAGCTGAGAGATTTAAAGTTGCAGATTGATTTTGATATGCCAGAGGTGGTTCAGATGTACAATTCTTGGGAAGAAAGCTGTATGGATAATCCAGACTTGACCATTTCAGATCAGATATGGGGTTTGGAGATTCTTCTTAGAGTTCAGAAGGATTGTAAGGTGATTTTGAAGCACAAGGCAAGCAACATTCTTTCAGAGTTGAAAAGGGATAGAAGGAAGCTCTACTTTATGTTGCTCAAATGTCATGGAGTTGGATGGACACATTAGAAGCTGAAGGCTTTGACATTTGATGAGTTGGAACATAGGGCTTATCCTATTTAGGTGAAAGTGCAAGAAGAAAACACTTTCAGACTTCTTTCAGATGAAAGAAAGGAGCAACTTGCAGAAGAGATGGCAATCAAGAAAGCTATGATAGTTCCCAGACCAGTAAAGAAGGGATTTACACTTGAGTTTCCAAAAGATATGAATCAACTATATCCAAGTGAAGCAGTTATTAGAAAGAGCCTCAAGCTCTCCCCATTAGAAGCTTCAGATATGGTGCATGTGTTACCACTAGATTCCAGGAATCCAATTGTGAGTTATGATGAAGATGAATGTGGATTCTGGAAGATTGGAAGATTTGGCAAGGAGGTACACACTTTTACCACTCTCATATCTTTATTTGCAAGTTGTGATAGAGAAGACTTGGTGGACCTTTGGAGGTTGCTAGAGACCAAGTATGAGGCTGAAGCACCAACTTCAGCTAATGGAATAAAACTTTGGACCACATTCAAAAGAATGTGTGGGACAAAAGAGGAAGATCCTGAAATATGGAAGGATCTTGAAGATGACCTCAGTGGTCTTCAATGGAGGTTATATTCAGCTGCAGGTGTATACCATTTGAGTTCTACAAAGTTTGCTGAGTATTTACCTGTAGATGCTCAGTATTTCATATCCAAGGCTGTTTTGGAAAAGATGAAGGACACCCAGTTGGAGATAGATTACACAAGTGACGTGGCAAAGAATTTGATCAGATTTATTTATTACCAATATGATAAGGTTTGTCAGACTCCTCCAAGTTCTTAATGTTTATTCAGAAACTTGATCATAAGAGTGGATATCAAGTTTAGGGGAGGATTGTTGGGAATAAATTAAGGCCAGATCACTTGAACGCTGACAAGAACAACTCAAGCGTTGACAAGAGCAAAGTGAGCGCTGACAGCTTAAGCGTTGACAAGTTAAAGTCAAGCGTTGACAGATTGAAGACAAGCACTGATGGAAGATGTGAGCTACACGTTTATTATGTTCTAGAATACTTCTAGTAAGGATAGAAACGACAATGTATTTTCTATGTTTATCTTTACCTAGAATAGTTGATACGTAGCTTATTGTACAAGGCTTCTTAGTCTATAAAAGAAGGCCTTTAGGTTAATGTTTTGTATCAAGTTTTCATTAAGTTTTTCATTCGTAAACATCTTTCATTGTAAGCAAGTTCGACATTGATAATCAAAGTGAAAGTATTGTTTACATCTTGTGTTCTTGTTTAAGTATTAAATTCCGCATAATACTTAGATTCACAAAGCATACAACAAAGGTTTCTCTACGTGTTATACTTGATCTAATCTCGTATACACAAAGCTAATCGATCTAAGTTTGGGATCAACATCTATTTATGGTTTTAAGCAAGCATCACGTCAATGGAATAAGCGATTTGATGAAGAAATAAAAAAGTTCGAATTTATTCAAAATCGTGATGAGCCATGTGTATACTGCAAAGCTAGTGGGAGTAATGTAGTGTTCCTAGTTCTATATGTCGATGACATATTAATCATGGGAAGTAACATTCCAAGACTTAAGGAAGTTAAGGATTATCTTGGTAAATGTTTTTCTATGAAGGATTTGGGAGATGCTGCGTATATTCTAGGAATTAAAATCTATCGAGATAGGAGTAGACGGTTAATTGGTCTTAGCCAAGATGCTTATATTGATAAGATATTGAAGAAGTGTAACATGCATAACTCTAAGAAAGGTTTTCTACCGATGGAGGTTAAGCATGAGTTAAGTCATGAGAAAGATGCATCAACACCTGAAGAGGTGGCTTACATGAAGAAGGTGCCTTATGCTTCGGCTGTAGGATCTATTATGTATGTTGTAAGACGCACAAGGCCTGATGTGGCGTTTGCTCAGAACTTGGTCAGTAGATACCAACAGAATCCAGGAAAGTTCCACTGGACTGCTGTTAAGCATATTCTAAAGTATTTAAGAAGTACTAAAGATATGTTTTTGGTATTCGGGGGTAAACCAGACACAAAATTGAATGTAACAGGATTCTGTGATGCGTCCTGGCAATGTGATAAAGACGATACGAAGTCTCAGACGGGTTACGTGTTTGTCATCAATGGAGGAGCAGTTGACTGGAAGAGTAGTAAGCAGAAAACCATTGCTATGCATGCGACTCAATCCGAGTACATGGTCGTTTCAGAAGCTGCAATGGAAGCTGCAATGGAACCTATTGATATATATTGCGACAATTCTGCTGCAATAATATTCGCCAATGACCCTGGAGTTATGAAAGGCGCCAGACACTTTAAACGTAGATATCACTACGTTCGAGAACAAGTGGAAGCTCGAGAAATAAAATTAATAAAAGTTCACACAGATGATAACGTAGCTGATCCTTTTATTAAGGCTTTATCTAGGCCAAAGGTAGTTAAGCATGCCAAGGCAATTAGGCTGCAACTAGCTAGCGAATTCATGCAATAAATCTGTTGATTAGTATTTGGATAAAGGATGTAAGACATTATTGAATTGATAAAATAAAGATTGGTTTTCGTTTATTTTCTGTTATTTGATTTTGTATCCTATTTTACATGTTTTAATCCGTGAGCATTATGATGTTTCTAAATGTCCGTTGTCGATTAATAATATGGGAATATTATTAAACTAAGACAATTCAAAATAGTAACAGAGTATACTTGAAAGTATATTGGTCAATTTTGGATGATGTTTGATGGATCAAATATTGGACTTATCCCAACTATATGATTTTACTTTATGGATCTTTGTCATTAAGTAAATCATAAATAGTTATCCTTAGACCTGAGATACCGGAAAACTGCATTGAATATAGTGCATTTCTGTAAGGTAACCTAACGCTAAACGTAACTGGTAGTCATAAGGGTTATTTTCAGAAGTGTTGCAAAGTTCATGTGTTTTGCTTGTAGTCGAAATGGGATTCGTTTCCTTCAAATTATTATTTGAAGTATAAATACAACTGGGCCCCTCGAGGGAATAGTAAGATGTTTGTGTGGCCACACCCAAATTTGTTTTGGTAATCTTGCTATATCCGTAAACGAGAAACAGAATAGTTAATGAAGGAATGACTAAGATCCATATCCTTATTAACGATGTATTTGAAATGAAAGGATAATAATAATGATATAATCATTAAAAGGTTTTTGTCCAGGAGGCCTTACTCGAGTTGTACTAGTGACATTTTTAGTGTAACTAGACGCTAATCAATGTGATCACGATATTCGAATTTTTTCCAAGTGGGAGCTGAAAGTTTATGGACTTAAAAATCGATTATCGTGTGATAGGATCGAACTCGAGATCACGGGATTGCACATATAACGTGAAGGGTTAATTTTTTATTAAATATATTTATTATATTTATTAAATCAAACCATAGCTAACGATCGTTAAGTAATTAAAAGTTAAGTATTAAACGACCGTTATAGAAGGTTAAAGAAGCTAAAAGAAGGAGTCGGAAAAGTTCCGGAAACCTCTTTTGGAGGTAATGTATATCCGGCCTAAAGAGGAGACAAAGAAAAGGAGAAAAGATTTTGTGGCTTTATTTTGTTTAACCTTGGAAGAGAAGTTTTCCAAGGTGTATATAAACAAACCAAAAGCCTCATAATTTTCACCTCATATCTCTCTTTCTCTTGCTCTAAAATCCGGTCAAACAAACACCCTATTAGGGTTCTTCTTTAATTTTTATTAAGCTATTCTAGATCTAGTCCTAGCCCCTCTCTAGGGTTCTTGGGTAGATCTTTCATAGACTTGGAAGCTCGGTTTGTTCGTGCTAGACTCACGATTAACTCGCTGTATCACGTGTGTACAAGATCGTGGTGTAATCTTGCTTTAGATTACATCCTGGTGGTGTTCGTGATCTATCTCTACCGGTGACCGTTCCGTCAACTTGTAGATCTTGCTAGGGTAAAGGTATGTAACCCTAGCCTTGATTAATTATAATCGTGTTAATTAAAGATCTTGTTAATTTGCTTCCGCTGTGTGTTCTTAGATCCATATTAGGGTTTTTATAATTGTTATGATAAACATAAACCATCAGTTCATGGTACCAAAGCCCTAATCTAAGTCCTTGATTTCTTTATAAGTTATTTCCATCAAAACCATTTCAAGAAAATCCAAAAATATATAAATAGAATTGTTTCCTTTGCATTGTATTGTATAAATCAAAATCATGCATCATATAGTGTAGTGTAGTGTAAAAGCATTCCATATTGGCAATCCTTTAATCATTCGATCAGCGATCATTGACTTCGTACTGATGTGCACAATAGAGACTTCCTTTCTTCCAACATGATCTCTAACCTTTAAATACTTTATGTCGATATGCTTGCTGTCACTCCTACTTTTATTGTTCTTGGAGAAGAACACAACAGCTGAGTTGTCACAAAAGATTTTTAATGGTCTGCAAATAGTATCAATAATTCTTATACCTGATATAAAATTTCTTAACCATAGTGCTTGTGATGTAGCTTCGTAGCAAGCAATGAATTCAGCTTCCATCGTAGATGAAGCGATCAATGATTGTTTCACACCTCTCCAAGATATACCATCTTCAGCTAGAAGAAAAATGTAACTAGAAGTGGATTTTTCTGTATCTTTACATCCTTTATATTCGGAGTTAGAGTATCCAACAACTTCTAGTGACTCGGTATGTCTATATGTGAGTTTGTACTCCTTTGTTCCTTGTAAATATCTCAAAATCTTCTGATATGAGTGAAATCTCATATCAATTATACCACAAATCACCCT
Source organism: Glebionis coronaria (assembly GCA_025667525.1). Lineage (NCBI taxonomy): Eukaryota > Viridiplantae > Streptophyta > Magnoliopsida > Asterales > Asteraceae > Glebionis > Glebionis coronaria. Next base: position 485,983,869 of record CM046882.1, on the reverse strand, counting down.
AAAACACAAAGCAAAATACCTGATTTTGATTTATAAAAGCAGTATTATGGGTATGTTTTGTTGTTTGTGCTTGTGTAGGTAAAAAGATACAATTATGGAGCAAACAAATGAATTCAAGCTTTATTGATGAAGAAAAGACAAAAGGAGGATGAAAAGTGACAAGCCAATCAGAGTCAAAGGACCTTTCTTGACAACTTTCAAAGTTGAAGGACTAAAAGTGAAAATATGATAAAGTAAAGAACAAAGTCAAATATGGTCAACTATCAAGTCAAAAATTCAAAGGATCAATTGTGTGCAAGTTTGAAGCTAGAAGGATTAGAAATGATAACTTTATAAAGACTCTAGCTCAAATTAGAAATCTGCTAAACTTGAAGGGTTAAATTTGCCAAAATGAAGTCAAGTTTGAGTTCAATCCGTGTGACATTGCTTTGGACCAATGAGAGGCTTCCATTCCTTTTGACTGGATCACCACGTCATAGCCACCTGGCCACTAACAGCCGCCAATAATAGATAATCCAATCCAAACAATGTAACCCCACTACTCAATATTCAACCAATAGAAAATCACTTTTCAGATAACGATCCGTGTTTCACCCTCTCTTCCAACTACAACATCACACGTGGACATTCAAGTTTCATAGCGAGCCCAAAATCAATATCAAGAAAGAGTGAATTTCAGAGCAAGTATTTAACATCAAACTTGCTTAAAATCACACGAGGAATCCATTCCAACCATTGAATTAAGCTGAAAATCACTCAAAAGAAAAACCCCAAATCTGTTCATCAACTTCAAAATCCAATTGGCAGATTTATGACACGTGGAAGCTAGGGAATGGTTCCCACGCGTCACTCATCCCCAACTAACTCCAATTCTTCTTCTATAAATAGCCCAAACGTATTTCATTTGTGGATAATACTTAGTGTGTGAAAAAACACACACTTAATCGTTTCTCTCCTTTTCAGTTAGCAGAACTAGTTAGCAACTAATCTCAAGTGATTGAAAACCACTTGAGTTAGTTAGTTAGACTTGTAACAGCTTTGTAACAACCATTCGCCATTAAGAAAACTTCATTTTCACTCTTCACTTCAATTCACTTCTCAATTACTGCATTATCCTACCTATCTTGTTACTACTTAGTTCTATCAATCATACATGATCAGTAGGACTTGTTTGAGTGTTTTGGAAGCTTTCTAGTTGATCTCAGTTCAGTTCATAGCCAGAAGTAGCAGAATGTTCAGAATGATGCAGGGGTGATTAGATCTTGATGATGATGCAGATTTGATGGTTACTGGTTGTTGATAGTTGATGTTTGAGTTGATCTTAGTTGGCTCATCGCCTAACTACTCCACCAAAGGGGGATTCATAGCTAAAAGGCATCAAAATACTTGTTTTTGTTCCACTAAACTGCTTTGCCATGCTAAATTCTTAGACTCATAGCTTATTTGCTGAACTGTGATTGATTTGTTGTTCTTTTGGTGTATTTGATATGATCTGAAAGATAGATAGTAGTTCATAGCCTTTGATTCAGTTCTAGCATGATAAATTTGATCTTAAATCTTCTTAATTTTCATCAGTTAACCATTTTGTGATAAATAGTGTAATCTTGGTGTTTCTTTGTTGGTTTTTGGTTCATTTGAGTTACTTAACAAGTTAAGATAAGTGTATAGTGATTTCATAAACTTTAGACCAATCAGTCTTTGAAAAAGTTTTCATATTAGACTTAAACTAGTGTTTGGATCTTGATAGATATTTTGAATCAGCTTTTGAAATCAGTTGTTTTGTGCATTTACATACTCAATAAATCATTACTAGTCACTTTACAAAGTTTGGTGGTCAATACTTTTGTCAAACAGGCAATCAACCATCAAAAACTTTGGGTCAGTCTTAATCAGTTAAACTAACAGATTTCAATCCACTCTCATTTCTTTATTAGTGGATGTTTTTAGCTGATTTTTTTGTCCTAGTTATAGTTGAACATATGAGATTTCAGATTTACTAAGTGAGACAATACAGTTTCAAGAATTGAGCAAGATATTAGCTTATTAATAAGTTGCTGAGCATTGTCAAGTTCCTATGATAAGTCCAACCTGTTGAACCAGTTCCCACATTTCCACTTCATAAAACTTGCAATTTTCTTTCACATTCTTGTTCACAAATTTGTTTTAAGGCCTTTTGGAAGTTTTCAGCTTTTTGGAAAAAGTTGGTCAACAAAAGTCAACGTTAAGCACTCTGTGCTTATTTTGAGATTCCAGCTTATTGGCTAGATCATTTTCCAAACTTTTTGACATTCCAGTCTCCTTATAGCTTGCTTAATCATTTTCAGTAAAAAAAATCCATGTGTGAATGTCTAATTTAGCTTATAGCTTAATTTGGACTTATTGAGATAAGCTATCTTGAGTTTTACTAGTTATTTCCTGTGAGACACCTAGCTTAAATTCAATTTTAAGTCTTTTGCAAAAAAACTAGAGCTGATTTGGTTGGAAAATAAGCTCACACGAGCTTATTGAAGTCTTATTACCCGTTTTTTATATAACTTTGGTTTTATTTGCACAATAGTCCTCAAACTTTCAGATTTTGGTAATCAGCCTTTAAATCTTGAACTTTTTAGGGTTTGCATAGTTTAGTCCTTTAATTTTGAGTTTGTTACAAATCTGTTTGGCAGTTTTAGAAAGTTGTTACTTAGTAGTTGTAGTTTGTTATAATTTTCACTTCTAATCCCTTTACTTTCAGAATTTACACTTTTGGTCCTTGAAATTTTACATACTTTGCATTTTGAGCATTATAACCATTTGTGCATTGGAAACTTGTACAATTTGCTTTAAGTGTGGTAATTTCAATTTGTTTGTAGTGTAGTACGGTTACATAGTTATACTATTTTTACCTTTCTACGTGATTTCTTGAATTAGACCTAGATACCAAAACCTTTATCAAAACCAAAAACAATTAAAAACTTGATATTAATTGGACTTTCAATTTGTCGTGAGTTGGGAAATACGAACTTGAAAAGATCAAATATTAAATGGCGCCGCTGCCGGTTCATGACATTACGATTGACGATTGATTGACGGTTTCGATTGGATTTTGGGATCCGTTCACCTTGTGAGCGTTCCTTTTACGTATCATAAATCCAAAAGATAAAAAAATCAAAAATATAAAAATATAAAAAATAAAAAACCACAAAAATAAATTCTTTCCTAAGAATTGAACCAAAAAATAAAAATGTTAGAAATACGTTTTACGTATATTAGAAGTATCGGTCACTCCACAATATTATTAATGTTGTAATAGCTCGTAGTTAACAAATAGTCATTAGTCGCTTATTAAGTTAAGTAAGAACCGGTCCATGGGCTTGTCATGGACCGGCCCAAGCCCATGTAGCTTGGAAGTATAAATACCCCTTTCCATCATGGAAAGGGGTTGGTTGTTGTCACTTTTCTAGTTTCATTTATTGAAATAACACATAGTTTCTCTCACTTTCTCTCTCTAACTTTCTCTCTCTAGAAATCAACAAACCCCTTCATAGATTCATAGGTTATCAATATTCTACATTTGGTATCAGAGCTTGGGGTGATTTAAGGTAGTGATTTGTGTGGTTTTTTAGTTTTTGATTGTATTAGTGTTCTTTAAGAAAAACCATCTTGATTCTTGGTGTTTTTGGTGTTTTTGTGATTGGGATTAGTGGATAAGTATTAGTTTTTACTTATTATTGTTGAAATCACAAAACTTTTTGGGTTATTTGGTCAAAATCTGGGTTTAATCTTTATATTAGTGGTCGACTGTTCATCGTTATAAAGTTTCTGATTAACCCAGCAAAAGTTCCGAACCAACAAGTTCCGGATCAAGAAGTTCCGGATCAAGAAGTTCCGGATCAAGAAGTTCCGGATCAAGAAGTTCCGGATCAAGAAAGTTCCGAACCAAGGAAACTTCCGAATCAAGAAAGTTCCGAACCAAGGAAACTTCCGAATCAAGAAGTTCCGGATCAAGAAGTTCCGGATCAAGAAAGTTCCGAACCAAGGAAACTTCCGAACCAAGAAGTTCCGGATCAAGAAAGTTCCGAACCAAGGAAACTTCCGAACCAAGAAGTTCCGGATCAAGCCAAAAAGTTCCGAACCAAGAACTTCCGAACCAAGAAGTTCCGGATCAAGACAAAAGTTCCGAACCAAGAAGTTCCGACTCAAGAAGTTCCGAATCAAGCCAAAAGTTCCGAATCAAGGTAATTCCAAGCCAAATCTTCCGAATCAAACTTCCGAATCAACAAAAAGTTCCGAATCAAGGGTTATTTTGCTTGTTTTTTTGACGATTTTTTAGAGGATTTAATCTTGGTTTCCTACAACAAAAACACAACAAAATTCACAAGCTTTACTTCACTGCTCGATCAACCGATAATCTTTGTCTCTTTGAAGTTAACAAAATGAATCCAAATTCAGTAATGCCTCATATGACATCACTTACGGATATTTCCGTCATTACGGGAACGGATAATCGCCCGCCAATGCTCATCAAAGAAGTTTTTGAAGCACGGCAAGGCCGGATGATGTCTTATCTTAAGGGAAAACTGGTCTATGGGAGGCTTATGGTTAAGTCTATCTTAAATGGTCCACTTGACTATGGTACCATCGTGGCTAACAATGTGTCTCGACCAAGAGAATTTGAAGAACTTACACCAGCCCAACAACTTGTTGCCGATGCAGACGAGAAAGCTCTTCAAACAATTCTCCAAGCTCTTCCCCATGACATCTATAGGATGGTAAGTCAGTATACAGTGGCAAAGGATTTATGGGAACGTCTTAAGGTGTTGCTACAAGGCACGTCTCTCACCAAACAGGAAAGGGAATGTCAGTTGTATGACCTGTTTGACAGATTCACTTACAACCCAGGGGAAACGCTTCACGATTATTACTTCAGATTCACCACACTCATGAATGATCTGAATGTATACAATCTGGTGATTGCTCCATTCCAGGTTAACACCAAATTCTTGAATACTTTACCTCAAGCTGAATGGGGTGAGTATATTACCGATGTTAAGTTAACCAGGGATCTGCATAAGTGCAATTTGGATCAACTATATGCTTTTCTTCAGCAACATGAGAAACATGTGATCATGCACCGTTCTCCACGAGGTATGTACCCTGATTCATTAGCTTTGATGGCGAATCAACCAAGCTTGTCTCACAACAACACTCCTTATATTTTGGGACATCAAGCCTATCATCCATCACCTTACATGACACCAGCTTTTCCCCAATACTCGATTTTACCACAACCACCCACCTCACATCAGCAACAATATCGGTTCAGTGCACCTTCATCACAATATGCTACACAACCTCACCCAGCAAGTATTGCACCTTATGCTCAATCTTCATATTCATCTTATCAAGAGAATGCAGCATATCCAACAAGCTACCCTGATCAAATGAGTATTCCTTCTAGTGATTATGCAGCTCAAGATCAAGCAATGTACTGTGATGATGAGGAAGTCCCCGTTCCTGTATTTAAACAAGGTGCTGATCCAGTTGAAGTGTTAACCACTATGTCTGCCTATCTCACAAGGACTTTAAGCAAACGAGGATTTAGGGGATCAGCTCCTACCAACAATCAGTTGAGGAATTCATCCAATTCTCGCCAACAAGCTACTATTGAGAATGGCAGGGTAATGGTTCAGCCTATTCAACCATATCAGGGGAGACCTACCACATCAACCACCAATGCTCGCACGGTCAATCAGGCTCCAATGGTCAATCCTGCTCCACGGGCTAATTCCACGGGTAAGTTGCGAATGATTACATGCTACAACTGCAAGGAAGAGGGTCATATGTCCAGGGATTGTAAGAAACCCAAGCGGAGAAGGGATGGACAATGGTTTGCAGAAAAGATCTATCTGGTGAATGCTCAAGCACAAGGAAGGGAACTTGATGAAGAGGAGCTTGCATTTCTTGCTGATCCAGGGATTGCTGAACAAGACACGGTCACCACACAGAATGCAGCATACCAAGCAGATGATCTCGATGCGTATGACTCAGACTGTGATGACTTTCAATCTGCAAAGGCTGCTCTCATGGCAACTATCTCCAGCTTAGGGCCAGAAAAGAGATCTGAGGTACTTATTAATACCACCGATAATACCACTGATGCTAGTATTCAACCACATCAAGTTGTGCAAGAGAGTGCTGATTCGAATGAATCTTCGGTGGTGAGTCTTTCAAACGAGGAGACAAACAATGATAGCAATATCAATGAGAGTCCCCAGACTTTGAGTGAATCACAACCGGGACCCATTTCGCATACGCCTACTCCTGCTCAACAAGATTTGGTCATGGTTCCTGCTACATTACTTAGCCAAATGAATGCTGCACTCTTAGAAACCTTAGCTAAGAATAAGAATTTGTCTGATGAGCTTGCCTTAAGCAATGAGAAAGTTCAAACCTTAGAATTAGTGCCTTCGTCTAGCGTTCTAACTAATCCCGAATATGATCATTTTAGAAACAAACAAATGGATCACTTGCAAGAAATTGAAAATTTAAGAGCAAATCTGACTAATGAACTTAAAGAAAAGGAGTTAGTGGTCACTAATTTTCAAAAACTTCAAACGGATTTTGAATCACTAGAGTCTAAGAAGAATGAAATGGAGATTAATGCCACTAATAAGATTAGAAGTCTAGATTACTTGCTGTTAAGACAATACGCTGCTTCTCAACTAGTGCACTTATTTGATGCTTCGTTTAGAGAGTTTAACTTATCACGTCTAAAAGGCCTTCCCCCTAATCCACGGTATGCAAAACAAGCTTTAAGACATAGTCCTAGACTTTATAATGCAACTCAATTAGGATTGGCTTTAGACCCGATTGTTTTTCCCGATGATCGAACAAGTAAGGATCTAGTTGATGAGGATCGGTCATACAATTCTGCAAAATATCCCGAGTGTGATTATTTTAAATTGAATAAGGAGCTTGCAAAAACGGATTTTAGAATTCGCTTCCATATGGACAAAGATCTCATAACAGCACCGACCTACTTATTAGATGAAGAAAACCCTAGTACATTTCCTACACTTGTCAATATGGAAGGTCCTAAGGAAATTCCAAAGGATCTTCCACCTGTTAGCACTGTATGGTTAAACTTGCAAGAGATTAATCAATACTTTACTAATTTTGATAAGGTCATTTTGGAATGTACGACTTCAAATGGCTTAAACGCCGGAGAATGGGCTTTCGAACATATGAACGAGGTGTTTAAAAATGAGATCAATCCGTTTGTCGAAAGTCTAAAAGGAATTTTTGCATCTCTTAAAGAAAATCTTGTTTTTGAAATTGGTGAAGTTCAAAAAGTGTTTTATGAAATGGACACCACTTACGAACTACAACTAATTGAAAAAGAAAAGATTTTAACCGAATATGACCGATTCTTGTCTGCAGTAATCTCGTGTGATGTGCTTACTACTGTAAATGTTAATTATTCGAATGAGCTTACATCCGCTATGATTAATTGTGATGATGTGCATATATGTGATGATGTTTGTGATCTCTCTGTAAATGTTGTTGATACTGTAAATGAGGTAGATAATCATTCTTGTCACGAATCTAACGCTGAGTTTTTAAAGCTACAAGATTCTTACAATTTACTTTCAAAACGCTTTAATCAACTAGAACAACATTGTATATCTTTAGAATTAAAACAACAAACTCAAAATGAGGATCTTTTGATATCAAATGGTTGTGAAAACGGTGTTGAGACAAGTGACAAGATGATTGCAATTGTTAAGACATTAGAGGAAGAAATCATGAGATTGAAGAGAGAGGTATCATCAAAGGAAACATTAAAATTGGAACTAGAGGCTGCAGAGTCTAAAAACCAGGTCTTAGATATTAGACTTTCGTCTGTTCTAGGGGAGATGGATCGAACAAGACAGGGACTATCCGCTCTTTATGGTTCACTAGAAGAACGCTTCGCTTTTAATGCGGCACAGCAACAATCTTATGTTGAACAACTGAACCAAAAGTGCGAGGAAATCTCTGATTTGAACATCCTGCTCATTGACAAAAATATGGTTTTGGCTGAGTTAAAGGAGACACTTCTTCTCACCCGACAAGAAGTTGTTGATAACTTAGCTACCGACTCTGCACCGTCCACTAGTGCTCCAACAACCAAGTCAGTAGTGCTTTATAAGAATCCGCTTCATAAGAGAAACCCGGTTACCTACGATGATTATATGAGGAATGCCATTAAGCATGTCGATCTTCTTAGGGATATTTTAGACGATCTTTATGCCTTAGATCCCTCAAGTAGCGACTATTATTCGGCTCATGAATATGTTAAGCGAGTTCAATATTGCTTAGCATATTTGCAATACATAGGTACACCAGGTTCGGCACTACTTAATAATAGGCCCATTGCTGTCACTCCATTTAATAAGACTCCAGGAGCGAAACCGTCATTGGCACAATCAAGTAAGACACCTTTAAAATCTGTTGCTAATGTTCCCACTTTGCCTTCTACAGGATTAAAAGAGACTACTAAGGCTAAAGGATCGCCACTCAAGAAAGATAAGATCAAGCCCTCCACTAGTAGTGCCACAAAGAAGAAAGTAGAAGTCCACAATAGGAATGCTAGTTCAGTTTTAAATAAAAAGAATCATGTTAAGACTAAAAGCTCTGCGCCTGTCCAACAGCCTAAACCATTCGTGAATTCTGATTTGAATTGTTGGAATTGTAATGAATGTATGTTTTCCCAACGTCATGATTTGTGTCTGATTGATCACGTTAATGAAATGAATGCTATTAAGAATGGTCTTGAATGGAAGCCAACGGGTAGAACTCGTGCCCAAGTTGGCTGGCAATGGCGTCCCACTGGTAGGACCTTTACATTAGATGGTAAAATGTGCCCTTTAACTAGGAATGCATCCATTGAGGTTAGGTCTGAGCGTCCTTTAGTTAGGAACACTCGCACTCAAGTATGGAAACAGCGCCCTTTAATTAGGTCAGCCCTCACTATAGTGCCTATCAGTGAAGAAATACCTCAGGATTTAAGCCAACTAGAATCTACACCACCTATTAAGAAAAAGAAGGCTAGGAAATCTAAGAAACCTAGAGTTAGCAAATCTAAGATTATTAAATCTGTACCTGCTAATAACAAGGAACACTCAGATTCCGATACCTCTACATTGTCTTCGTGTGGTGATATTTTCAGGTGGTCCAAATCATCCTGTGGTATTCCAACGACTTGAAGTATGGGAATTGGTTCCTCTCCCTGACAAGGTCAACATCCTTACTTTGTTATGGGTTTATAAGGTTAAACTTGATGAGATGGGTGCGGTATTGAAGAATAAGGCTAGATTGGTCGCTAGAGGATATAAACAAGCCTTGGGTATAGACTTTGAAGAATCTTTTGCTCCTGTGGCTAGATTGGAGGCTATTAGACTATTCCTTGCGTATGCTGCTCATATGAACATGATCGTCTATCAAATGGATGTGAAGACGGCATTTTTGAACGGTGAACTAAGGGAAGAAGTCTATGTTAGTCAGCCGGATGGGTTCGTCAGTACGGAGTTTCCTAATCATGTGTACAAGCTTAAGAAGGCTCTCTACGGGTTGAAACAAGCTCCACGCGCGTGGTATGATCTCCTGTCAACATATCTCATTTCGGAAGGCTTCTCCAAAGGCAAGGTGGACCCCACTCTATTCACTCTTAAAGAAGGCAACGACATGATTCTGGTACAAATTTATGTTGATGATATAATATTTGCTGCCACTAACATAGAATTGTCAAATCGATTTGAGAAGATAATTTCCACACGCTTTCAGATGTCGATGATGGGAAAAATTTCATTTTTCTTAGGATTACAGATTTCTCAGAATCCCAGAGGCATCTTTATTAATCAATCCAAATATGCTCTAGAATCTCTTAAGAAATATAACTTTGAAAATTGTGACCCCGTGGACACTCCAATGGTGGAGAAATCCAAGTTAGATGAAGATAGGAATGGGACTATTGTCGATCCAAAACTTTACCGTGGGATGATCGGCACCCTTCTATATCTGACTGCTAGCAGGCCTGATTTGCAATTTGCTGTATGCATGTGTGCCCGGTATCAGGCTCGGCCTACCGAAAAGCACCTACATGTTGTGAAAAGGATCTTTCGGTATCTAAAAGGAACACTTCATCGTGGTCTATGGTATCCGAAAGATTCCTCTATTGCTTTAATATCATACGCAGATGCCGATCATGCTGGATGTCAAGACACGAGGCGTAGCACTTCTGGATCTGTGCAACTCCTTGGAGATCGATTGATCAGTTGGTCTTCAAAAAGGCAGAAAAGCGCTGCAATATCAAGCACGGAGGCTGAATACATCGCCATGTCCGGTTGTTGTGCTCAAGTCCTTTGGATGAGATCACAATTAACTGACTACGATTTGGGATTCAACAAAATCCCGATGTATTGTGACAACAAGAGCGCCATTGCCCTTTGCTGCAACTATGTTCAACACTCCCGGGCCAAGCACATAGACATTCGCTACCATTTCATTAAGGAGCAGGTGGAGAACGGAGTGATCGAGCTGTATTTTGTCACTACTGAGTACCAGCTGGCGGATATGTTCACCAAAGCCTTAGATCGAGGACGAATCGAGTTTTTGATCGACAAGCTTGGCATGAAATCATTCACCCCAGCGACTCTCAAAGAGTTGGCAGAAGAATCAGCTGAATAGTCGTGGTAAACTATTCAGAGTATCCTTTGTTCGTGATCATGTATATTATCGTAAATATATAAACCACAAAAAAAAATACAAAAATATAAAACCAACAAAAATCATAAAAAATATAAAACCTAGAAAAACCATAAAAATTATAAAATCAAGAAAAACCAAAAATATTTTTCGTTTTTAAAACGGGCATGTCTTTTAGTACGGTAATATTTACGGCCTTAGAAATGTCGATCAATATTGACACGGTGCCATAAATAGAGTCCGTATAAAAGTTGTACATTTTTAAAACATGCCCATTATGGCTTGTAGTTATTTCTGACTGCAACCCGGTTTTCATATTAAAGTCACGTATTTCCTTGGAAAACGTTGGCTCAGAACGGGAATTAATTTTCTCGGGCATGATTTACAAGCCAAATCATGCAAAGGGATCAAGTTTACTTTACAACTTGGTCTAACACGAATTTGTGTACGTCTCAGTGCATTAATTTGTTAAAATAAGAGAAATCTTATTCACACCACGAATCAAACTTTTTCAAGATATAAATTGGAAATGCTTTCATCAATATTTGACTCTTTAAACAATGACTACAGCTCTTTAAATAGAAAACGGGTCATCGTTTAAGGGGGAGAAAATAGTAAAATCATCTTCGTCATTAAATTGATTTTTCAAAAGTGATTGTGAAAATTAATGGCTAAATGGTAATTGAGTGGTTTTACTTTAGAAAACGACTTGTGTTCGTTCTAAGTGATAGGCATTGCTTTTAGATACTGGAGATATGCTAATAGATTGCGTTTGCTAAGTTGTGTGTAAGTTAAACAAGGGTTAAGAGAATTGAAAAAGTTAGAAACAAAAAGGAAAAGGAGAGAAATGTAGAGGGACTTAAGATGACATTGTGTTTAAGTTTTAAAAACTTGACCTAAGTCAAAATAAACACCCCGCCCCCTTCACTATTCTTTTTCACTGTATCACTATTTTCCTTGCCGCCATTGGTGAATAAACACACACAAGAACTCAAATCACTCGTTTATCACTCGTTTATCCATCCTATCCTGTTCTTTCGATAAATAAGGTAAATAACATCAATTATTTAATTTCTAATTCGTTTAAATCATGTAAATCCAATTGGTTAATTCAGATAATCAACTTAAATCTAGTTAGGGTTCGTTCGCCCCAATTTAGGCTTAATTGATTAGGGATTTATGGTGGGTTTTGCTCGGAATAGTTTAAATGATGTTTAAATTGCCTTAGATTACCTTAGAAATCACAAATGCGCTTAGAATTAACCTTATAGGCTGCGTTTTTGATGTTCCGGATGAACAAGGATAAGAACTTCCGAATGAAGGATTTTTTCTGAAAAACTTCCGAATGAGGAAGTTCCGAATGAAGGACTTCCGAATGAAGGAAGTTCCGAATGAAGAACTTCCGAATGAAGAAGTTCCGAATGAAGAAGTTCCGAATGAAGAACTTCTGAATGAAGGAAGTTCCGAATGAAGAACTTCCGAATGAAGGAAGTTCCGAATGAAGAACTTCCGGATGAAGGAAGTTCCGAATGAAGGAATGTTCCGGATGAAGGAAGTTCCGAATAAAGAACTTCCGAATGAAGGAAGTTCCGAATGAAGAACTTCCGGATGAAGGAAGTTCCGAATGAAGGAATGTTCCGGATGAAGGAAGTTCCGAATGAAGAACTTCCGGATGAAGGAAGTTCCGAATGAAGAACTTCCGGATGAAGGAAGTTCCGGATGAAGAACTTCCGGATGAAGGAAGTTCCGAATGAAGGAATGTTCCGGATGAAGAAGTTCCGAATGAGGAAAAGTTCCAGATGAAGAGTTGTTTGATTATTATTGTTTGCATGCTATATGTACTTGTTGTTTTATGTTATGAAATGTGTTATGCTTAGAAGTAAGAATGATATATATCTATATGTTTTTGTGCATCAACCTTTCATGTCTTATCTTAAGCAGATACAATGACTAATCCAACAGTACAAGCAATCCAAGAATCTAGAGAAGCCGATATTGCTAAAGCACGAACCCTTAAGTTTATACCCAACAACTACCGGCTGAAGCAAATCTCAAAATCCACTCACCATGGATTTAAAGTAGCCATTGCGATCCTTGATCAATCCCATTTTAAGAATGCTTTGAGAAGTAGTGCCTCGGTGCCTTATGAGTATATGTATGAATTTTGGGCTACCAAGGAAATCACTTCAAACAAGATCACCTTCACCATTGACAACAAGCAGCAGACACTCACAGTTTCAGACTTCCGTAAGATTCTTGGTATACGGGATACACCCAAAGGCATGTCATTCTCGAGGGATCCTACTAAAGATGAACTCATGGAGTTATTTGACGCTCTTGGATGTCCGGAAATACGAGTTGCGTCTGAGTTTACGACTGCTAAAGTAGGACAACCTTGGAGAGCATTGATGGGTATTCTCAGTAGATGTCTTACACCAAAAACGAGTGGCCATGATGCTCTGCGCAGTCCTATAATAAACCTGTTCTATGGCATGTACAAATCTGCAAATGCAGATTATGCATTGTTGATATGGGAAGAATTCACCTTTCAACTCTTCTATAACAAGAAGCTGAAGACAAACTTCTTTCCTTATCCTCGGTTTATCAAGCTTATCATTAATTATTTTATGAAGAATGATGCTACTATTGATAGGCGTGCAGCAAGTCGCTATCACACTGAAGAAGCTGATGATACTGTGGATCTGAGGCATGAAGGACCGTCTATTGGTGTGATTCCGGGTCCTATTCCTGATTACCTTCTGTCTGAGAAAATCAAAGGTTCTGCTGATTACAAGCTACTGCAGATAGAAATCAAGAAGCTGAAAGCAAACCTTCAGACTGGAGAAGACTCGTCTACAACGGTTAAGAGTAAAGGTAAACGCAAACAACCAGCTGCGTTACCTGAACCCGAAACCAAGAAGAAGAAGACAGAGGGTAAGAAGGGAAAGGGTAAGGCTGATGAGATGCGTCTACGTGACGAAGAAGACGTTGTTGATCCTGCTCTTGACAAGACAGAGAAACAAATGATGAAGATAGCAATTCAAAGGAGTAGGAAAGATACTGGCGGTAGTGGTTCAGGTGCAAGGGTAGATGTTGAGGATGAGTACGTGGAACCAGATGATGTTGATGAGTTTGGGTCACCTGAACATTATTCCACTTCGAAGGAGCCATCAATCCCTATTTCAGCAAGTGTGGAAAAGGAGTCTGTTGCTCCTACGATCATGGTGTCAACTCAACCCTTAGCAACTCAACCTCCACCCATACAACCCTTACCAACCAGACCGGCTTCAACACCATTTCTTCCACCACCGACAATTCCCATCCTTAGTACCGCAGTAACAACCGAGCCTCTCCAATCAACCCAGAGCAGCTCTGCAACATCTACCATGGCTGCATTGGTGATGGCCGAAATGTTGGATAAACATGTGGATAATCACAAACGCGAAATGGATGAACTTCGCCAAGAGTTACAAAGACGAGCTCAAAGTGAAGAAGCATTTAGGAGAGCCCAAGAGGAGATGATTGCTAGGTTCGCTGCAGATATGGAGGTGACTCGAAAAGCACATGCAGAAGAACTAGCTCGGGTTAAGCAGGCTGAGGCTGATAAGCATGCTGCACGTATCACCAGACTTCAAGCGATGAGGGATAAATACAAAGAGCAAAAAGAAGTACTTGAAGCCTCTGTGGAAGAAAGAGTGCAAGAATCAGTTGAATCCATTATGCCTAAACTGCGTGATGAATTGAAGACGCTAGCTGCTGATAACTTGTTGATCAAGTCATCCAATCCTTCAGAATCCGCCTACAAGATTGCTTATGACTTGACGGATTTTGAATTAAAGAAGATCCTTAAGGCTCGTATGGTGGAACTTGGATCGTTTGATAAGTCTAGGATTCAACGGGCTCTATACAAATCCCTGAATGATGCTATCATGGAGGATGATAGGTTATTCAAAACGTTTGGAAGTGTGGTACCTTATCACATTCTACCTGAAGAAGAAAGGGAAGAAAGTGAGCAGGAAGAGGGTACTGGTGAAGAGGAAGAGGAAGAAGAAGGAGAAGAAGAGGAAAAGGATGACGATGATGGTGATGATGAGGATAAGGATGAGGATGATGATGACGAGGATGAGGATGATGATGATGGCGATGATGGTGGTGATGGGAATGAGGAGAGTGCTAGGGGTAGTAACGGGGATGACAATCAGGATGATGATGGGGGTGAACAGCCTAAAGAGGGAGACAAGGTTACCAGCTCCAAGAAAACTGCTAAGACTGGAACCAAGTCAAGAAAGATGCAGCACAGAAGGACAAATCAACATCATCGGAATCAAGACGAACTAAGTGGCGCCACGATGTGAATGCCACTACAGCGTCATCGGTTCCCGGTGCCTCTATCGCTGTATCTTTACCTATTACCACTAACCCCATTAGTTCTGTTGTTGTTGCTCCTGTGATTGCAGAATCAGTAACGGAACCCGAAGCTGCACAACACTCACCAGTTCACGACACTGCCGAAATGCCTGAAACTGAACCAACAGATGTTCGCACTTCTACTCCTCTACAACAAGCACAACAATCTACGGTTCCTGAACCAAGCACACGAGACTGGGCAGACACGTTAGAGATAGACGAGACTGCACCACCACAGGCTTGGATCACGGCAGCAGCACAATATGATCTGATCACAGACACTGACAAAGATGTGTTGTATCTCCGTATCCGAAGTCCGATTGACTTATGTGCATTTTTTGCTCATGAGTATAAGACTTCGGTTACTCCATCCTTGGTGAAGAAAGCGCTGAAAGATAAGAGACTTCGTGCCAAAACCCGGTTAACCCAAATGGAGTTCGAGTATTATGCCGATGAGATCCTAAAGGCTCTGAATACCGTTCAACGGCCAGGACTTCATGAATCAGAAAGAGCTCCACCTCCAATGGATCCTTCTCAAGATAATCAGATTGCTCTTGACTTCTTCGTCACCAATGATCTTGTGTATCTACTGAAGGGGTCATCAAAGTACGCAACCTCCCTGACCTTGCTGAAAGCTGCCAACTGGGGGACAATACCCTTTATCGAGGAAAAGGTAAACCGACTCTGGGTCCCAAAGATAAATCGTAATTATGATATGTATGCTGTCATAGGTGCATCTCATTGGGACGAACGAGTCCGAAGGGCGTACAGGGGCTGCTGCCTAGTCAATTCTGGAAGTATCGTTAGATCCGATATCCGCATCTCCAGCATTTTAGGGTTGAAAACTGAATCCAAGAACGGCTATTATCATGTGACGGAGATTCGCTTGAAAAGGGAGGATGACAGGGAATACAAAATCCAGCAGGGAGATTTTTCCATCATTCGCCTTGAGGATATCGAAGATATGCTGCTTCTGATGACCCGAGATCAACTCACACATATTCCTCGTGAAGACCTCATTGCTTTGAATACAACACTTTGTATGTTCACACGAAGCGTTGTCATCAAGTCACGAGTTGAAGATCTTCAGTTGGGAGTCGAAAGCTATCAAAGGAAGCTTAACCTAACCCGTCCAGTGAATCAAGTGCTACCTCAACATGTAGAAAGATGTCCCTATACCGGCATTTCTGTCCCGAATTACGGCATCTTCTACTTGAACAGTCGAGGTTTAATGAAGTTTATGAGGGTGGGTGAGCTCCATAAGTACAGTGATGGGACTCTTCTACAAGTCAGAGGAAAGTTGGAGCATCTGAACTCGGGTGGGACTTTGCCAGAGATGACGGAGGATTGGCATCCGGGTTACCGGCAGATGGCGAAGTACGTGATCAAGAAGATTGATCAAAAGCTCCGTGAACGTAGATTGATGAGGAGCTTGGAAAGATTCGTTGGTGGAAGACCATATTTAGTGCACCACAAGCTACTGCAACGATCCATCTAATGGGTCGTACACTTCAGGTCCACTTTATATTGGTTTTCAATTGTGAATATGTATATCTGTGAATATTGTGATTGTACGGCTTGATGTAGTGTTAAGGTATGATAATTTTTCAAGAATTTCTCACGAGATTCTAAATCTTTCAAAATATATCATACTAAAGCACTACAACTATCCCTTATTAACTTAAGGGGGAGCAATAACTTGTTCTATGGCCAAACATTAATTTCATTTTTACCCAAAGACCGGTTAATCCATTCAATATCCCAAATATTAATGGTTAACATTTTGGATAAGGGGAGAAAATAGGATTAAGGAGACGTAAGTGATACTTGGCTAAAAGATGAAAAAGACTTAA
Source organism: Glebionis coronaria (assembly GCA_025667525.1). Taxonomy (NCBI): domain Eukaryota; kingdom Viridiplantae; phylum Streptophyta; class Magnoliopsida; order Asterales; family Asteraceae; genus Glebionis; species Glebionis coronaria. The sequence continues at coordinate 485,966,884 of CM046882.1, read as the reverse complement.
CGATTATCCAACTTAATATGTGTAAAGTACGTGTTAAGGGGGAGCGTTTTTGATGAACAAAACACCTAAAGGTACAAAACTTTTGATTTCAATATCACAAGTACTTTAGGTGATTTTCAATGATTTTTCATGGTGGCAATTCCTTCCTAAAACACGCTTAATTCACGACGGATGTGGTGACAAAAGGGTGGTAGGAATAGGTTTAGTCCAATGATTCATCAGAGCCGATGGAATCTTCCCAAGGACAATTCCCTAGATAGAATTAGAAGTCCTAGGAAAGTTGGAGAAAGAATGTGAACGTAGCTGAATGCCGACCAAGTACTTAAGCTAGCACTGGAACAATCACAACAAGGTGCTAGTGATGACGTATTGGTAAGCATTGAAGGGGTTGAAGAATGAAAAAGAATTGTAAAGATAAAGGGTGTAAAGAAAGAAGCCCTCCTTACAACTTTAGGCAGAAACCGGGTCAATACATACGCTATTGAGGTCATTTTTGCTAATGATTCTCGGTATTGAAGAAAGACATCATGGACCCAGTGATGCAATGCACAACCCTTCCTAGCTAACTCAAATATCTCTCAAAAGGTATTTGTTTTAATCACACGGAGATCAACACGTTATCTATTGGTTTATTCACTCCGAATAAACTGGTATTGAAAAGGTGGCACTCCTCTCCAGCCATCGCTCACTAAATCAAAACGCACAATCGAGTCTAGAGCCAAAAGATCATCAAAAGTCTCATTAGGACACTTTCCATTTATTCCTTGCTTTCTCACACACTGTGAAAAGTAAGAGATTTTCATGAGTCCTACGCAGTATTCCTGTAATATTGCCAGAACATCCGAGTAATACGCAAGTATTACAATGAAGATGGAAATCCTGCTTGAGCCAACATCAAACAAGCTCATGGTAGGTTACACGTGCGGTTCTTTTAGAACCAATCTTGTGAAAAACTGGAAGGTAACAGTGGTTTAATTCTTAATTGAACTTAAACTCGTTCCAGGCCTCTTCGCATTATCATATGATCTTGCCAGAACACTCAGAGTGACTCTTTATTGATCACAGTGACGAGTGGAAATCCTTCTAGTGTTAACATCAAACAGCACTTGGTAGGTGACGTGCAAGATTCTTTATGAGTTGAGCTCGTGACAACTGGAAAGCAACGATGGTGAAAATCTTAATTGAAATTCACTTGTTCCAGGTTTCATGAATTGACGGCTTCAAATCACAAGGATAATTTATCCAAGTGATCCACTCTTTATGTTCGCAGTCAGCTTTGGACGGTCGAATAAAGAGAACGGGTTTACCCGCGAAATCCTGTCAGGAAGTTACTTCTTTGAAACTATCCGTCACGGGTACGATATCTAATATCGTCCAACGGTCTTCACCGACCGGAGGTAAAATGCTACCGAATTAGAATAAAATGTTCAAAGCCATTTTATTCGTGTCGTTGCTGTGTACCTGTTAAAGACGGTGGCGTTGTTGTGTACCTGTTGAAGACGGTGGCGTTGCTGTGTACCAGTGAAGACGGTGGTGTTGCGGTGTACCTGTAGAAGTCGTTCCCACATGCTTATGTTTTTCTGCATCAAAGTTTAGCAAAAATTCAAGAAAGAACAAGATAAAGTCTTCTGCTGTACCAAACTCTGAAACTTTCGAGAATTCAACAAAAAGACATAAGTGTGTGGAACATGGAGTCACGAGAAGGCAAATTCACAAGAGAGGCAAAGATCGCACGTGAAAGGCCAAATAACAATGCTCTCTAGCCAAAGCCAAAAAGATCAAATCAACATATTCACAACAAAAGAAAGAAAAGAAGAAAAGACTACGAGCTAAAGAACGAAGACTTAGTATAGTATGCTAGGTTTAGAACTTTGTAACGTGGAGTGACCTCCCTTAGGGGGAGATTGTTAGAAATACGTTTTACGTATATTAGAAGTATCGGTCACTCCACAATATTATTAATGTTGTAATAGCTCGTAGTTAACAAATAGTCATTAGTTGCTTATTAAGTTAAGTAAGAACCGGTCCATGGGCTTGTCATGGACCGGCCCAAGCCCATGTAGCTTGGAAGTATAAATACCCCTTTCCACCATGGAAAGGGGTTGGTTGTTGTCACTTTTCTAGTTTCATTTATTGAAATAACACATAGTTTCTCTCACTTTCTCTCTCTAACTTTCTCTCTCTAGAAATCAACAAACCCCTTCATAGATTCATAGGTTATCAATATTCTACAAAAAAATTCAAAAAGTAATATTTTTCCTAAAAGATTACACCAAAAATATATTGTATGTATTGGTTTCCATAGTTTTTTACATACTTTATTTTCTTAAAAACTCAATAAATACAAAAATATTTTTGATATATTATTATATGTAAGTACATATACGTAGATACGGACACTCAATACACATACTTCCATAAGTATTGCTTTTGCAATACATCGTGCTTGGGGGCGTTCCGGTCCTAAGTACGTGTATCAATCAAATTTAATTAAGGCACAATAGATAAATACCATAATCTACTTGATCTTGAGAAAGAGGCCACTGTGTGGGGGGTATAAGGCGAGCGTATTAGACATTCTAAAGAAGCGGACTCTTAAGTGCTATGTGCCGCCTCGTTTCTCCGCTTCCTTGTGGGTCTTTCAAGAAAGATAGTGGTGAGTGGTGTGCCACCCAAGTATTACTTACATATATTATATTTTCTTGTGGATATTACTTATTGAACCTCGGAAAGGATAATCCCTTCTTTTCCAAAGTCGATCGAGAGCTCTTCTCTCACTCCTCGAGTTGAGTTGCATGCCCACTCGAGCGTGTACACAAATACCTTTTGGTGTAAGACCCCTTCCTCCCAAAATGAAGAACAAGAAAAAGAACAAGAACAACACCGTCCATCAAGCCGATCCCGAGCATCGTGCTTTGAACAACACAAAAGAAGCCATGGTCGCCGTTGATAATAGACCATTGATGGAGATCCTCCAATCAAATGTGGAGGGAAATGCCGATGCTATTGTTATACCCGAGATACCCGCAAACACCTTTGAGCTTAATACACATATGATCACTTTGGTTTCTTCTACACCCTTTTTAGGGGGACCCATGGATGACCCCCATGATCATATCAAGAAGTTTTTGTCCATATGCAATACACTTAAGTATAATGGGGTCTTGTTAATCCCAAACTTAGATCGATTAGCTTTGTGTTAACGAGATTGAATCTAGTTTAACACTTAGAGAAACTTTATTGTTATATGAACAATCCAAGTGTTATGTGGAATTAACACTTAAATTAAAGAACAAGCAGAAACAAATAAACCAAAATTTCACTCTTGATTAATGATCAAACTTGAGTACAATGAAAGTCGAATACTGAATAATGCGTATATACTATAAACCCTACGACCTCCTTTTATAACATAAGGAGTCGTGTACAATGGATAACCTATCAACTATTCTATGAAAAGATAAATATAACAAATACAATATTGAGTATATATTTTCTTCAAATAATAAACGTGTTGACTAAGTTTTCCTATCAGTGCTTGGACTTCTTCTTGTCAGCGCTTGGATATCTCTTGTCAATGCTTGATCTGTCAGCGCTTGATTTCTTCCTATCAGCGTCCAATTAACTCTTGTCAGCGTCAAGTGTCTTGCCTCATTTTATTCCCAACAATCCTCCCCTAAACTTGATATCTACTCTAGTAATCAAGTTTCTGAATAAAAACTAAGTACAAGGAGGATTCTTACAAATACAAATCACTTTTTAATTAGATAATAAATAAACCTAATTAAGTTTTTGCCAACATCACTAGTGTAATCCATTTCCAGCTGTGTAGACACCATCTTCTTCAAAACTTCCTTGGACATAGGATATTGAGCATCCACAAGAAGATATTCTGAAAACTTGATTGTGCTCAAATGGTAAACTCCAGCTGCTGAATGTAGACGCCATTGTAGTCCACTGATATCATCCAAATCCAACCATATTGTATCTGCTTCATCTGGTTCAATCATCCTTTTAAAGGATGTCCAGATCTTTATTTCATTGACTGAAGTAGGTGCTTCAGCCTCATACTTGGCCTTCATCAATGTCCAAAGATCTACCAAGTCTTCTCTATCCAGGCTTGCAAACAATGAGATCAAAGAAGTGAAAGTATGTACCTTCTTACCATATCTGGTAATCATCCAGAACCCACTTGCATCTTCTTCATAGTGAACTGTTGGTTTTCTAAAATCCAAAGGTAACACCTCTGCAACATGTGAAGGTTCCAATGGTGAGAGCTTAATGCTCTTTATGATAAATGCTTCACTAGGATCCACTTGATCAAGAACTGGGAACTCAATAGGAACTCCCTTCTTCACTGGTCTTGGTGCAATAGAAGCCCTTTGGATCTGCAAATTTTCTTCAATCTCTTCTCTCCTTTCATCTGAGAGAAGCCTTATAGTATTTTCTTCACAAACTCTTAACCAAATCGGATAAGCACGATGTTCCAATTCTGCAAAAGAGAGTCTTCTCAACCTATCAAAGGTCCATCCACCTTGATGACACCTGAGCAACATGTAGTACAACTCTCTTCTATATCTCTTGAGCTCAAAAAATACCTTGTTAGCCTTATGCTTCAAAATTATTTTGCAGTCTTCCTGCACTCTCAACAAGATTTCCAATCCCCATATTTGTCCAGTGATGGACATCTCTGGATGCTCTATTGTCTTATTCTCCAATGCAAAGTACATCTCTCTAACTTCAGGCATATCAAAATCATCTTTGCCTTTTAACTCTCTTAGCCTCTCCTTGGCTAAGTCATCCTCACTATACTCTAACCTTTCTGGATCCTCTATTATCATCACACTGGATCCAGAACTCTCATCATCATCACTACCCTCTTTTTCTTTCTCTGTGGTAGCCCAATCCTGTTCTTGCAGTTGTGCAGCCAAAGCTTGATCAAATTATATTTGGGCTGCATTCTTCATTGGCTTCTCAACTTCCACTAAAACTGCTTTACCCTTGTCATTTGCTCCAATAGCTGGTAAAGTAGTTGTTGGTACATGTGTTGAAACTTACCTAATGATAACTGGTGGTTGGGATACACCAATTATATCTATGGACTTGTCAACGCCTTCTTTACTCTTGTCAACGCTCAAACTTTGAACATCAACGACTGAATTTGTAACCTGTTCCATCAACTCCACAAACGATAGCTTATTTGGAGTGATCATTGAGACATCAATATCAGGCTTCTCCTTCAAGCTAGCCGAAGCTTCAGCAACTTCCATCTGTTTTGTACAAAAAGAACCACCTTCTTCATCTTGTGATCCCTTGTCACTCAAGTTGAAAGGTTCTGTTGGTGCATCCTCCTCCCCTTTGTAAGAATCCTCCCCTGATGAAAGGACTCTTGCTTGCCTCCTCCTAGCTTGGACAATCTCCAAAACAACTAGTCTCTCCCTCAATTGCTTGAGTTCAAGACCCTGACCTGTGACTATCTGTACAAGGTCTTCATTTTGCTTTTGCAAGCTAATGCAGGCCGCCGTCAATTCCAAAAGGGTGTAAGGTTCCAATCTGCCCTCCTCTAGAATGGGAATTTGACCTCCCAAAGTAGACTCATGGGGCATGGATGGGGTCTTAATGACGTTAGGACTATCTTGTCCTACATCTAAGCTAGAACCAATAGTCCCAGCCCCACCCATGTCACCAACCACACTTGTGGTGGTGGTTCTCTTTGCTATATGGCTAGGACCACCAGAGGAGAACACTCTGACAGTCCTTTGGCGTTTTTCCAACCTATAGTCTGGGGGTGTAGAAGAGAAAGTGGATTGAGGGTCTGTGTGGATGATTGGGGGTGTCTGGGTTTGTGGTAAAATGGTGTCAACGTTTGGATTGGTAGTGTCAACGCCAACATTGTGAGTGTCAGCGTCGAAGGGTTGTGGGTTAATTTCCTTTTGCTGGGGTGATGGAGGTTGTGGGTTTGCTGCTGCCTCAATGACAGCAATCATGGTTGGGGTAAGGGGTAGGTCTTTGAATGGTTCAGTGTTCATCTTTCCAAAAATTGCTTTCTTTTGAACAAGGATCGTACAAAAATTGTCATGATCCCTATTGCAGTATCCTTGCAAGTCAAAAACCATTTGTAAAAACCTAGGGTAAGTAAGAGTCATCTTGTTACCCTTATTATGACACGTGCCATCAAAAATCATTTTTGAAAAATTATAATTTTGCCCAGTTGCAATACACACAATGGCACTACCAATAGAACGGTTGATTTCATTATGTGAGGAGCATTTGGGACTCAAACATTGAAGGATGACATGTATAAGGTACTTCCAAGCCAGGGGAAATTGTTGTTTTGTATATTTGTTTAAAAGGCCTTCTGGAGGCAAAGGATAACCCAAGGCGTGGAGTCCTTGCTCTAGCTCTGCAATGGGAAGGGTAGTTATACCATCTGCATCATTAAGATGCAAAGCTTTGCGAACCAAAGATTCAGTAACCACCCATGGAATCTGATGAGACTGCTTTTATACATAGTCTCATCGTCCAAAACGGGCTTAAAATGCATTAAATATCATCAAAATACCCAAATATATGCTTGTGTTTGTTGCTTGTGTATTTTAGGTACGGATATTGAGAAAATGACAAAAGATCACAAGAATCAGTCAAAAACGAACACGGGAAACGAAGCCGCACGATGAACCAAGCCCTAATGAAGAATTTTCCAAAGAAAACCCTTGAAGATTTGAAGAATTATGAAGAAGGGTCCTCCAATATGGAAGAATTGACACTTTATACCCTTGTATCTTCATAATTACAAGTTTGGTCCCTAAAGTTTGTCAAAATTACAAAAAGGACCCTTAACTTTGACGAATTGGCAAATTTAGTCCCTCAACAAAACTAAATTGTCAATATTGGTCCTCCAAGAAGTCAACAAACAAGTCAAAGCCTTGAAATATGAAGACATGTCAAAAACAGTCCTTGAAGAATGCAAGTTATGCATTTTAAGTCCTTGTTTCAAGTCTATAAAGTATTTGTGCCAAAAATGCAAAGATGCCAAAGTTGATTTACAAAGGAAATAAGTTTAGTTGCTGTTTATACAAAATGAAGAAAGAGTGAAAATAGGGGGCCAATCCTGCCAGACAGCCAAACCTACACCCTCCAATCATCACTCTCCACGTCACCCCACTTAAACACTCCACCAATCACCACCCTCCACTTCACCACGTCACCCTCCTCTCACATTTTAAACTGATTAAATTAATCAGTTTATTAACTTCCCTCCCAAACACTTATTTAAATACAATCACCCCCAAAACCGGGTTAAACTCACCCTAATCCACCCTTAAACCCTAATAATCCCCAGGATGAACAATGACTAAATCAAAGGGGTTTTTGCTAAAACCTTCCAGTTTGCTAATTAACTATCACTTAAACCCAAACCCACCCTTAACCACCTATCACCATCGACCAAGGCCCCTCCCACATGGTCCCCTGCAACAAAAAAACAAGACTTGGCAGCAAATCAACGTCCCCATTTGATTTCGTGTTCCCCAATAGTTCATTGGACGCCTAGGATCATTTTTACATCATTTTCATGCCACAACCAGCCAAAGAATTCACATGGCACTCTTGACCCAATTCAAAAATTGGAATCTAACTGGCATCTTCAAATATTCGTCAAGGGCAAAGTTGGGAGTTCAAGTTATTAGGGTTCAAGCTTCTATTCAGTTCTAGAATCATTTGTAGCCTATTATATAAAGGCCTCATAGGACTTTAGTTTAGCTGTTCTTTTTTCCTTCTCCTTGGTCAAAACCTTGTAAAGCCAGTTTTATTTAATGAAATGAAATGGTATTGAGTTTGTGACGAGAAACAAAAGAGCCACATTTACTTTCATTTGCATTTTTAAATTTTTCAAGTTAAAATTTTATATTAAGTTCCTGTTTGGTGACTTAAGCTGTTAAGTTGTAAGTATTGGGTCCAAGTCTTTTAAGCTGATCACATAAGCCTGATAATCTTGTTGATTATCAAGCTTAAGTGAGGGTTAAAACTCTTGTTGATATATTTGTTACTCAAGTTTTAAGAAAATAAAAAAAATCAGTTTTTTTTATTTTTAGTCAAATAAGCCATAGGCAGCTTAACTAATAAGCTGGCTTATAGCTTATTTGCTTTGTGACCAGCTCACTCTACTTGTTTTCTTTCCTGGTTTGTTGTGGTTGTGTAGGGACAAAACCAAAAAGGGGGGTAATCAAGACCCTCAATTTCCATTTTCACCTTTTTGTACCAAGTAGCATCAACAGCCCAAGGGTTCTGCTCAGGCCCCAGCCTGATTGGAGGTGACTAGCAGTCACTGAGGGACCTGGATGTAGGTCCCTCTAGGTAGCATTCTATTTTCTTTATTTTCAGTTTCATTTTCAGTTATTTGTGATTTGCATGAAAGTTGTGAAAAGTGTTTAAGTGTTTGATATATGGTATGCTATTGCTCATGTTAGGTGTTTGATGCATGTTTAGATTGATTGGAATCAATTTGGTTTGAATTTGTTTAGATTTGGTGTTAAAATCTCATTTTTCAGTATACAAAGTGGTGTTTGGATTGGGGTGTAACATTGGATAATTGTTGTTAATCTTGTGTTTAAACCTGTCTTTTACACTTATTAGGGTATTGTTAGGTAGTGTATGTGCTTAAGTTTCAGTTTGGTAAGGTTTTAAAACATTTGCATGCTTTAAAATTTGGAAAACATATCCTGAATCAGTCAAGTCCTTATTGTGCATGATTTTTGTGGAATTTGTGCATGAAATCTTGATAAACAGCTAGAATCTAGGTTGTTTGAGGGTTGTGAATTGCTTATATGTGATTTTGTGGATTTGTATGCAAGCTTTTTGAGTTTGAAATCTCTCTTTGTGCACATTGAACCAGCAAATCATATCAGACCTTCATAGCCATATCAGAAACTTGATTTGGCACTTTTGTGTGATATTTTGTTAAGTGACTTGCTTGATTTGTGTTTGCATTGACTCCCTACACTCCAACTGAGTGTAGGGGTGCCCTATTGTCCAAAAACAACACCAAGAATCAAAGAATCAAGACCTCTTGTTTCTGTTTTCACAAGTGAAGAAACTGTTCTTCTTTGTGTTTTCAAAAATTTAAACTGGGCACGTTTTTCAATCAATAGGGCTTAATCTTGTTAAAAATTAGATTTGTTCTTGTGTTTTTGAAGTTTAAAAAGTCACAGGATTGAGTTTTAAAAAAAAAATAAAAAAAAAATAAAAAGAGCAAAAAGCTCCTTGGCCTGGACTCGAACACGGGACCCCTCGTTGGAGGACTATACGTGTTAACCAGTGATCCAAGTGCTTTTCTATGCACATCTCTCATACCATTATCTATTTAAGTAGTCTCTGTTTAGTAGCTTATTTAAATGGCAGCTTATTAAAAAGCTTATTCTAGCTTATTTTCTTAGTTTTTTTTTAAGTTAGCATTTTTCCTTGATTCTTATTAGGATTTAGCACTTTTTGGTTCAAAAATATTATTTTTCCCGTTTTTATTTAATTTTTTAGGATTATTTTTAGTTTAAATTTTAGAAAGTAATTTTAAAATAGAAAAAGGTATTTTAAAAATCTAAAAAAATAGTTTTTAGGTTTTTGATCATATTTTTGAGGTTTACAGCTAAAAAAGTTTTCAAAAAGTCTAATTTTTTATTTTATTGGATTTTAGGGTTTTTAACTAACTTTAAAATTTAATATAAAATTATTAAATAGGTTTTAGAAACTTTTAATTGCATTTCTGTCTTAGTTACAATATTTTAGATTTTTGGTAATTTTTTAGAATTTTTTATGAACTTTGAATTTTTTTGAATATTTTAATATTATTTTATTATTAAAAATAGAAAGTTTAATTTTTTAAGTTTTTACATTTTTCCCAGGTTAAAGACACTTAATTAGGAGTTTTGTAACTTTCCAAATATTTTTAGGACTTTTCAATTATTTTCTAGAATTAATTTAAGTTTTAATTGATTTTAGTAGTTTTTAAGGGTTTAAAAATAGTTTAATTTGGTTTTAAAATTTTAAAAAATACTTTTTAGCTTAATTAGGACATTTTTGAGGTTTACAAACTTTAAGATCTTGTTTAGGGCTTTTTAATAATTAATTGTGATTTTTAGGGCTTTAATTAGCATTAAAAAGTCATTATTTAATTAATTAAAAGGTTTTAGCAAGTTTGGATTTTTGTAAACTCTTAGAATATTATTGTGGATTTTTAGTAATTTTTAGGAATTTTTAGGTTAAAATTTTAAATTTTGCACTATTTACGGTTTTGCGTGATCGCCTTTTTCGTCTTAGTTTAATTCGTTTTCGTAACCGTCTTTCTCTTCTAATCCCATTTCTTTCTTTCATTTTTCAATCATATAATCAAAATCAATTCAATACACAACGCACTTGCCTCCTTGGGAAACGAACTTGGACTTATTTGGTCATTAGTGCTCGGTTTTCCTAAACCGACACTTAACGCTTGCCACTACTTTGCCTCTCTTTTCCTAAAGGGTTGCAAAAAGCTACAATCATTTTGGCGATGCTGCCGGGGAGGCGTGTTGTGTTTTGGTTGAACAATTGTTGTTTTTATATATAGCCATAATAGTATTTGTATTAGTAGCACTCTACTAATACGTATTATCGGTTTTTCGTTTTTTTGTGAATACTATTACTATATTGTATACGTAGAACAATAAATTTACAAGTACTCCAAATACGTGAGAAATCACAACCTTGACTTGGGAGGTCATTACCCAATCATTGTATTCGAATCTCAAACCAAAGAAAAAAGGCAAAAATAGATAAATACTTTCGTGAAGCTCGACTTTGAAAGATACAAACTATAAGGTGGGTATAAGGCGGTTGTATTTCACGACCTAAAGGAAAAAGGCTCTTAAGTGCTTCGCGCCGCCTCGTTTCCTCCGCTTGCTTGTGCGTATTTTGATTTTGAAAGCTAAACGAGGGTTTTGCCGCCCAAAGTATTACGTAAGTATCATATATATTTTCTTGGTTTCTATTGATTAAACCCTCTTGAACGATTTGGTGTTCCACCATCGTTCTAAAGTCATCGAAGGCGTTCACTTCACGTGTTCGTTTTCATTCCTTGAGGCTTCTTTAATCGAGAGATTTGATTAAGGAGGAGATTTGTAGATTTTGGTCTACCTAATACATTCCAAAAATCCAAAAAAAGTAAAAACAATCAAAAACCACAAAAAAAATTGAAAAAGTAAAAACACCAAAAAGAATCTTCTTTGCTCACCCTCTCGTTGTACGTGACGTTTATGCAAACTCGCTCCAAAGCAAGACGTGCTCGTAAACGAAGAAACAAATCAATCACTCCTTCTAGTGAGGAGTCTCCTATTGACGAACCCATTGTAGTGAAAGAAGCACCCATGGCTAATCGAACTATGATGGAGTTGCTTCAAGCACCCACCGAGGGTTATGGAGAAGCGATTGTGATTCCCGCTATCCTTGCGGAGAATTTTGAGGTTAAGACGGGTTTGTTGTCCATGATTCAAAACAACAAGTTTCGAGGTGACGAAAAGGACAACCCTCATAACCACATTCGCCAATTTAATCGTCTCACCGCCACTTGCAAGTTTAAGGACGTCTCTAACGACTCGATTAAGATGATGCTTTTTCCGTATTCCTTAGCGGGGCCTGCAAAAATTTGGTTAGAGAAAGAGCCACCCAATTCTATATTGACGTGGAAGGATCTCGTTTCAAAATTCGTGAACCAATTTTTTCCGCCCTCTAAGACTACGCACTTGAAAAACGAGATTTCAAAGTTTTCGCAAGAGTATAATGAGAGTTTTTCAACGGCTTGGAATAGGTTTAAGGAAATGTTGCACGAATGTCCTCATCATGGTTTTTCCGACTTGCATCAAATCGACACGTTTTACAATGGCTTGAACGATCATGAGCGTGATTATCTTAATGCCGCCGCGGGTGGTAATTTTTTGTGTAAGACGGTCGAGGAAGCATTGTTAATCATTGAGAATAGGTCTAAGGTCTATAGTCCTCGTAGCACGTCGAGTGCTCGTAAGACTTCGTCTTCGCCTTCGCCTTCATTGTCACACACCGTTGATGCTTGCCAAATCGAGGCTAATTTGGAGAACAAGATTTTTGATAGGCTTAAGGGATTGTTAATTGAATTTAAAGTTGGTGAACAACCCACTCCCGCTACGGCTAAAGCGGTTGAGGTTTCTTGTATGTATTGTGGTGGAGCTCAAGATTATTCCGAGTGCATTACCAACGGTGGTAACACTTCAAGTGCCTTCTCGGCCGCGGGAACTTATAACCAAAACGGTCAAGTTCCCCGCACTAATCAATTGACTCCACCGGGTTTTCCACCAAATCAAAATGCTAACAATTATCGAAACAATCAAGTTGGTTACCAAAGCAATCAAAGGAACAATTTCAAGGGTAATAACAACTATGGGAATCAAGGAAGTAGTAGCCAATTGCAAAATCAAAACCAAAACCGTAATTTTCAAAACAGGAGTCAAGCTCTTCAAAATGTTTACACTAAAGAACTTCCAATGGACTTTTTGAATTACGCTACGGCAAATGATAAGATTTTGCAAAACATTCAAGAGCAATTGGCTAGTCAAGCTAGGGACACGGCTAAAAACACCAAGGAGTTAGCTAATTTTGTGAAGGAAAATCTTAACATGAGAAATGAGTTGAAAAATGATTTTGCTAATCAAATTAGAGGTCAAAATAATAAGATTGAACAAAGTCATGCTAGGCTTGAACAAAGAATTGACCAAAAAGCCGCTAGTCAAGATCTTAAGTTTAATAGTCAAGATGCTAAGCTTAATGCCATTTTAGAAGCCGTCATGGGGAACAAAGCCTCTACTTCGAGTGGTCTTCCTAGTAACACCATATCAAACCCGAAGGGAGAGATGAAAGTGATTACCACACGAAGTGGTAAGACACTTAAAGAACCGACTCCTCAACCAATTACTCCAACGGTGGAGGAAATTGAGGAAGAACCCGAGGTGGTGGTCGAAAAGGAGCATATCTCTAGCCCACAAAGTACCGCTCATGCCACACCTACGGTCGACCCTTTACCAACACTGGAACCCGAAATTCCAAAGGCTATGCCTATGCCCCAACCCACACCACCCTTGCCTTACCCATCGAGACTTAGGAAGGAGAAACGACAAGAGCGCGACAACTACCAATTTGAGCTTTTTATGAAAATGTTTCGTGAGTTGCACCTTAATGTGAGTTTCGCCGATGCTTTGGTCATGATGCCTCGATTTGCCGCTAACTTTAAGAGTATGTTGAACAACAAGGAGAAATTGCACCAATTGTCTAGTTGTTCGCCGGTTTATCTTAATCGCATACCTCAAAAAGTCGGTGATCCCGGTAAATTTTTGATCCCTTGTGCAATTCAAGATATGGAAGAATGTTATGCCTTGGCCGATCTTGGTGCTAGCATTAACTTGATGCCACTTGCAATATTCAAGTCGCTCAATCTTCCTAATCTTACTCCTTCACTAATGTCTATCGAGTTGGCCGACCATTCCACGATTCGTGCATGTGGTTTGGCGGAAGACGTTTTTGTGAAAGTGAGGAAGTTCTACTATCCCGTAGACTTTATCGTCGTTGATATCCCCACGGATCCTCAAGTTCCTCTTATTTTAGGTCGTTCGTTTTTAGATACGTCTATGGCTTTAATTGATGTGCATGCTAGAAAGATCACCTTACGTTTCAACGACGAGGAACTTGTTATAAACGCAACTCAAAATTCTCAACTTTCTCATGTTTATTCTGTTGCTACCATAAACCTCGTTGATATGATCGACGTGGTTTGCGAGGAATTTTCACAAGAAGTTTTAGGGTTTGGTGATGAAGAAACTAGTGGCAATCCCACTATGTTAGATCCAATTCTTGATAATTCGACACCAACCTTCACTCCTTTTGAAGGTGGCGGTTTTACGTTGGAAGAATGCAATGTTCCACGTACTTGTGACGAAGACCTCGACAACGATGAGGACTTCTCGATTATCAAGGATTTTCTTAACGATTTCTCATTTCCTCCACCCGAGGAGGTTATGAGTATCGAGCCCAAATCTTCACTTGAGGAAGCACTTATCCTCGAGTTGAAAGATTTACCTCCTCACCTCGAATATGTCTATTTGGAGGAGGACGACAAGTTGCCGGTTATTATTGCGAAGGATCTTTCGAATGATGAAAAAAACGCACTTGTCGATGTTCTAAAGGATCACAAAGGGGCGATTGCGTGGAAGTTATCCGACATTAAGGGAATCGATCCCAAGTTTTGTACCCACAAAATCTTAATGGAGGAGGATTTCAAGCCCACAATCCAAAGTCAAAGGAGGGTGAACCCCAAAATTCACGACGTCATCAAAAAGGAGGTCCTTAAACTCCTTGACGCGGGAATGATTTACCCTATTTCCGATAGACCTTGGGTGAGTCCTATTCATTGTGTCCCTAAAAAGGGAGGGATGACCGTTGTGCCAAACGATGCCAACGAGTTAATTCCCACTAGACTCGTGACCGGATGGAGAGTGTGCATTGACTATCGAAAGTTGAATGAAGCCACTCGAAAAGACCATTTTCCCTTGCCCTTCATGGACCGAATGTTGGAGCGTCTTGCGGGAAACGATTTCTATTGCTTTTTAGATGGTTTTTCCGGTTACTTCCAAATTCCCATCGATCCTCGTGATCAAGAAAAACTACGTTTACATGTCCATATGGAACGTTTGCCTATCGTAGAATGCCATTCGGACTTTGCAATGCACCGGGAACCTTTCAAAGGTGCATGATGGCTATTTTTCATGATATGACGATAAGACGATGGAAGTCTTCATGGATGACTTTTCCGTGTTTGGTAATTCGTTCACTTCGTGTTTGTCGAATCTAGAGAGAATGTTAAAACGTTGTGAGGAAACCAACCTTGTGCTCAATTGGGAAAAATGTCATTTTATGGTTAAGAGTGGAATCGTCTTAGGGCACAAGGTCTCGAAAGCGGGGATTGAGGTAGATCAAGCTAAGGTAGACGTCATCGCCAAATTACCTCATCCCAAAACCGTCAAGGGAGTTAGGAGTTTCCTAGGCCACGAGGGCTTTTATCGTCGATTCATCAAGGATTTTTCAAAGATTTCTCGACCCATTACACATCTTCTTGAAAAAGAGGCACGTTTTATCTTTGACGAAGATTGTGTACGAGCCTTTGAAATCCTTAAGAGGAAACTTACCGAAGCTCCCATTCTTGTTGCTCCCAATTGGAACCTCCCCTTTGAGCTCATGTGTGATGCTAGTGATTATGCTATTGGGGCTGTTTTGGGGCAACGTCATGATAAGCACTTCTTGCCTATTCACTATGCTAGCAAGACGATGACCGAGGCTCAACTTAAATACACTACAACGGAAAAGGAGTTCCTTGCCGTGGTGTATGCATTTGAGAAGTTCCGACCTTACCTCGTCTTGACGAAATGCATAGTGTATACGGACCATTCGGCTATTAAGTATCTTATGGCAAAGCAAGATGCTAAGCCTAGATTACTTCGTTGGATTCTCCTCCTTCAAGAATTTGATCACACCATTGTTGACAAAAAAGGAGCCGAGAATCTAGCGGCCGATCATCTTTCTCGTTTGGAAGATCCTCACCAAAGTGTTTACGAGCCCAAGGAAATCACCGAAACATTTCCGCTCGAGACACTTGGTGTAGTGAATTCTAAGCTTGATTCTTCTACCCCATGGTATGCGGATTTTGCAACTTACCATGCGGGCAACTTCATCGTTAAGGGTATGACGACTCAAGAAAAACTAAAATTCTTTCGTGACGTCAAGTTCTACTTTTGGAACGACCCTTACTTGTTTCGAACTTGTGCGGATCAAATCATCCGACGTTGTGTATTTGGCACCGAAGCTTCTAACATCCTTAGAGCTTGCCATGAGGGACCCACGGGTGGTCACCACGGTGCTAATCTCACGTCTAAGAAGGTGTTTGATGCCGACTTCTTTTGGCCTACTATTTACCGAGATGCACAAGATCTTGTGAAGTCTTGTGATGCATGCCAACGACAAGGAAAAGCCTCACAAAAAGATGAAATGCCACAAAACATCATCCAAGTGTGTGAGATCTTTGACGTTTGGGGTATAGACTTTATGGGGCCGTTCCCATCATCTCGTGGTAATAAGTACATTCTCGTTGCGGTTGACTACCTTTCTAAGTGGGTGGAGGCCAAGGCCTTGCCCACCAATGATGCTCGTGTGGTAGTCAAGTTTTTGAAGCAATTGTTTTCTCGGTTTGG
The DNA here is from genome assembly GCA_025667525.1 of Glebionis coronaria. Taxonomy (NCBI): domain Eukaryota; kingdom Viridiplantae; phylum Streptophyta; class Magnoliopsida; order Asterales; family Asteraceae; genus Glebionis; species Glebionis coronaria. The sequence continues at coordinate 485,950,592 of CM046882.1, read as the reverse complement.
AACCCCTCGTGCTATCATAAGCGATCGTGGAACCCATTTTTGTAACGACCAATTCGAAAGGGTTCTAAGGAAATATGGGGTTACACATCGTCTTTGTACGGCTTATCACCCACAAACGAGTGGGCAAGTCGAGGTTTCAAACCGAGCTTTGAAGAGGATCTTGGAGAGATCCGTTGGGGAAAACCGACAAACTTGGTCGGATAAGTTGGACGATGCTTTATGGGCCTTTAGGACCGCTCATACGACGCCCATTGGGTGCACTCCCTATAAGCTTATGTATGGAAAGAATTATCATTTGCCTATCGAGTTAGAACACAAGGCTTATTGGGCCCTAAAGCATTGTAATGACGACATGGAGACCGCGGGAAAACACCGGAAAATGCAATTGAATGAATTAGATGAATTGAGGGACATTGCTTATGAAAATTCATTGATTTATAAAGAAAAGACTAAAAAGTTGCATGATTCTAAAATTAAAAACCGGGTTTTTAACATTGTGGATCAAGTTTTGCTTTTTAATTCAAGATTAAAAATCTTTTCCGGTAAGTTGAAATCCCGTTGGTCCGGTCCATTCACCGTGACTCAAGTGTTTCCGTATGGGACCATCGAGCTAGCTCAAGATGATGGTCCTAACTTCAAGGTGAATGGACATAGGTTGAAGCACTACTTTGGCGGGGAAGTTCCATCCTTGAACTACCTCGACCAAATCACTTTCCCCAATGATAATTAGTATTGAGGGGATCGAGTCGAGCTCATGACTCGGTAATAAAAAACGAGGTGCCTCGTGGGGGAGTCCCATGCTTATCCTATGTACATATTATCGCTTTCTAATGTAGCTTACGTGTGGGGATTTGTGCCCTTCCAACCTTTGTTCCGTGGTTGTTTGTGATATGTGGTTTTTAGATCATGATCTTCACGATTGGAGCCTCTCGTGTTCGTTTTATGGGAGCACTCGATCGTTTGCTTTGGAGACATTTCTCAATATCCATGATATATCCTTTTGATGTTCTAACCTTAGGTTTTTAGCACACTTCATAAATGGCTATTAATTTATTGGTTACACCCTTTCCATGCTAGATTAGGCATTCGACTTCGTCTCTAGTATGGGGGTTTCCAACCCTTAGAATCGAAACATTGAGGACAATGTTTTACTTTAGTATGGGGGGTGAATAGATACTTGCCTTGCCAAACCTTCACGCTTTCCAAAGTTCATCTTTTTGTTTATCGTTTTGTTGCAAAATAAGGCTAAAAATGGCCAAATTTTAAAATTTTTCTCATGTTTTATAAGTGTTTGAAGACACGAATGTAGGTTTTCCGATGGCGAGAATAAGAGTAATTTTTGACTCGACCGTGCGTGTTGAGCACTTAGCTTTGATTCCTTAACTACACATTAGGCTAAGTCTCTTAAATGAGGACGAGAAATGATAGAGTTAATTATAAGTTACTATGCTAAACGTAGAATACTCGTATTCTTTCAAAAACTCATGTGTTCTCGTTGTTTGCTTATTCTCCCTTCGCATGTAAATATTTGCTTAATAAATATTGACTTAGCGGTTTAATTAGGATTGTTGGGTTTCTAGTCTTTTCTAGTAGCTTCCGTGTAATTAAATTGGGAAGACATTAAGGTATCGCCAGCGTCACGGTTTTGAAGTATTGGCACCCCAATAATCGAAAGCTTCACCTAATAATAAGATTTCAAGTGCTCACCTAAATCTAGCAAACAATTTGAAGCCCCACAAGGCCTAAAATCTATGCAAAATTGAAAGTGAATCAAGCCTTAATCTTCGAAGCTTTAAAGATCCAAAATTCGATTTAGCGTGAGGATATACGTCTTTGGCTAATAAAACCACCGATGAGGCGGATAATAAAAGGCAAGGCAAGACCGAAGTCATAATAAAAGCTTCATGGCGAAGTTGAATAAAAGATGGAGGTAAACCAAATATAATAAGGCCCTTCCATTAGGGGGCGTATAAAAGTCTTGGTAATAAGTCTCATGTTCAAAACCGTTATAAAACCGTGTTTATCGATTCTTCTTGTTGACTTAATTTTTTAACATCGTTGTCTATTAGGAGGGGTTATTGATTTAATGGTCTTAGTTACACCGTTAGGACTCTATTTTTAGACCTAAATTTCTATTATCGCATAAGTCAACAATGTATCCTCGAGAAACATTCAAGACAAAATAAAATATAAGAGATACAACTTAGGAATAATGGGAGGATAAGTACGTGATTAGGGCATATGAGTAGTGTTAGCATTACTAACTTATAATGACAATGATCTCGTTGCACGCTTGGCATGGAATTAGGGTGAAAATCGAGGACGATGAAATTATTTCTAACGAAGCATTCACGTGTTCTTATTCTATGAACCTAAACGTCCCAATTTTAGGATGAAAATCATACATTATGTCTAAAACACAAGTAGTAGTAATAATAGTAGTGTAGCTAGTTTATGATTTCAATAAAGTGAATAAAAATGAATTTTGGAGGTGGTACGATACTTTATTCTAGCATTGCGTGAGGGCACGGCAATGGTTTAGTATGGGGGAGTGATGAGACTGCTTTTATACATAGTCTCATCGTCCATATCGGGCTTAAAATGCATTAAATATCATCAAAATACCCAAATATATGCTTGTGTTTGTTGCTTGTGTATTTTAGGTACGGATATTGAGAAAATGACAAAAGATCACAAGAATCAGTAAAAAACGAACACGGGAAACGAAGCCGAACGATGAACCAAGCCCTAATGAAGAATTTTCCAAAGAAAACCCTTGAAGATTTGAAGAATTATGAAGAAGGGTCCTCCAATATGGAAGAATTGACACTTTATACCCTTGTATCTTCATAATTACAAGTTTGGTCCCTAAAGTTTGTCAAAATTACAAAAAGGACCCTTAACTTTGAAGAATTGGCAAATTTAGTCCCTCAACAAAACTAAATTGTCAATATTGGTCCTCCAAGAAGTCAACAAACAAGTCAAAGCCTTGAAATATGAAGACATGTCAAAAACAGTCCTTGAAGAATGCAAGTTATGCATTTTAAGTCCTTGTTTCAAGTCTATAAAGTATTTGTGCCAAAAATGCCAAGATGCCAAAGTTGATTTACAAAGGAAATAAGTTTAGTTGCTATTTATACAAAATGAAGAAAGAGTGAAAATAGGGGGGCCAATCCTGCCAGACAGCCAAACCTACACCCTCCAATCATCACTCTCCACGTCACCCCACTTAAACACTCCACCAATCACCACCCTCCCCTTCACCACGTCACCCTCCACTCACATTTTAAACTAATTAAATTAATCAGTTTATTAACTTCCCTCCCAAACACTTATTTAAATATAATCACCCCCAAAACCGCATTAAACTCACCCTAATCCACCCTTAAACCCTAATAATCCCCAGGATGAACAATGACTAAATCAAAGGGGTTTTTGCTAAAACCTTCCAGTTTGTTAATTAACCATCACTTAAACCCAAACCCACCCTTAACCACCTATCACCATCAACCAAGGCCCCTCCCACATGGTCCCCTGCAACAAAAAACAAGACTTGGCAGCAAATCAACGTCCCCATTTGATTTCGTGTTCCCCAATAGTTCATTGGACGCCTAGGATCATTTTTTACATCATTTTCATGCCACAACCAGCCAAAGAATTCACATGGCACTCTTGACCCAATTCAAAAATTGGCATCTAACTGGCATATTCAAATATTCGTCAAGGGCAAAGTTGGGAGTTCAAGTTATTAGGGTTCAAGCTTCTATTCAGTTCTAGAATCATTTGTAGCCTATTATATAAAGGCCTCATAGGACTTTAGTTTAGCTGTTCTTTTTTCCTTATCCTTGGTCAAAACCTTGTAAAGCCAGTTTTATTTAATGAAATGAAATGGTATTGAGTTTGTGACGAGAAACAAAAGAGCCACATTTACTTTCATTTGCATTTTTAAATTTTTCAAGTTAAAATTTTATATTAAGTTCCTGTTTGGTGACTTAAGCTGTTAAGTTTGTAAGTATTGGGTCCAAGTCTTTTAAGCTGATCACATAAGCCTGATAATCTTTTTGATTATCAAGCTTAAGTGAGGGTTAAAACTCTTGTTGATATATTTGTTACTCAAGTTTTAAGAAAATAAAAAAAAATCAGTTTTTTTTTTATTTTCAGTCAAATAAGCCATAGGCAGCTTAACTAATAAGCTGGCTTATAGCTTATTTGCTTTGTGACCAGCTCACTCTACTTGTTTTCTTTCCTGGTTTGTTGTGCTTGTGCAGGGACAAAACCAAAAAGGGGGGTAATCAAGACCCTCAATTTCCATTTTCACCTTTTTGTACCAAGTAGCATCAGCAGCCCAAGGGTTCTGCTCAGGCCCCAGCCTGATTGGAGGTGACTAGCAGTCACTGAGGGACCTGGATGTAGGTCCCTCTAGGTAACATTCTATTTTCTTTATTTTCAGTTTCATTTTCAGTTATTTGTGATTTGCATGAAAGTTGTGAAAAGTGTTTAAGTGTTTGATATATGGTATGCTATTGCTCATGTTAGGTGTTTGATGCATGTTTAGATTGATTGGAATCAATTTGGTTTGAATTTGTTTAGATTTGGTGTTAAAATCTCGTTTTTCAGTATACAAAGGGGTGTTTGGATTGGGGTGTAGCATTGGATAATTGTTGTTAATCTTGTGTTTAAACCTTTCTTTTACACTTATTAGGGTATTGTTAGGTAGTGTATGTGCTTAAGTTTCAGTTTGGTAAGGTTTTAAAACATTTGCATGCTTTAAAATTTGGAAAACATAGCCTGAATCAGTCAAGTCCTTATTGTGCATGATTTTTGTGGAATTTGTGCATGAAATCTTGATAAACAGCTAGAATCTAGGTTGTTTGAGGGTTGTGAATTGCTTATATGTGATTTTGTGGATTTGTATGCAAGCTTTTTGAGTTTGAAATCTCTCTTTGTGCACATTGAACCAGCAAATCATATCAGACCTTCATAGCCATATCAGAAACTTGATTTGGCACTTTTGTGTGATATTTTGTTAAGTGACTTGATTGATTTGTGTTTGCATTGACTCCCTACACTCCAACTGAGTGTAGGGGCGCCCTATTGTCCAAAAACAACACCAAGAATCAAAGAATCAAGACCTCTTGTTTCTGTTTTCACAAGTGAAGAAACTGTTCTTCTTTGTGTTTTCAAAAATTTAAACTGGGCACGTTTTTCAATCAATAGGGCTTAATCTTGTTAAAAATTGGATTTGTTCTTGTGTTTTTGAAGTTTAAAAAGTCACAGGATTGAGTTTTAAAAAAATAAAAATAAATAAAAATAAAAAGAGCAAAAAGCTCCTTGGCCTGGACTCGAACACGGGACCCCTCGTTAGAGGACTATACGTGTTAACCAGTGATCCAAGTGCTTTTCTATGCACATCTCTCATACCATTATCTATTTAAGTAGTCTCTGTTTAGTAGCTTATTTAAATGGCAGCTTATTTACAAGCTTATTCTAGCTTATTTTCTTAGTTTTTTTAAGTTAGCATTTTTCCTTGATTCTTATTAGGATTTAGCACTTTTTGGTTCAAAAAGATTATTTTTCCCTTTTTTAATTAATTTTTTAGGATTATTTTTAGTTTAAATTTTAGAAAGTAATTTAAAAATAGAAAAAGGTATTTTAAAAATCTGAAAAAATAGTTTTTAGGTTTTTAATCATATTTTTGAGGTTTACAACTAAAAAAGTTTTCAAAAAGTCTAATTTTTGATTTTATTGGATTTTAGGGTTTTTAACTAACTTTAAAATTTAATATAAAATTATTAAATAAGTTTTAGAAACTTTTAATTGCATTTCTGTCTTAGTTACAATATTTTAGATTTTTGGTAATTTTTTTAAATTTTTTTATGAACTTTGAATTTTTTTTGAATACTTTAATATTATTTTATTATTAAAAATTGAAAGTTTAATTGTTTAAGTTTTTACATTTTTACTAGGTTAAAGAAACTTAATTAGGAGTTTTGTAACTTTCCAAATATTTTTAGGACTTTTCAATTATTTTCTAGAATTAATTTAAGTTTTAATTGATTTTAGTAGTTTTTAAGGGTTTAAAAATTGTTTAATTTGGTTTTAAAATTTTAAAAAATACTTTTTAGCTTAATTAGGACATTTTTGAGGTTTAAAAACTTTAAGATCTTGTTTAGGGATTTTTAATAATTAATTGTGATTTTTAGGGCTTTAATTAGCATTAAAAAGTCATTATTTAATTAATTAAAAGGTTTTAGCAAGTTTGTTTTTTGTAAACTCTTAGTATATTATTGTGGATTTTTAGTAATTTCTAGGAATTTTTAGGTTAAAATTTTAAATTTTGCACTATTTACGGTTTTGCGTGATCGCCTTTTTCGTCTTAGTTTAATTCGTTTTCGTAACCGTCTTTCTCTTCTAATCCCATTTCTTTCTTTCTTTTTTCAATCATATAATCAAAATCAATTCAATACACAACGCACTTGCCTCCTTGGGAAACGAACTTGGACTTATTTGGTCATTAGTGCTCGGTTTTCCTAAACCGACACTTAACGTTTGCCACTACTTTGCCTCTCTTTTCCTAAAGGGTTGCAAAAAGCTACAAAAAGAATCCTATGAACAATAGCAATCAATGTAGTCACTCCATTAACTTTTGAGGAACTAACAGTGTTCCAAAACTGTTTAATGTGTGTGACAAGGACAAGAGGAGTATGTGAAAGTGCTTACTTTAATGGGGACGCATTCAAATACCCAACCATCTGTGTGTATTGGGGAAACAGAGTATTATCAGCTTCCAAGTATGCCACCATGTTGTGTTGGCTTCTGAACCCCAAATCCAATAAAGCAAGTTTAAACTTTGGTGCCATGAAGATTGATGCAAGAAAAAATATGTGATAAAAGCTATGGAGATATGAAGGTTTGAGAGTTTTTAGTTAGACAAGAATAGCAGTTACCCTGTTTGAAAGAAATAAGCCAAATATATAGGAGATGTGAAAACATGCGATTGGTTAAAATATGAGGCAATTATTTTCAAAAATTAATGATTAAAATCTTGAAAAATATATAACTTATCTCATACATTAATTAAAAGTTACCAACTCCTAAAATTACGGCCCATATTTTCGAGTTTTAATTTTTCGTCATTTATTTTTAAAGCCTTTATTTTTAGTTTAATCTTTTCGAGCTTTTATCTATATTTCGTTTAAGTCTTTATTAGTTTATCATTTTATTATTTTGCCATTTACTTTAAAGTTTGCATTTTTATTTTGTTACACAATGACAACCTTTTCTTTTATCCACCAAAGACGAATGAGTCACACATTCAACCGGAGATCAATTCGATAAGACGCGAAGAACAACGAACTTTTTAACTTAGCAAAATCCCACTTTCAGTCCTCAAACTTTCAGATTTTGGTAATCAGCCTTTAAAACTTGAACTTTTTAGTGTTTGCATTGTTTCGTCCTTTAATTTTAAGTTTGTTACAAATATGTTTGGCAGTTTTGTAAAGTTGTTACTTGGTAGTTGTAGTTTGTTATAATTTTCACTTCTAGTCCTTTTACTTTCAGAATTTACACTTTTGGTCCTTGAAAATTTACATACTTTACATTTTGAGCATTATTACCATTTGTGCATTGGAAACTTGTACAGTTTGCTTTAAGTGTGGTAATTGCAATTTGTTTATAGTGTAGTACGGTTACATAGTTATACTATTTTTACCTTTCTACGTGATTTCTTGAATTAGACCTAGATACCAAAACCTTTATCAAAACCAAAAACAATTAAAAACTTGATATTAACTGGAATTTTAATTTGTTGTGAGTTGGGAAATAAGAACTTGAAAAGATCAAACATTACCTTCATAGTAGCTTTCCAATGAGCCTTTCTAGGATTGCTTTGTTATCTACTAAGCATGCCAACTAAAAATGTAAGATCGAGTCTAGTGCATACTAAAGCATACATAAGACTTAAAACCAACAAAGCATATGGAACATTTCTCATTTCTTCTTCCTCAATTTCTTTCTTTGGACATTAATCCAAGCTAAAAGTTTCCCCTTTAAGAAGTGGTGCTTAAATTGATGAACAATTCTGCATCCCAAACCTTTCTAGAACTTTGTTGATGTAAGCCTTTTGAGATAAACTAAGTGACTTTCTAGCTCTATCTCGATGAATTTCAATACCAATGACATAAGAAGATTCACCCATATCCTTCATCTCAAATTTTTGAGCAAGAAGTTGTTTGGTCTCATGCAACATCCCTAAATTATTACTTGCAAGTAAAATGTTATCCACGTTCAAGATTAAAAATATATACTTACTCCCACTTACTTTAAGGTATACACATTGATCAACGATGTTCTCTACAAAACCAAATAAAGAGACAACATTGTGAAATATAATATTCCATTGGCGGGAAGCCTGTTTTAGTTCATATATGGATTTATTTAATTTATAAACAAGTTTTTCGTTATCGGGATTGACAAAGCCTTCTGGTTGACACATGTATACATCTTCCGTAAGATCCTCATTAAGAAACGTCGTTTTCACGTCCATTTAATGTAGCTCAAGATCAAAATGATCTACTAGTGCCAATATTATTCTAAGAGAATCCTTCTTTGAAACCGGAGAAAAAGTTTCATGGTAATCGATGCCTTCTTGTCACACCTCACCATGGTGGAATATGGGGCGCGAGCTATGGATATCATCACAACAATAGCGTGTCTATAGATAGAACTAAATAAAATAGGAATGTCATAAATGGCGACACAAATGTCATGACAATATCTCAACAATATGCATGAGTCTAGGTAAGTAGGTAACAGTCCTACCTCTCACCCAAGACAAACAAATAACACAAACAATCAACATATAGGTGTCAAAAATGTATCACTCAATGACAAATGAAAAACTAAGAAGGAACGGGGATCTCCTTCTATATGCAATCCTAAGCGTCTCCGATCCTAGCCACTTCTATTCGCATGCTTAACCACAAACTCACCTGAAAGAGACACTAAAACACGTCAACAATAATGTTGGTGAGAGTCATAGGTTTAGACTCCAACGCCAAAACATATTATATTAAAGCTGTAAATAATATCATTCAAAATCATATAAATATTTAGACAGTGTGATACTAACATGCATTAACTAATCAATACTAAGAGCTTATTCAACCCAACCTAGGCTCCAAGCCTTTCCTCTCTTCCTTCCATGGTATATTAGGCGCCCATACACCTAATAACCAAACCACAAGACCATGTCTTGATCCCAAGGCCCTGCCTTGTCACCCTTGATATCAAGTATACTTAAATAAATTAAGTAATCCACATTACAGTTAAGTGCATAAGTAAAACACATAATGTCCAAATAAACACATTAAAACATTCAAACCAAATCATTTATAAAAACAAGTAAGTGTCTCTTCCATCCCATCTGGAAGTAAATCATTTAAGAAATATGGGACTATGAAACTCACCTGATTGAGCTTCTCCAAATATCTGCGCACTAGCAAAAAGCTAAACACATAAACACATACAATCAAAACATGAACCAAATGCTAAAATGGCTCATCAATTTATGATGGATGTCTAACCCTCACCCTCATTTTAATCTCATTAATATGCTCTAAGCATCCCATTACACCTCCCTAATAAACCTTTAACTTAGTTAAGTTTATAACTTATCCCGTTATCATTTCCCCAAAGCAGTCCCAATTTTTATACCTCAAACTATGAGCCTAACTCCCACCTAACCAAACCCATACTTCTTGTAAAGGAAACCCTATTCCCTTACATGTATTAGCTAACTCTCACCTTTGGCCTCAACCTTAAAGCTACGGTTAAGGTCCCGATATATATATATATATATATATATATATATATATATATATATATATATATATATATATATATATATATATATATATATATATATATATATATATATATATATCTTAATATATATATAAGAGAAGGGATTTGCCACGTCATCTATCAGGGCACTAATCCCAGTCAGCACATGGGCTTTTTTTTCTGGGCTTAATGTCACGACTTCGATATATCTATCTTGCCCAAAATTGTTGTGAATAATTACTGCTTAAAATAAAATTCTTTATTCGTAGCTAACTATCATTCACAAACCCTAACACTTCATCGGTCAATCATAACCCTAAATTAAAAAAAAACACCTACAATCGTTCATCGTTAACCTCAGACAAAAAAACCTATCCACGCTCACAAATTCAATCGTTTTAAAAATAATATCATAGTTACAAAATCATAATGAAGGAGAAAAAACGAGAATCCACGTGAAAATCAAACCAAGGTTTATTCAACTTTAATTTGACATAACATGCGATATTTGTTTTCATATTGTTAGATCAGAAGGATACGATACGAATAAACAAAATAGAAGGAAAGTAGAGATATGTAAGCGCTAGATTAAAAGTAAGGTAGAGAAAACTTTAAGTAATTCTATATTATCTATTGAAAACTTTGCGTTGCAGGAAAGGGTTCTCGAGTTTTTCATAGTTTCTTAGAGATTGTGCCTAATTCAAGAATTTATATTCTTGGACCATTGAACCTAATGTGAAAATGTTTCATTGATTATTGATCCAGAGAATGGCTGAAAAAATAGTGTATGGAACTTGATAACAAATCTAGGGGAATAGGGATAATCAGGAAATTTAACGGATACTATTTTCTGATCTTTGTTATCAATGTGTTAATCTTTGTTATCTTTTTGTTTCTTTGAGCAGCAAAGGCTGGAGCTTCAGGAACTTTAGAAGGTATGATTTTTTTTGGGAATTCATTTTTGAAGTTTAGATATATTTTGTGATTTGGTTGGCGTTAATTATTAATTTGGACGGGATTTGCCACAAGATCGTGGAGACCGTGCTACTTGGTCCCATGGTGTCCGACAAAAGGGTTATAATATAGTTACAGTCGTACTTAAGTAATTCATCTAAAAGTCAGATTATATGCTATATACTAGATATCAGACTTTAATTAATCAGATATCACTAACCTAGAGTTTGCAATGTCTGTTCTTTTTCACATATATTTGTAGGTTCCAATTAAAGTTCTTGCCATTTGTATTGACGAAGATGAAGTGAGGAGTGTAGGGTTTGGTGAGAATATACGACTCTGAGTCTCGGGGATTGAAGACGAGGACATATTATCGGATTTGTACTTACAAGTATCGGTATGCTTTCTACTTTAGTTACAAAACAGTGACACATTTTCAAGATCTTTTCTTAGCACCATGCTTTTAATTGCGTTATAATGTTCAAGTTTTGTTTCTTGCATCCACAGTTTAACCAATTTAGGAAATTGCCTTAACTCCCATAGCTATCACAACCTTGGCTTCATCTATATTCTTTAGACATATGCTTCAATTCAGATATTTTCGTATAGGTATAATACCATTTCATATGATCTTCTTGAAGCCTCTGTAACGTATTCATTTTCTCTTTTTCTTATCTACCTTTATTTATTTTTTTAGCTCTACTAGATAAATGAATGTGAAGGACTTTAAAAAACGATTGCATCGATGAAAGAACTTTCAGATGCACGCGATTCAAGAAACCCACAGATAGAAAGAGAGTTTGCAAAGAGGGAAGATCAAAGAAAGCCCACGCCAGACAGCTTGAGATATCGGGCATTGTAGACAAAAAAACACGTTCGTTGATGCCATCCTCGACAAACTCACAAACATTGAAGGACTAAGCAGCAGTGAAAAGCACATTCCAGGTACTAATTTTTACTATAACACCAAGTCTATACCACCTTCACTGTTTTCAACCAATCCACTGTCTATTAATAATAATATGTTTTCTTTGTTTGGTCATTTGTTTTAGACTCTGGCCTTAACAAAAATGGACCTCTGATCTATGACAAATGATTCAAATTTTTAGTAATCGGGTCTAAAATCTTTTTCAAAGAAAAGTATACTCATTTATGCTTAATAGCATTAACAAATTATGCTTATTTTGCTTTACTCTATTCCTATTATCATAATAGTATTCTGTTTCTCAAGCCTATAATTTACCAAGGACCATTAACCACCACTACGGTGGTGTACTGGTCACTGGTCTGGCATCCTGATATCCTCACAAGAGATCTCAGGTTCAAGTTTCAGTTCATCTATGAATATCACCTATTTACGTTTATATGGGTCAATTCGGTTATGATATTCCCTAACAGGTCAAACGGGTAAAATCATAATATTAGTTAAAAAGGTCAATGTCATGTTCAGTTTAATCACTGATTTACTACTTTTAACAGTATAATGCGATTGTTGGGTCCATAATTTTGACTATATATTAGCTATACCTGCCGCATATTATGGATAGTAAGTAACTAAGCTAATCGAAGTTCATAATGAAAGGCATTGATGCTTGCTGTTTGACTATAGAATGCTAGCAGAGACCATATGTTTTGTTGTTATGGTAGTCTTTATTCGCTTCTATTCCACTTCCGTATTTTAAGCTTCACTTATATTAGTGGGATAGAGGAGGAAAATTGCGATTTGGATATGACAGTTGGTTGGAAATACCAGGCTTAAACATGCAACTGTTCATAATCACTCCCTGCATCATCCAAGTATGCTTTGATTATGAGGTTTCCCTGTACGACCATAAGAGATTTTATCAACTGAAGTTGATAGTTGGAGCAAGTTTCAGTTGTATAGCTCAGATTTTTAACTCTGATTTTAGTTATACAAACAAATTATAAATTGTACTTTGTGTATAAACTATTTTTTGTATCTATTATAGAGGCTATCATTCATCGTTATCCTTTTCGTAATACATGTCAAAATAAAACAAAACCATACTACCATGGCTAATGACAATAAAACTTGAAAGAGCTTTTTTGTTTGAATAATACTTGCATCTCATTAAGATTATGGCCGGGAAGCAGTTGTGCAATAAAATGAAAGCAAACTTGCAAAGCCAAAGGAATTTAAGGCAGTAATTTGGAGGAAAAAGTCAAAGGTCTGGTACTGGAAATGCTTTTTTTGTGACTTTGATAGATGAAAAATCTGAAAGCAGTACATCATTCTCAAGGTTCCTATATTCGAAGCTTCTTTTTTGTCCAACACACTGTATGATTTCACCCATTTTTATTTGTTGTCGTAAAATGGGTCGGGTAAGGTAATGGGTCATCAAAATGAGTTATTTCAGTTTGGGTCATGTTGAACATAGAGTAGATAAAAAAATTAGCTACTCGGTCCCACATGATTAAAAGATCAGGTTTCTAAAATTTCGGAAATCTTTTACTTATGTTCAGTTGCTTAATCAAAAGTTCAGAACCACATTATAAAGCCAATATAGGTTTTAATGAGACACACTTATTAGAAGGTTAGTGAATTACAATTTCATGGTTGTAATATGTATATGTTTATAGTTGCACATATATTATCCGAAAATATGTTTGAGGCTTTGAGCCCTTTGCATTTAATGAACTTATCCTAAACTGGAAACAGGAGTAGGAGAGTATTTGTTCAATTAAAGTACAGTTTTTCGGTGTAGTTGACCACACAAACATACAAAGTACATATTTTAAAGCACATTTTTTGGTCTGTGTTAAGGTTCAAGGTCATATTCCGAGATCTTAAAACGTCAAGTATACCATTAGATGCAGATTTCAACCTAACGCTCTCCGATTTTTGGTTTGCTAGAGAGGCCCAACAGAGGGTAACACCCACGTCTCAGTTATTGTAAGTGCATGTTATTCTAAGTAGTATGACATTTGTGTTATACTACAGGACAGTTTGGATATACGATTTGGTAAATATGATCTCAGTATTGCTATATGAACTCGCAACAATCAGTTTCAAATGTTTCTAATGTTTGGTTAGTATGTGGTGAAAATATGAAGTTTGGTCGTGATCATGATGTAGGTGATCAGTTTTAGTTCAAAGTTTCAGTTCTTAACTTTCATTCGTTTCTCCCTTCTCATCTAAGTTGTTTAGATCTCCAGTGAGTTGTATTTTATAATTTGACTTTGATGATGCAAAATGACTTTTCCATAAATATGTTGTGGAACTTGCAAGAGCTTTAGCTTCGATGCAGGGTGTCTATCGAGTTAATTTTCTCAAAAGGCAAGCTGCGTGTCCTTATGTGGATGGGAGTTATGGGGAACATACAGAACTGTTATATTTTTACAGAATTATAATGGCATGAGTGATAAGATGGGAGAGATCAATGGGGCTTACATAATTCGTATGTCGTTCTAAAAGACAAATATATTTGCAAGGTGAATTGGCTACGTTATGAAATGTCCAAAGATTTTGGTGAGCAAGTTAGCCTGCTGCTATTCATGGTTATTCTAGAGATGCTGGTGATTCCGTGGCGCAGTTAGCTGGTGCATTAAAAGATTCCATGCCTTTCGCAAGACACACACTTCGACGAGATAAGGTGGAACAACTTATGAGAGAAGGAAGAGTAATTGAAGATGAAGTTAGTGCCACATATATTATATTGTGTAGGATAGAGGATGAGGGATGAGGCTTGATGCGTTCGAGGTGGTTATATCTAGCACCAGACAGTAAATACATGAAGGCTGGTGGTGGTATGACCGTTTTGACCATGAGTTAGAGAAACAACTTCTTGCTAGAATCAGACCGAATGTGAGTTGTTATGGAAGTTTCATGCCTAAGCGCCAAAAAATTCCACTAACAATGCCTTACATTTTCTGATTAGGAAACTTATTTATATCGTGAGGAGGTACGTTTATATCACGTGTGACAATAAACGCTTTAATATTGTTATTTGACATTTGCAATTGATTGAAACATTTGATGATATCTTTATGACCAATACCTAGACGCCAACTCACACCATTTGTTTATGTTTATTACTAATGTTGAATTATTGTTATGCTCTTAATGCTTGCCTCAAATGTCATGCATTAAAATATGTTAACAACCATTTTTATCTTAATAATGTTCTTAAACAAGGGGTTGACCACGCTTAGCAGCACTTCGCGGTCGAACAATAAAAAAGGTATGCAATTTTTTTTCTTCTGTTTCCAGAATTATATGGGGTTCGATGTTCGACTCTAGCATGCTCAAATTACTTTATCCTCTTTCACCACATTTTACAAAGATTTTGAGTAAATTGAATATTTAAAAGTTCTTAGACCGTCAAATGATAAAGATTGCAGTTTTGGTATCCGGGCTTGACGACCCTCATTTTGTCTATGATGAAGTATAACGATGTTTCATAATCACAAAAAGAACACATATATGGTAGGCATGTACTTGGCAATCAACCTGCACGTTTAATAATTGTTCAGGGGGCATATCATCAATGTATATAAATTATAAATTGGATACATAAAATGTACATTCTATAAAAGAAAAAACCGTTGTATGCACGACACCTACCAAGTAATACTTGATCTCTTATTGCCAAACGAATTTATAGGACAATGGGCTAAAATATATATACAAGTAGATAGTCTTTTTCTACAACAACATAGTAAATTCCATAATAGTGAGGTCAACAATGCCTTTAGTTGGGACTAAAATCCTAAAGTATTTTTAAAATCATGGTGATTTGCTGATTCACTTCTCTTCTCTAGACCTATAGATTAATTAGATGAAAAAGTTATGTGAGATGTATTCTTCGTATGAGCATTAAAAGCTAATTTGAACATTTGAACTGATGGTCAACATCGTGTATTGGTGAATCGACTGAGTTGACTTGGTGATCAAACTCATGACTCAGTGATTTGGTCGGTTGACCTGATGGTCGAACTCATGACTCGATGACTCGATCGAGTCGACTCGATGATCGATCTCGTGACTCGATCATGTTAACTTGGTGGTCGATCTCGTGACTTGATGACTCGTCCAAATTGACACAGTGATCGAACTCGTGACCTGGTGATTCGACTGGGTTGACTCGGTGGTCGATCTCGTGACTCAACCAGCTTAACATGGTAATATTGTGTGAAATTTTTTTGTTTGATATCTATATTAAAAAATGTTAAAAATTCAAGAGTTTCAACAAAAATGATATACCCTTTATATACTAATAGAGATTGTTAAGAGGAATGGACTAATTAAAGGATAAGTACCTAAAGGCTTTTCTTGAATTTGGTTTCAAATAGTCAAACTTTGTTATGAAGCTTACATACAATAAATTTCAAGCGATATTATTTGTTTATAGAACAAAAAGGTTAAATTACATCTTTTTATATACAAGTTATTCTTTAAAAACTTTTTCAAAAAAAATATCATAATTTATAAAAAGCTTTAAAAAAGTACAACTTCTAATTAAAAACTAAAAAAATAACAAATATAAGTTATGTCAATTGATAATGCATTAAAAACAACTATAATTAAAACTAAATTTACAAACAAATATTTACCAAGTAAAAAGAGTTAACCAACAATCAAAAGTTACACCCGTCCATCGGACTGGTTTTGCAACTAGTATATATATAAATATATATATATATATATATATATATATATATATATATATATATATATATATATATATATATATATATATATATATATATATATATATATATATATATATATAATTTAGATATATAGAGTTTGGGTAAAATAAGACAATCCTTATAATAGAATAAATAAAAAATAAGGGATGAATGTGGGAGTGACATGTGTCACCTTCTCACAACATTATCAAACATCATCTCTTTAATAAAAAATCAAAAATAACTTTTTTCGAAAATTTTTACAAATTTTTTTTTTAAATATTTTGTTTTTCAAAAAATATTTTATTTCGAAATTTTTTTTCCAAATTTTTTTTTTTTTGAAAATTTTTTTCAAATTTTTTCCGAATGGTTTTTCTTTTCAAAATTAATTTTGAAACTATTATGAAAGAAAATCTTGTGCATCACAGTTAAATGATTTAGTACATCAAGAATAAGGAACTAATTTATTACTTTTATGTATCATATTTAGAATCTTGATACACTGAAATTTTAAGTGTTGATTCACTACAACACATCAATAAAAATCCAGTGCATCACAGTTATACGTTATAGAGCATCATATTTATAAGTTAATGCATCACGGTTTTAAGTTATTGCATCATAATTCCTTCACAAAACTTATAGTTATGGTTTAATTCTCATATATATGATGAAACACATTTAAAACTACGATGTGACAAATTATAACACACCAAAAATACATGTGATTACTAGTAATATAACATTGATTTTTTATATAGATAACTATGATGCAGTAAGTTAAAATCTTAATGCAACAAACTTAACCAGTGCATCATAGTTATAAGTTTTGTGCTTCACGAATGATGAAGTAATTTATAACCTTAATGCAACAGAATTATAACATTGATACATTATAAGTAAATGCATTATAGTTATCCGTTAGAGAATACAAACTATATCATTAGTATCTCTTGTATTTTTGGTGCACTATAATACTAGTTTACCGCATTGTAGTTATAAGTTTTGTGCATCACGAGTGGTGTAGTAATTTATAACCTTAATGCATCATAATTATGACATTGATACATTATAAGTAAATGCATTATAGTTATCCGTTGGAGAATAAAAATTATATCACTAGTCATCACTTGTATTATTAGTGCATTAATGTAATAGTTTACCGCATCATAGTTATAATTTTGTACATCATAATTAAAACATTGGTGAATGCACTATAATGTAGTAAATTAAAATTGTAATACATTGATTTATAAACATGATGTACTAAAACATGTAACTATAATGCAGTAAAAAAAATGAAATTTTTTCCAAAAAAATTGTTCAAAAAAAGTTTTGAAAAAAAAAATTTACGAATTTTTTTTTCGAAATTTAATTGTGATGCAGTAAAACATGTAACTGTGATGCAGTAAATATTTATGAAAAAAAATTAGAAAAAAAAAGATTTCTGAAAAAAAAAATTTTAAAAAAATTCGGAAAAAAAAATTCCAAAAAGAAACCGAAAATTTTTTTTCGAAACAAATAATTTGAAAAACCTTTTTTACGAATTTTTTTTATTTCGAAAATTATTTTAAAAAAAAATAATTTTTTTTACGTTATATGACATGACATGACAATATGATGTGGAATAATAATTTGAAAGGATTACACATGTCACCCCCACAATTCACCCTATCCTTTTTATTATAACATTTTTTGTAAAATAATTCCACCATATATATATATATATATATATATATATATATATATATATATATATATATATATATATATATATATATATATATATATATATATATATATATATATATATATATATATATATATATATATATATATATATATATATATATATATATAGAGAGAGAGAGAGAGAGAGAGAGAGAGAGAGTTAGGATCAAATAAGAAGATTAAGTAAAATGAGAAGAATGAGAAGAAACCACAGCCACACATTTCAGATGCATCTACAAAGTCAGATGCATCTCCCCTTAAAATTCTCCTTCCTTTGTGGAATTTGTGGTCAAGATTTCTTCTTATTTTTCTCATTTTAATTTTTCTTCTTACTGGATCCCTACTATATATATATATATATATATATATATATATATATATATATATATATATATATATATATATATATATATATATATATATATATATATATATATATATATATATATATATATATATATATATATATATATATATATACACTTTTATTTATCCAGATTTTATTGTTTTTGAACATATGAAAAGTTTGTTATGATTAGAGGGTCTACCCAGTCCCATTTGCTTAGCCCTCCACCAGATCTCTTATTTAATATATGAACCAAGTCTCATGTTAATTTGAAGGTCCAATTGTACTCCCAAGTACCCTAACCATCCTAAAACATTAATTGAAAACCGACTGATCCAAAAACTGTTTTGACCTCCGACTGTTGTAACCTGTTTTTGACCCACTTCACGACATCCAATTTAGCTCGCGTTGCTTGCATTCAAAATCCAACTCAAATATCTTTCCAAAAGTATAAGATTCGATTCATGAAAGTTTGTAAAACTCTAGATATAATCAAAACAATTGACCTAAAATTCTGCCCAGTTTTTAATGACGAATTTAATATAATTAACCAAATTAATTACCCATAACTTATTTCATTATAAACCCTAATTAGTCTAATCATGATTATATCATAAAAACTCAGATTTTAATTTAAACCTAACCTTGGTCCATCATATCTTGATTATAAAAGTATTAAAAATAAATTAATTAAAAATGATATTGAAGGTTTTACCTTAAAATTAATGGAAGAATGAAAAACTTAAGAAAATCCTAGAAACCTTGTTTGATCACCGTGTGATTATTCCCTGGAGTTTTATGTGTGTTTTGTTTTTAATAAAATCCTTATATAGTTTAAGCAGTCAAATCCTATCCCAACCCAAATTAACACTTTCTTTTTTTCCTTTTTTCTTTCTTGCGTCCAATTCCACCGCCCCTTTATATTTTTTAATAATTTTTTTCCTTTTATTATTTATTAATACATTATTAATATTTACTTAAATTACCTTAATTTATTTCAGCTCCTAAAACCTCCAAAACTTGAAAACCGTAAAACTAGTCAATTTTACGCGTATACCGTAAAAGACATAAAATATACAGTTTTATGAAAACTCTTGAAATATGAAATAGAATAATTAACTAAGTCCAAAATGACATAAAACCATCCCGTAAATTGTTCCCGTGACTAAATACCTTATCCGAGACCTCTAAATGCTAAACCCTAAATCGTAAAAATACAATTTTTTATAATAGTTATACGTATACGTAAGACACCAAAATAACTCCATTTCATTTCATAGTCACTATAATGTGAGCTCATGACTCATGTAATATCTGTTCACCTATTTACTTATGAGTACCCTATACACATACACGATGTCCACTCCAACCTCATTCACAAAATGAACACGTAAACACATATAACACATAGTCACACATAAATACCCAAAAAATACGACTAAGTGACGAACCTCAAAAACCAGGTTTGTCACACTTCTATTTAGGTTAAACCCTTGGAAACAAGTCTAGCTTTATATCGCTCAACATCACCCACTGAATCTCTCTTAGTTTTATAGATCCATTTGCATCTTACATGTGTAACCATGAATGGAGTATGATACATACTAGGTCACTCGTGGGATTGATCGGATGTTTGCATGGTCGTGGCCAAATGATAGTTAAGAAGTTTCTTATTACATTTGGTAATCTAGATTAATCGTTGAAACGAGAAACATAATGTTAATACGTGAAATGACATATGATCCATATTCATGATTAACTGTATCAGTAACAAAAGGGGTGCAGTATTAAAATTACCATTTAACGCTGACGGTGTTTACCAGAAACAGAACTCAGGTTCTTTTGGGATCATTGATAGTGTTGATAGACTATCTGTTAATATTAGTATTAAATTACAACTATGACTACGACTTCCGCAAGTGAGAGCTGTTGGGATGTGCGTAAGTTATAAATAATATTTAATATGACCTAGAGTACGTGGGCCTAAGGGGTCACACACTTTGACATCAAGATCATCTTTTATTAAAGATATATAACAAAATGGCTATATTTATTGTGTATATTTAATTTGAAAAAAGTTAATACTTAACGGTAATTAATTAATAATTTAAAAGGCTTAACAAAGATTAATTAATAAGACTTTAAACTTTAAGGTAATTAATGTAATTACATATATAAGTGATATGCTTACATGTATAAGTATAAATATCTTCACTTGGCACATGACCAAATATAGTATAATATTAAGAAAATAAATTATACAAATGAAGATGTACGTAGCATGAATGGGAAATATCAAATGGATAAAAACATCACTACTTGTTAATAAATATAATACTCATTCTAGAAGCCATATCCTTGTGCAAATTACTTGGATAAAGATCTGACAAGGAACTGAGTGAGCACACTCAACATGTCACGTAAAGACAGAATATATTCGTTATCGAAGTCTGGACTCTCCTATAAATAGGGGCTGGTAAGTCGACAGAACACACACCAAATACAATTAACTCTCTCTATATATGTATATATAATTAATATATTGCACACATTTATGAGGAAACAAGTATCTGACTTGATCGTCGGAGCTTAATCCCGGGGCAAAGCCGCGGGATAAGTTCTAACACGGTCTTTATTTGTTGAGTGATATAGGTAGACATGCCCACCATTTAGATCTCAATGACTCCCCTCACAGACCTGTTATTTCTGGTATCATCAATTGGCGCCATATGTGGGACCCCGAACATAAAACCACTCCAAAAACCCATAACCTATGACAGAAGAAACCCTATTCACTATACCAACGGGTAACTTTGGAGACGAGCCCGATGGGCCGGATCCCAAAGAACCACCGGTAGGTACAAACATACCCAAACCCATTCCGAAAATCATACACGTGATCATACTCCAGAATATACGTCCGAAAATGCCTCGGGGTACCCTGTCATGCAGTTCGTAGTACAAAACTACGAACAAATCAATGTTATGTATTCAACATTTTCCTCAAAAAGAAATGAAGCCAATCCCACATCGATAATAGAAAACGATGGCCACCCCGTCATGGAGCCATGGCAGTCAGAATCCGGAGGCCACCTTAAAGGAGATGTTCCTAGAGACACTACTTTATCCGGTAAACCAACGGGTCAATACCGAAAACCCGGATAGGCCCTCTAAACATAAACATGGAAGCAACGCAGCCTTCTATAATAAACCATTCACATTCGTGGAAACTAAAAAAGACGTACGAGATCTAGTGGCGTCTCCTTTCACAACTCGAATAAGAGATTACGACATGCCGGACGGGCTCAAGGTGCCAACGAATCTAAAGACATATGATGGCATGTCCGGCTCTGATGATCATCTTGCAGTATTCATGGGCACGATGGATGTTCATAAGCTTCCAGAACCTGCATGGTGTCGTTTCTTCCATATTACGTTATGTGGAGCTGCTAGATTTTGGTACGACAGCTTACCATCCGGAAGTATAAATAGCTTTCACGAGCTAAGAGAAAAATTTCGAACAAATTTCCTACAGCAAAGAAAATTCCAAAAAAACCCAGGCAGAAATCCTAAGGATTCGACAACGGTCAGATGAATCACTTAGGGATTACCTAAGCAGGTTTGGAAAGGAAACTCTACATATGAATGCCCACTCAGAAGAAATGATGACAGGAGCGTTCATCAGCGGATTACGTCCAGGAAGGCTTTTTAAATATTTGATTGCTCGACCACCCAAATCCATTAAGGATTTATTCATACAAGCACAAAACTTCATATGAGCCGATGAAGCGAACATAGAGAATCGGTTGCACGACTCAAGGTGGGTTGACAACCGACGTGGCCAAAGTTATCGAGACAACTCAAGATCTGACAGACATGTCACTCGTCCTAATGGAAGATCCGACGAACGCTCCAATACGCATAGACCTACTTTTACACCTCTAATCAAATCACCCGTTGAGATATATGCAAACTCAGAAGGAAATCTTTTCTCCGGCCTCCATCACGAATGTTTTCCCCTGCCCATCGTTGGGATCGCACAAGGTATTGTGAGTTTCATAATGATCATGGCCACGACACAAATGATTTTATTAACTTGAAAAAAGAAATTGAAATGTGCATTAGAAACGGTCGTTTAAGCCATCTCGCGAAAGGTGCAAGAACCCAAAATAATAGCCAAAACGCAACTCCTTCGAGTACCATTGAAAAGGGGAAGGATCAAGTTGATTGAAGACAAAAGATTGCCGAGAAGAAGTCAATAAACGAAGTATTGATGACTAGTGAACAATGGTCCTCACCTTGTCCAGAACCATGAAAGCCACAACAAAATACCAACATCGCATTCTCAAGCGACGACCCGATCCCAGAACACTGTAACGGTGACAACCCGCTCATCATCAAAGCCAAAATTGGAGGATGCATGATACACCGCATCTATGTAGACGGAGGAAGTTCAACATAAATAATGTATGAACATTGCTTCCAACAGCTAAGTGACGAGGTGAAGGCGTCAATCCGAGCACCAACATCACCTTTAGTAGGTTTTGCAGGCCAAGTATTGTGGCCACTTGGAATCATAACGACCCTTCTTACCCTCTTCTATTATAACGAAAGAGGTAGTAAAGCAATCATGACAGATTTCATGATTGTCCGAGATCCATCACCTTACAACGTGATATTGGGTCGACCGGGAATGAGGCAACTAGGAGCAATCGCTTCTACAATCCACTCACTTGTGAAATTTACCATCCGGTCAGGTGTTGCCGTCGTTCACGGAGACATACTTCGTAAGGTTGAGTGTGGCCATATCTCACGTAAAAGGGCACGTGAAACCAATCCAGAGGCAGTCTCAAAGACACAAGAAAAGAACACTGAAAGGGAGACTTTGGTAATAAACACTTCATACCCAGATCAACCAGTCGCAATTGGCGCTGGATTATCACCCCGGTCTAAGCAAGAACTACGACGAATATTAGGTGAGAATCTGGATATTTTTGTGTGGTATCCTTCCAACATGACCGGTATACCAAGGGAACTCGCTGAACATAAGTTAAACATATACCCTCGCACCTTCCCGATCCGGCAGAAAAAACGGGTGTTAGCTAAAGAGCGAAATGAAGCAATCACTCAAAAGGTCGCTAAGTTGCTGGAGGCAAGAATACTCAAAGAGGTGTACTTTCCCCGTTGGGTTGCTAACCGAGTGATGGTTCAAAAAAGTGATGGCACTTGGCGCATGTGCATCGACTTCACAAGCTTAAATAAGGCTCGCCCAAAAGACAGCTATCCGCTACCTGAAATTGACCAGAAGATCGAATCCTTGGATGGATTTAGATTCAAATTTTTCCAAGATGCATACAAAGGATACCACCAAATACGCATGGCAGAAGAAGATGAAGAGAAAACAACATTTTACACGGAGCATGGAACATTCTGCTATGAAAAAATGCCTTTCAGGCTTAAAAATGCTAGCGCAACTTACCAGCGATTGGTGGATAAGGCATTTTCAAATCAACTTGGCCGAAACGTCAAAATATACGTGGACGACATGGTTATTAAGAGCAAAAGTGAAGAAAACCTCATGCAAGATATTAAAGAAACCTTCAACACCTTACGACGCATTAATATGAAGCTAAACCCAAAGAAATGTGTGTTTGGTGTCGAAACAGGCAAGTTTTTGGGGCATATGATTACAAAAAGGGTATCGAAGCCAATCCAGAGAAGATCAAAGTTATCGTCGACATGATATCTGCTTGAACGATACGGGAAGTACAAAGCCTCAGTGAGAAATTAGACGCGCTAGGTCGTTTCCTAGCTAGATCTGCTGAAAAAGCATTACCATTTTTCAAGACATTGAAGGTGTGCATAGACAAGAAAGAAGTTTGATGGAATTAGGAAGCAGAAAGAGCATTTTAAGAAATCAAACTACACTTACAGTCCCTCCCCGCTTTAGTTGTACCGACACCCGGGGAAACACTAACATTGTACCTAGCCGTGTCTCATGAAACGATCAGCTCGATACTCATGGCAGAAAGAAATAATGTGCAAATGCCAATCTACTTCGTTAGCAAAGCATTGCAGGGACTAGAAGTGAACTACCCACTACTTGAAAAGTTAGCCCTCGCACTCGTTTACACGACGCGCCAACTACGTCGATACTTTCAGGCACATACGATATGCGTACTTACTGACCAGCGCATTCGCCAAATACTACTAAAGCCAGAAAACACTGGCAGGCTGGCCAAGTGGGCTATAGAGCTAGGAGAGCATGATATTGTATACAAACCTAGATAGGCGATCAAAGGGCAAGTAATTGCAGACTTCTTAGCCGAATGCCCAAATAACACATCCTCTTTGCAGGAAAAAGATACATCAACGTCTTCTTTCAAGTCTCAAGATAAAAACGCCAATATGGACGTTATACACCGACAAAGCATCTAGAAGTGATGGTTCTAGGAAAGGTCTCATTTTAACCGACCCTAAAGGAAAAGAAATCATTTATGCCCTTCGGTTTGATTTCCCCACTTCTGACAACGAAGCTGAGTATGAGGCCCTAATCGCAGGTGTGGAGTTAGCCACGATGTTGGATGTTCACCACTTGTAGGTTTTTACCGATTCACTGCTAGTAACCAACCACATGAAAGGGATGTATGAAGCGCGCGAAGAATCAATGATACGATACCTCGAAAAAGTCCGAAGTTTGCAAGAGGGCTTTGAAAGTTTCTCAATCACACAGATACCTCGCTCAAAAAATAAGCGTGTAGATGCTCTTAGTAAGCTTGCATCCTCATCCTTTGCACATCTTACCAAGAATGTCCTTGTGGAGGTCATCCCTTGTATAAGCATCAAAACCCATGCAACTAATACAATTGAAGAAGATGGAGAAACCTGGATGACTCCCATTATCGAATACCTCCATGATGGAAAGCTACCTGAAGACCCAAACTCCGCAAGAAAAATAAGAATTAAAGCACATCAATACTCCATGAAGCAAGGTGTTTTATATAGAAAGGGTTACTCAGCACCATGGTTGCATTGTGTTGGCTCGAACCAAGCACATTATGTCCTTCAAGAAGCACACTTTGGATCTTGCGAAGCCCATGCTGTATGATATTAGGGTATACCTCGTATGAAAGTTCGTTATTCCAGTCTTTTCGAAATGATTACTAGTTAAAAGTGTGACTCAATCGTTCTTGGTGGAAAATAAAATGGTTTGATTATCTATTTTAAACTAAAAGCAAATATGAAAGTGTCGTTGAGTAAAATAAAACCTTTAAAAATTAAACTAAAATTACGAGTTAAAAAAATGATTAGAAACTTAAAAAGCTTAAAAGTGAATTAAAAACTTAAAACTTTGTAAAACTAAAAAAACTTAAACCCATCAAAATGTCCTTGATCGGAATCCCATCAGAATGTGACAAATGAATTCTGTCGGAATAATGATTAGTAAAGCTATCTGAATCAACCCTGTCGGAATATCAAAGTATCGGAATAATTCTATCGGAATACAAGAAATTCTATCGGAATATTGCTGATGAAATTTTGGCAGCGTTTCGTCGCAATATAGACTTAAGCCCCGTCGCAATGTATGATCGCAATGAGCGATCGCAATCCACGATCGGAATAAGGGAGGGGGGTATCGCAATAATCGATCACAATGTAGAAACCCTAAGGGTTATTGCGATCGCAATCAATCCGTCGGAATATTTTGTCGCAATGTGTAAACCCTAAGCTTTTGTGATAAAAAAACAAAAGGTATTCGGATGGAATACAATAAGCTAAAACCCGAATAAGCACTTTTCCAACAAAAACACTTAAAAAAAACTTAACCAACTCAATAAGCACAAATTTGACAACTTTTAAAATACTATGTAAAACCCGCATGCTTTTACCATGAATAGTGCCCTTAAGATCGTACGTCCTAGATTAAAACTTACCCTATTTAGTATTGATCACATTCATGTGCTAATAATCAAGCAAGTGCATACGTGTATGACATGATAAGTATCGATTACGTACAAACTCATGATAAACAGTTAATAAATATTTCACGTGAACATAATTAAATCATGATCACCATTTTAAAACACGAACTAAAATAATTACGTAAGTACTTAATTACGAGTGTAAATAATACGATAAACTACATGATAAAATAAACAGAAACACTTTAAACACGAACACGTTTAACCACGAACGAACACGAAACATCGGGACACGAGAAAAGGTACGGGTACCCCATGTGGGGCCCCATACCTACGGCACACATAACTAAATGGGCTTAGCCCATTGACTTTTTACATGAAAGGGGGGGTTATGGTAAATATTCATTTCATTTTTTTACATTTCAAGAAAATAAGCATTTAACCTAAAAAGGTTTTTCTCTCCTCCTCTTGGTCTCTTTGTGCCGCCACCTTAAGGACCACCATAGGTGGTTGTTGATTGATCTTGATCTTAAAAATCATTGCTATAAACCGTGTTTGTTCATCCTCTTCCAAGCTACGTATTGGTATATCATTCTAAACCTTTCTTTTTAATTCTTTTTAAATCTTTGATTATTTTCATGAACATGTTATTGTTATTCTTATTAAAACATGATAATTAAACATGGATCTAACATGTTTTGGGGTTAATTAAAATCAAAG
Source organism: Glebionis coronaria (assembly GCA_025667525.1). Classification (NCBI taxonomy): domain Eukaryota; kingdom Viridiplantae; phylum Streptophyta; class Magnoliopsida; order Asterales; family Asteraceae; genus Glebionis; species Glebionis coronaria. Next base: position 485,923,424 of record CM046882.1, on the reverse strand, counting down.
GTTGTTATATGAGGGTGTTTGTTTTTGGCCGCCTAGTATAACCAACCCGAGGGGGGTTCGGTTTGCTTTTAGCCGCCACCACCAAGACCATTTTGGTCTTGGTTGGTGCATGTGGGACCCACGGCAGCAAGGGGACACAAGTACCCTGAGTTGGCTCGGGGTACGGTGTCGAGTTCATGCCCGATTCATGGTTCGTTGGTTAAATCATGATTTATGCTACATGTTAATATTATGAATTATGAACTTAGGATATAAATTAATTAATAACATGAGATATTAATTAAACCATGACTTAGGTTATTTCTTAATTATTAATTTAGCATGATATTAATTTAACCTAAGTATTTTTATGTTATAAGTTATAATTAATTAATTATTTAAAACATGCTTATAATTAATTAATTTAGACATGACTTAGGTTATATTATTAATATATATTAATATACATTTTAACCTAAGTTATTTATTCCATTTTAATTAAAACATGTTATACTTTAATTAAAATGCTTAACCTATAGTTTAATTAAAATGCATGAAATAATAATTAAACTATACACTATATCATATGACTTAAGAAATAAGCTTATAAACACTTAGACTTATATTTTAGCTTATGCAACCAGCTTAATTCTAATTATGGAAACTTCTATTTATAGAAACTTAATTAAATAAGGCAACTAATCTAATCATGGAAACCTTCTATATATGGAAACTTATTTAATTAAGGCAGCTGATCTATTTTTGGAAACTTTCTATTTTTAGAAACTGATCTATTTTAAGCAGTGAATTCTATTTATGGAAAATTTCTATTTTAGGAAACTTTCTATTTTTAGAAACTTTCTAATTTTGGAAACTTTCTATTTTTGGAAACTTTCTATTTTTGGTAACTTTCTATTTTTGGAAACTTTCTATTTTTGGAAACTTTCTATTTTTGGAAACCTGCTATTTTTGGAAAGTTACTTATTATTACACAGTAAGTATAATAATACATGAATTACCAGTAATACTTTATCAGATTAATCAGAGTACAAGGTAAACATAAGGCTTTTCAAACTATGAAACCAGTTTTCTCAATACTTAACCAGTCTACTAAGAACTTAGTCTTCCGCTGTTATATGTTACATGCTTATCCTATTTCATGCTATTTTGTACATCCGTGCACTGAGCGTCTTGCTCAGCCGTTTTCCTTTTCATGTTCCCTAAACGGCAGGTACTCAGGGACGCTCGTAGATCTCAAACGTACGTGCATATGGACTGGAAGCTTTACTGTCTTTCTTTACTTTATGCATTTCCTTTACTTTAATACAGCTTGCAATGGACATTGTTTCGTCCTTTCCTTTTCAGTATTTATGTTTGTGTGTGATGAGCTCTACTTTGGGGTTACCGATGTTTGATTCCGGTATTTCCCTTTTATGGTCAAATAATGCTTAGACATTTATCCTTGTATGCTTTGATGACACGCCATGATTATGCGTAAGATTCCATTTCCAAAATGGGGTGTTACAATTATGGTATCAGAGCCAAGGTTTCGACCTGTAGGCTCTCAAATATGACCTATGATTAGTGGGTAGTCACTACGGTCTTCCTAGAACTGACAGTTGTTTTCATGCATTCATCATTTTTAAGCATACATATACATGTCATTGTTACAGGGTTTTTGACTAAGTAATGGTTGGTACAGGACTGGCCCTATTTAGTCGCATGTGTTTTATCGAAACTTTTAGATTTGGGACCGACCCATAGGCGTCCCCTCGATATGTCTTTTGTTTCGAGTGAACTGACCAGAGGCGTTCACTCTCGAGCATCAAAAGTTTTCATAAAACTGCATCATGCATTCATACAAAAAATTTCTTGCATAAAATTTGTCTCGTGAAATTTTTGGTATAAATTTTTTATTTTTTTTCATGTATATATATAATTTATATTTTATGTTTTGAACTGTTAATCATATGTTTTATGTTATACTGTCAGATGGTTCTCACACGCGAGCAAGAGCAGCTCAATGCTGCAATTCAGACTGCCATGCAAGCCTTGCTTCCTCAACTGAGGAATAACATCCGTGTTGAAGTCCAAGCTGCCAACAATCAGCAGCAGCAGAATCAGGCACCTCCTCCTCCTCCTCTAGTGACACTAGCAGTGTGGCTGGAAAGATTCAACAAGCTCCGTCCTAGAGCTTTTGAAAAGACTGACAGCCCCAGCGATGCTGAAAGCTGGTTGACTCATATCGAGAAGATTTTCAATGCTATGGGATGTGACCCCGCATACAAGGCGAGATTGGCATGCTACCGGTTTGAAGGCGATGTACTCAGCTGGTGGCTAGCCTTGACGCAGTCGGAAGGAGGTGATGATTGGGTCGCTGGTTTGACATGGGCCCAATTCAAGGAGAGAGTGATGGAGCAGTTCTTTCCCAAGGCAGAGCAGGACAAGCTCAAGCGAGAGTACCATGGGATACGACAGAGAGCGGGCGAGAATAGCAACGAATTCATGCAGCGCTTTCTTCGCTTAGCTGGTTTCCTGGGAGCAGCAGCTGGTACTCCTGAGGACCAGGCACACCACTTTAGGTGGGCACTTCGCACCTCGGTTGCGAACAATCTGGTGTGTGCTACGTTCAATACAGTAGCACAAGTGGCCGACGCAGCAAGGAAGCTAGAGATGCTGCAGGAACGAGATGAGTTCGGGGAAGCTGAAAGACCCGACAAGAGGTAAACATTTCGTATTCAAACGGTAACCAAACCGCATTCTATCATTATATGTTCAATAATCATCTCTTAAACTATATCTTCCAGGCAGAAAACTGGGGACCGGTCTCAGCCGGCTACTCAGCAGCAGCCTCATCAGCCCAAAGGAAACGGTCACACTAACGACCGTTCTGTTGTGGAAAGGCGTAGCGGTAATGATAATTACCGTAACAACGCTGGACACTCCAACAACAGCAGGTCCTACTATTTACGCATCTTCTTAGGATTTCATGTTATATCTCTCATGCTGACACTATATTAACCTCTACCAGGAACCACGGTAACGGGAAGGACCAGAACCACAGGGGTTCGCAGCCTAACCGTTCAGCTACCACTGGTGAACATCTTATGATGCATATGTCTTATACTCGTGCATATACTTTATCTTAACACATTTTGTCATCAGCAGGCCCTCAGCAAGCAAGGACTCCTGCTGGAGGATTCACTCATCCTCTTTGCAGTACTTGCCATCGCAGACACCCTGGCCCATGTCGTCGTGATTCCGACGCGTGCTACAAGTGCGGTCTCCCTGGCCATCGTATGAGAGATTGCCGTAAGGGTGAGATGGAGGGTACCTCGGGTCATGCTGATAATAAGCCGCCTCCTACCACTGGGCGTGTCTACACGACATCTCATGATCAGGCAAACAAATCTACAGGTACCATTACTGGAATTTTGTATATGTACGGCCAAGCTGCATGTGTTCTTTTCGACACGGGTGCCACTCACTCAGTTATTTCCACTACATATGCTAAGAACATCAGGACACTTCCCTTGCCATTAGAAAATAGGCTTACCATTTCCACGCCTTTGAGGGACTCTGTACTAATAACTCATGTATACAAGAGTCTTCCTCTAGAGTTTGACGATAAAGTTCGTGCAGTAGATGCACTTCCCCTAGACATGATTGAGTTCGATATGATTCTCGGCATGGACTGGCTACCCAAGCACCATGCTACCATAGACTGCCACTCATATCGGGTGATCTTCGGCGACATTAATGCACCAGAGTACATTCATAACGGGTTCATACCCGGACAGTCTGTACAAGTCATATCTACCTTGCAAGCACGTGCATTACTGTCACATGGTTGTGAGGGTTATCTAGCTACGGTTCACGACATGGATGCTGAATCCCCATCGACTCAGGATCAACCAGTAGTTTCGGAATTTCAAGACGTCTTCCCAGCTGAACTCCCCGGCATACCACCTGCACGAGAAGTGGAGTTCAACATCGACCTTGTTCCAGGAGCTGAACCAATCTCTAAGGCTCCGTATCGTATGGCTCCCATAGAGCTAAAAGAACTGAAGGACCAACTGCATGAACTTCTTGAGCGAGGGTTCATTAGACCAAGCGCATCTCCATGGGGCGCACCGGTCTTGTTCGTTAAGAAGAAGGATGGCAGCATGTGACTTTGCATAGACTACCGTGAACTTAATAAATTACCATCAGCAATAGATATCCACTGCCACGTATAGATGATCTGTTTGACCAACTTCAAGGAGTCAAACACTTCTCAAAGATCGATCTAAGGTCAGGCTACCATCAACTAAGGGTTAAAGAGCAGGATATTGCCAAGACTGCTTTTCGTACCCGCTATGGCCATTATGAGTTTGTAGTCATGCCATTCGGCCTGACTAATGCTCCAGCAGTATTCATGGATCTGATGAACAGAATCTTCCATGAATTCCTTGATAAGTTTGTCATTGTATTCATCGATGACATCCTGATTTTCTCAAAGTCCACGGAGGAACACGAAGACCATCTCCGTACGGTACTACAGATTCTTCGTCAGAAGCAGCTGTATGCGAAATTCTCCAAGTGTGAGTTCTGGTTAAACAAAGTGGCATTCTTAGGTCACATTGTATCAGCAGAAGGGATCACTATGGACCCAGCGAAGGTTGAGGCTATCACTAAATGGCCAAGACCAACGTCAGCGACAGAAGTCCGCAGTTTCTTGGGCTTAGCTGGATATTATCGCAGATACGTGGAGAACTTTTCCCGTTTGGCACTACCTCTCACCAAACTGATGCGAAAAGGAGAGAAATTCGTCTGGACGGAAGAACGAGAGAAGAGCTTTGAAGACCTAAAGCAGAAGTTAGTATCTGCACCTATTCTTACTCTCCCATCTGGTACAGGTGGATTTCAGATCTACAGCGATGCATCGGGGAAGGGACTGGGCTGTATTCTCATGCAACATGGGAAAGTGATCGCGTATGCTTCACGGCAGCTTAAGCCCTATGAAGAAAACTACCCTACGCATGACCTGGAACTTGCTGCAGTGGTGTTCGCATTGAAAATATGGAGGCACTACTTATATGGAGAATCATGCGACATTTTCACGGATCACAAGAGTTTGAAGTATATCTTCACTCAACGTGAATTGAACATGAGACAAAGGAGATGGTTGGAACTGTTGAAGGATTATGATATTAACCTACAGTATCATCCCGGAAAGGCTAATGTAGTAGCAGATGCACTCAGCAGAAAGTCCGGAATGATCAACGGCATTGAAATCAAGGAACAAAACATAAGAGACTTGGAGCGGCTAGACATCGAAATCATGGTACGTGGGCAGCACGGATACTGGGCTAATCTTAGAGTGGAACCCGAGTTACTGTCTAGGATCAAGGAAGCTCAGAAGGATGATGGAGAAATATGGGCGATAATTCAGAATTTGGAGAAGCAGACAGAATTCAGAATGGACGCAGACGGTATCGTTTGGCAGGGCACGAGACTTTGTGTTCCTGACAATCAAGAACTCCGGGAAGCATTGTTAGCTGAAGCTCATAGCTCCCCATTTTCTATACATCCTGGGTCGACAAAAATGTACCATGACATCAGACAGTACTTTTGGTGGAGTGGTATGAAACAGGATGTAGCCACTTATGTCTCCAAATGTCTTACCTGCCAGCAGGTTAAGATTGAGCATCAGCGATCGGGTGGTCTCCTTCAACTATTGGATATTCCAGAGTGGAAGTGGGACAAAATCACCATGGATTTTGTTACCGGTCTTCCGCCTACCAAGAAGAAGCACGATGCCATTTGGGTCATCGTCGATCGACTCACCAAATCAGCTCATTTCTTACCGATACGCAAGGAAGATCCGGTAAGTAAACTCGCAGATACTTACAGAAGGGAGATCATGAGACTCCACGGTGCTCCCTCCAGCATCGTCTCAGACAGAGATCCTCGTTTCACGTCGCGATTCTGGAAAGGTCTGCAAAACGCTTGGGGTACACAACTTAAGCTGAGCATGGCCTTTCATCCTCAAACGGACGGACAGTCGGAGCGAACGATTCAGACATTGGAAGATATGTTAAGGTCGTGTGTGTTGGAATGGACAGGTGATTGGGACGATTACATCTGTTTGGTCGAGTTTGCATACAACAACAGCTGGCACGCAAGTATCAAATGTGCTCCTTTCGAAATGTTGTATGGCAGGAAGTGTCGCGCTCCAATCTGCTGGGATCAAGTGGGAGAGCGAACACTCGAAGGACCAGAAATTATAGAAATGACCAATGAGAAGATCGAAGTAGCTAAGCAGAAGCTGCAGGAAGCACGGTCACGTCAGAAGAGTTACGCTGATAAGCATCGTAGGGACATACATTTTAATGTGGGAGACCACGTTTTCCTCAAGGTTTCGCCGGCGCATGGTGTTAAACGCTTCGGGATCAAAGGGAAACTCAGTCCTCGTTTCATCGGACCGTTTGATATCATTGAACGAATCGGTGAAGTATCTTACCGATTGGCGTTACCTCCTCAGCTTTCGCACGTGCATAACGTGTTTCATGTGTCCTTACTCAGAGGGTACAAGTATCATCCCCTTCACATGGTTCAGTATCCACTGGAACAGATACGTGAAGATCTCACTTTTATAGAGGAACCCGAACGAGTTCTTGACAAGCAAGAACGAGTCATGAGAAGGAAGACGATTCCATTCGTCAAAATTCTTTGGAGGGACCATACCAAGCGGGAAGCCACTTGGGAAACGGAGGAGTCTATCCGGGCTTCTTACCCTCACTTCATATTTTGAGTTCGGGTATGTTACTTCTTTCCAGTTTACTTTATCTATAATTCGGGGACGAATTATTCTTTTTAGGGGGGAAGAATTGTAAAACCCGCATGCTTTTACCATGAATAGTGCCCTTAAGATCGTACGTCCTAGATTAAAACTTACCCTATTTAGTATTGATCACATTCATGTGCTAATAATCAAGCAAGTGCATACGTGTATGACATGATAAGTATCGATTACGTACAAACTCATGATAAACAGTTAATAGATATTTCACGTGAACATAATTAAATCATGATCACCATTTTAAAACACGAACTAAAATAATTACGTAAGTACTTAATTACGAGTGTAAATAATACGATAAACTACATGATAAAATAAACAGAAACACTTTAAACACGAACACGTTTAACCACGAACGAACACGAAACATCAGGACACGAGAAAAGGTACGGGTACCCCATATGGGGCCCCATACCCACGGCACACATAACTAAATGGGCTTAGCCCATTGACTTTTTACATGAAAGGGGGGGTTATGGTAAATATTCATTTCATTTTTTTACATTTCAAGAAAATAAGCATTTAACCTAAAAAGGTTTTTCTCTCCTCCTCTTGGTCTCTTTGTGCTGCCACCTTAAGGACCACCATAGGTGGTTGTTGATTGATCTTGATCTTAAAAATCATTGCTATAAACCGTGTTTGTTCATCCTCTTCCAAGCTACGTATTGGTATATCATTCTAAACCTTTCTTTTTAATTCTTTTTAAATCTTTGATTATTTTCATGAACATGTTATTGTTATTCTTATTAAAACATGATAATTAAACATAGATCTAACATGTTTTGGGGTTAATTAAAATCAAAGGTTGTTATATGAGGGTGTTTGTTTTTGGCCGCCTAGTATAACCAACCCGTGGGGGGTTCGGTTTGCTTTTAGCCGCCACCACCAAGACCATTTTGGTCTTGGTTGGTGCATGTGGGACCCACGGCATCAAGGGGACACAAGTACCCCGAGTTGGCTCGGGGTACGGTGTCGAGTTCATGCCTGATTCATGGTTCGTTGGTTAAATCATGATTTATGCTACATGTTAATATTATGAATTATGAACTTAGGATATAAATTAATTAATAACATGAGATATTAATTAAACCATGACTTAGGTTATTTCTTAATTATTAATTTAGCATGATATTAATTTAACCTAAGTATTTTTATGTTATAAGTTATAATTAATTAATTATTTAAAACATGCTTATAATTAATTAATTTAGACATGACTTAGGTTATATTATTAATATATATTAATATACATTTTAACCTAAGTAATTTATTCCATTTTAATTAAAACATGTTATACTTTAATTAAAATGCTTAACCTATAGTTTAATTAAAATGCATGAAATAATAATTAAACTATACACTATATCATATGACTTAAGAAATAAGCTTATAAACACTTAGACTTATATTTTAGCTTATGCAACCAGCTTAATTCTAATTATGGAAACTTCTATTTATAGAAACTTAATTAAATAAGGCAACTAATCTAATCATGGAAACCTTCTATGTATGGAAACTTATTTAATTAAGGCAGCTGATCTATTTTTGGAAACTTTCTATTTTTAGAAACTGATCTATTTTAAGCAGTGAATTCTATTTTTGGAAACTCTCTATTTTAGGAAACTTTCTATTTTTGGAAACTTTCTATTTTTGGAAACTTTCTATTTTTGGAAACTTTCTATTTTTGGTAACTTTCTATTTTTGGAAACTTTCTATTTTTGGAAACTTTCTATTTTTGGAAACCTGCTATTTTTGGAAAGTTACTTATTATTACACAGTAAGTATAATAATACATGAATTACCAGTAATACTTTATCAGATTAATCAGAGTACAAGGTAAACACAGATAGAGCTTTAAACAGTAAACCATGACCTAAAACATACAAAGTAAGCTAAGATGAGACATAAAACCCAGTACGTAATCAGTGATTCGATACTTATACACGTGTGCATTCATGTAGCGTTAGTGATCCAGAAGTAGGAGTCTTTCTTCCGTTCATTCTCTGGACTTGAGGTACGGATTCCCGTCCTTTCAGTATGGACATTCTTTCCTTATTAGGATCTCCTCGTATGCAGCCAACTGTTTTCCCCAGTATTTGTTTTATTGTTTTGAACTGCTTATGTTTAATTAGCATAATCTATAGCCATATACAAGCATGACCAGTTTCACCTAGTTATGGAGGTACCATAACCATAACATTGGAGGCACCAATGTTATGACTTCCCCACGGCGGAGTGATTGCTCGTGGCGTCCCTTTCAGTTTTGGCCATATTATTATATCATGTGGGGCGTATGGGTGCATCCTAGTTACATGTTTTATTCAGTATTTCATGGTGAATGTGGTGTGTGCCTTGCATCCTTCACAAGGAGTTGATCCCTCCTACCCAGACCAGTATATTAATTAGAGGCATCCCCTCTAATCAGCATGATGAGGTCACCCCTCCAAGTATTCATGCACGTGACCTTTTCATGACCTATATGGGTTATGGTATATATATGTTAAAACAGTTTTCATAAGATAAACATAAAGCTTTTCAAACTATGAAACCAGTTTTCTCAATACTTAACCAGTCTACTCAGAACTTAGTCTTCCGTTGTTATATGTTACATGCTTATCCTATTTCATGCTATTTTGTACATCCGTGCACTGAGCGTCTTGCTCAGCCGTTTTCCTTTTCATGTTCCCTAAACGGCAGGTACTCAGGGACACTCGTAGATCTCAAACGTACGTGAATATGGACTGGAAGCTTTACTGTCTTTCTTTACTTTATGCATTTCCTTTACTTTAATACAGCTTGCAATGGACATTGTTTCGTCCTTTCCTTTTCAGTATTTATGTTTGTGTGTGATGAGCTCTACTTTGGGGTTACCGATGTTTGATTCCGGTATTTCCCTTTTATGGTCAAATAATGCTTAGACATTTATCCTTGTATGCTTTGATGACACGCCATGATTATGCGTAAGATTCCATTTCCAAAATGGGGTGTTACATACTAAATACTCAAACTTTATAAAACAAACTTTAATAAGACGAAACTTTTTAAGAAAACTAAAAAGTAAATAAGCTAAATATAAAATAAGCCAATAAGCATGATAAGCTCAAAGCTTAATCCGTATAAAACTTAGATAGAAACCAAAAGATGAACTTTTTGATCTCATAAACATTAAGATGAAACAAGATCAAGATTATCACAAATCAAAAACAAATAAAAATCAAGAAAGGTAGAAGAAGATTAAAGATGAAAAACTTAACTTGAACTTATAGATTAATGATTCCAAAATATAAGATCAAATCAAAGCTTAAACATGAAAAGAAAGAAAAGATGAAGTTTTAGTGAGAGAAAGTTAAACACTTTCTCTCTCTAAAGATAAAAACTAGAAAAATGAAAATGACTAAAAAACTAACACCCTCCTAATGTGTCATTAGGAGGGTATATATAGGAGGTGGGGAGTGCATGTGTTGCTTCCTTCTTTCTTTTCGTCTCGACTCGATTTAAATTATTTGTCTTTCTCGACGTCGTTTCGGGATTTGTTGATATAAATTGAACTTGTCTTATAATTTTCTTCTTCTATTAGACATGAGTTCTTCGACTTCATTAAAATTCCTTCTTTAGACTTTTTCTTCGATAAATCTTCAGAATAGGCCTTGGACTTCCGTTCTTTTTACACTCTCGATCTTTTGACTTTGTCTTTTCTCGTTTTCTTTGATAAAAGCCCGTGATAGCCCATGTTTTTTTTCCTTTTTCATATTTTTATCCTGAAACACAATAAAAACACAAACCACGCATAATTCCAACTTTTACGACATAAAATACACGTTTTGGTCTTGTTATTATTAGAAATAAGTGATAAAAGGATAAGTGTTTACACACTTATTAAATCCCCTATACTTGACCATTGCAATGCCCTCATGCAATGCATTAATTTCAAAGCACAGATTACATTTCTCATCATAAATAACCCACCTTGGCCTTTATTTAAAATATAGAAATGTATACAAAACAAGTAAAGAAATCAAAGACTTACATTGAGGATTTGGCTGTCATGAATGTGCATCATCCTCAAGTTTCACGTTCCCCATACCAAGCTTAAAAACGAGATCATTGTTATTATAAGTTAGCAAACTAACATGAACTCATGTGGCCCAATTATTTACTTAGACTCCCTTATTCCTAGGTGTATCTCTTATATTTTAATTTTGTCTTGAATGATCACGAGGATGCATTGTTTGACTTATTTCGATAGTTATTTAGGCTGAAAATAAAGTGGGACGATTTAATCAATAGTTAGCTAAAGGACAAAATCTTTTAAAACTGCTTCTCGGGACCTCTTTAAGTTCATATCTTGGCATAACTCGCTTCACGATTTGAGACCTTTCTCGGGCCGATATTTGGCAGCGACTTCATACTTCGAATCTTGAGAGACGTTCTTGAAATTATGGTCTTCTCTTCATAATAGGAATTTCTTCACTTGAAGTTTTTGAGAGATTCTTCATATTTGGACCATGACTTCTTCATTTTTCTCCAATCTTTATTTTGGACTTTGATATACAACGATCCGCCTCCTTTTAGGACTTGGATCTATTTATCCTCATACCTTGTTAGGGCCTTTTTGGATAGACTTCTCCATGATCTTTAGGGGAATATTTTCTTTTCTTCGTGTGTCTCGATCCTTCATATTGATTTTTGATAAATGATTCTTCACATCACTTGGGATCTTTAACAACAAAATGTAACCCTCATGCCTTGTTAGGGCCTTTTCGGACTCGCCAGTCTTCGCATCCCGCTTCAATAAGTTATGCCTTGGCTATGAACTCTAATCAATTCCGAGCAACTTTTAAACGATCTTGTGCTAGAAGCTAAGTAACTTTTTAAATCGTACAACCTTACTTATTGCATTTAAATTTTATTAGCAAGCGATGGGAGAAAAAGCTTATAATCAACTCACATAAATTCACGCAAGAATACCAAACTTATAATTGACTCTATCATCTCTCGTTCTCCACAATTTAAAATCTCAATGAATGAGACTCGTGGATGCTTAGCCAATTAAATCAAATTTTTGGGTTTTCAAGTCATCTATAGGATCTTGCAAATTCTTAGACTCTTTCAAGTTTAGAATTCGCATTTTAAAGTTCCCTTGATAAACGACTTTCTAGGATCAATTATAGGAACTTGCAAAAAGTTCTTGTTCTTAACCCTTGAGAGTTAAGACTTTCGCGTTTTAAAGTTCCCTATATAAAAGCCTAGCAAAACTTGACTTAAACACGTTAAGGATACTAGCTAGAGTAAACTAAGATAAGTAAACTCGGGTTGAGTCAAAAGATTCACAACGTTAAAAAATTAAAACCACTTTATTAAAAATTTATTCTAACACAGAAAGTAAATAACGATAACAAAGGAAAATACTACTATACTACTAGGCCAAAAATAGATTAAAAATTTTGAAAAATGTCGAAAAATCAAATTTTCCGGTTAAAATGAGGGCAAATTCGTGGAAAAGCCCACTTACTTCGATAGAAGTCCCCCTACACTTGATATAAACATTGTCCTCAATGTTTAAGCACGTGGGAGTAAACTCCCCTACACTTAGGACATTGTGCACTTTGTTTAGATCTTGCTAAGGATAGGACAACTATAGTGATTTCAATATGAACATATAAGATATGAAATATTGAATCACGATAGTTTAGGATAGAACCGGGAAGACGGGTACACGGGATCACGGTCGTCAAATGTCATCAAAAGTGGATATTTGAAGCTTTAATCCCTGCACATCAGAGGAAACATGGCAACAAACACATATGGGGCTCCCCTACACTTATTATGAAAACAGATAAAAAGGATAGATTATCGAGTTGCCTCCCGAGAAGCGCTTGTTTTTGTTAACCGAGTCATGAGCCTGACTCGTCCCCGAATTAAATGGTCCATGGGGAAGCCTCGAATGTAATACCGGGATCAAAGACCTTGTCCTTGTTCCCGGAGGACATTAATAAAGGAGAGGCTGGAGGATAAGTCTTAAAGGGTAGAAAAGTCCTCTCAACATACGAAAAGTATGTGAGGTCGTGATCCACGGGAGGTGGGGTGGGTAAAGTAAGCAAATTGTCATCCCCCAAAGATAATTGATGCTCAGAAAGTAGCAAAGCCGTAAGGTTATCAATCATAAAATAGTCAATGTCACCTCCCGAGTCAAAGCACTTATCCTCCGTAATGGTCTCTAAAGGAGTGGATGAAAGGTGATCGGGAGGGAGACTTGGGACAATATCTTCATGCAACAAATTATCAAAAAGAATATCCCCCTCTGTGTCATCATCATCAATACCCGGAGGTATTGAGAGAATGTCGATTTCCTCCATAGCTGTATCATTATTCTCAACTGAAGTAATAGACGGAAGTAAAGACTCGGAAATAGGAGCAGAATTCAACGCTTCAATCTTAGCAATAAGAAGATGAACTTTCAGTAATTTGTCGCAAAGAATAACGTCTTCCACCTCATCTACAAGACCAAGTTCAGTGGTGAACTTCTCGTAGGTCGGAGAGAATAAATCAACATCGCCCTCATCTCCCGGAGGAGATTGAGAAATTTCAAAGGTGAAATTCTCATAGCATGGAGAAAAATCATCATCATTAAGAGCGACCTCGTCCGTAAGCTCAGCAAAAGTAGGGACATCACAAACCTCATCAAAGAATTTATCAAGAGCAAAATCACTAATCTCACTTGATGTATCACTATCCTTAGACGCATTAGGTATATCAAGAGTAGGAGTAGTAATCTCAGACGATGGGTTGAGATTATAGATATCATCCTCGTCATCATCATAATAGTAGTATGGACGCACAAGAGGAGGAGTATAATCACTAAGATTAGATACTTGCTCTTGTTGCTGTCGCTTTTCCTCCTCCCTTGCTTCGCGTATGCTAGCTAATTCTTGTTGAACGTATTGAAGTGTATTAAAAAATGGCTCGTTCTTCTTCACTCATTCCAACAGAAGGTTGATGATCGAGGGAGTAATGTGGGGGCTCGAAATTATAAAAACCGGAATCATAGCACGGATTTGGTCCATCATAAATCATCGGTTGAAAAGAATTAGAACACGGATTTGGCTCATAATAATTCATCGGCTGACAAGAAAAGGTATCGTGTGGGCCCCCACAATTGTTGCAATATGGGTATTGAGGAAAACCCGGTGCGTCATGTAGATAGCTATTACCATTGTCATAATTGTAACTCGGTTCTTGCTCGTCATGAGATGGGTATCGAATCGGACACGAAACATGCCAATGAGAATTGCTTCCACAATATTTGCAAGAGGGTGGAGTAAGTGCATTAGAAGCAAAGGATGAGTTAATCGAATTGCACGAGGGACAAAATCCAAATTGTGTATTGTCGATATCATTCCCACGCCGCTCACATGTACACCATTGACATGTTTGAAAACCATACAATGGTCTTCCACACCCTGCAGCAAAAGCAACATACGAATTCATTAAGAACAATAGATAAGCAAGAAGAATATTTTTGGTGTAAAACTTTCGAAAAAGAAATGCTTTTTATGATTTTTTAATTGTTTTTTTGGATTTTTGAAATTCTTATTTTTTTAGGATTTTTGAAAATATTTTTGACACGAAAAATAACGTTAACGGGTGAACGGATCCCAAAATCCAACGCGTCTCTCACTAAAAACCGTTAATCTTCACGAAAAGAGCCGGCAGCGGCGCCATTTGATATTACGGTATACCTCGTATGAAAGTTCGTTATTCCAGTCTTTTCGAATTGATTACTAGTTAAAAGTGCGACTCAATCGTTCTTGGTGGAAAATAAAATGGTTTGATTATCTATTTTAAACTAAAAGCAAATATGAAAGTGTCGTTGAGTAAAATAAAAGCTTTAAAATTTAAACTAAAATTACGAGTTAAAAATAAATGATTAGAAACTTAAAAGCTTAAAAGTGAATTAAAAACTTAAAACTTTGTAAAACTAAAAAAACTTAAACCCATCGGAATGTCCTTGATCGGAATCCCATCGGAATGTAACAAATGAATTTTGTCGGAATAATGATTAGTAAAGCTATCAGAATCAACCATGTCTGAATATCAAAGTATCGGAATAATTCTATCGGAATACAAGAAATTCTGTCGGAATATTGCTGATGAAATTTTGGCAGTGTTTCGTCGCAATATAGCCTTAAGCCCCGTCGCAATGTACGATCGCAATGAGCGATCGCAATCCACGATCGGAATAAGGGAGGGGTATCACAATAATCGATCGCAATGTAGAAACCCTAAGAGTTATTGCGATCGCAGTCAATCCGTCGAAATATATTGTCGCAATGTGTAAACCCTAAGCTTTTGTGATAAAAAAACAAAAGGTATTGGATGGAATACAATAAGCTAAAACCCGAATAAGCACTTTTCCAACAAAAACACTTAACAAAAACTTAAACAACTCAATAAGCACAAATTTGACAACTTTTGAAATACTAAATACTCAAACTTTATAAAACAAACTTTAAAAAGACGAAATTTTTAAGAGAACTAAAAAGTAAATAAGCTAAATAAAAAATAAGCTAATAAGCATGATAAGCTCAAAGCTTAATGCGTATAAAACTTAGATAGAAACCAAAAGATGAACTTTTTGATCTCATAAACATTAAGATGAAACAAGATCAAGATTATCACAATTCATAAACAATAAAAATCAAGAAAGGTAGAAGAAGATTAAAGATGAAAAACTTAACTTGAACTTATAGAGTAATGATTCCAAAATACAAGATCAAATCAAAGCTTAAACATGAAAAGAAAGAAAAGATAAAGTTTTAGTGAGAGAAAGTTAAACACTTTCTCTCTCTAAAGATAAAAACTAGAAAAATGAAAAATGACTAAAAAACTAACTAACACCCTCCTAATGTGTCATTAGGAGGGTATATATAGGAGGTGGAGAGTGCATGTGTTGCTTCCTTCTTTCTTTTCGTCTCGACTCGATTTAAATTATTTGTCTTTCTCGACGTCGTCTCGGGATTTTTGATATAAATTGAACTTGTCTTATAATTTTCTTCTTCTATTAGACTTGAGTTCTTCGACTTCATTAAACTTCCGTCTTTAGACTTTTTCTTCGATAAATCTTCAGAATAGGCCTTGGACTTCCGTTCTTTTTACACTCTCGATCTTTTGACTTTGTCTTTTCTTATTTTCTTTGATAAAAGTCCGTGATAGCCCATGTTTTCTTCCCTTTTCATATTTTTATACTGAAACACAATAAAAACACAAACCACGCATAATTCCGACTTTTACGACATAAAATACACGTTTTGGTCTTGTTATTATTGGAAATAAGTGGTAAAAGGATAAGTGTTTACACACTTATTACTGGAGCAAGGACAATTGCACAAAAAGTTGCAAGACTTGGATATTAGTGGCCAAGCATGTACCCTGACGCAACATAAGTGGTAGATGAATGCCGCAATTTCCAAGAGCACACTCCCATCAAAAGATTGCCGCAGTCTGACCTGACAAGCATCTCAAGTCCATGGCCATTTTACCAATGGGGGATTGACTTGGTTGGACCTTTTCCAGAGGCCCCAGGACGCATAAAATTTTTGGTTGTATCAATCGATTATTTCACGATATGGGTCGAAGCCGCATCGCTTGCCACCATTACCGGAAAGAACATATTGAAGTTCGTATGGAGAAACATCGTATGTCGATTTGGTATTCCAGGTATCATTATCAACGACAACGGCAAACAGTTCGCAAGCGACCCGTTCCGCGATTGGTGCAACGAGCTCAACATCAAACAGAAGTTCACATCAGTAGCACATCCCCAAGTAAACGGGCAAACAGAGGTAACGAACATAATCTTGCTCCAGGGTCTAAAAACAAGATTATGGAAGGCAAAAGGCCAATGGGTGGAAGAATTACCTAACGTATTATGGGCTCACCGTACGACGGCTAAGACTGGGAACCACTGTACACCATTCAGTCTAGTTTACGGATCAGAGGCGGTCCTACCTCCTGAAATTGAGGTTCCCACTTATCGTATCCAGTCATACGAAGAAAATAAAAATATTGCTGACCTTCGACTCCATCTAGATTTTCTAGAAGAAAGAAGAGAACTCGCATCCTTATGTGAGGCAAAGTACAAGCGCCAAACAGAGCGATACTATAACTCCAAGGTCCGTCATGCGCACCTAAAGGTGGGTGACTTTGTACTTCGTAAAAACAAGGCAAGCCGACAAGAAGGCCAAAAGAAGCTCGACCCAAACTGGGAAGGGCCCTACCAAATTATTGAAGCTAAGCGTCCCGGGACATATATTCTCGAAGATCTGCATGGAAAGTTAATACCAAGATCATGACACATTAGCAATCTACGCAAATTTAACTTTTAAAAAAAGAAGTCGACATCATTCTCAGCGTACTGAGAAAATTTCATGTGCATAAATCATGATTGTACATTTCTCATCTATTAATAAGAAGTTCCAAAACACAATGCTTCGATAACATCAAAAAAAAATCTCTTGATCTTTCGATACAGTAAATCGAACTTGAATTTTTACATATCAAATGCGATATCATACGCATCGTCCCGCCATAAAAAGGGATGCAAGCTCAGAGAACACCAATAGAAATCCGGATATATTCCTGCCAATAAAAGGAATACGACTCATTTGGTCGAAAAATGTATACACAACAACGATATATGCGTAAAACCGAAAATCTACTCTTATTTACGAGTGCAATGATCTAAAAATACAAGCAACCATATCACCAATTCAATAATCTAACTAAGCACCTACTTAATTAATATATTGCTAATGCAATAATCATGTAAAAGCCACTATAATATTTTACATTTGCATCATCCTACGTGAATTATACTAGCTGCATGCGAAAATTCATTTCACTAGTTATTAAAACACTAAAACAACATCTTCCATTAACCAACAAATCTATATTACAACTGTCTGAACGAAACACGGTAATCGAATAGACCAAAAGCGACAACATATAAGAACTTTATTACATATGCTATTATACATAACAAATGACTAGATGGTTCGAACTCAAGCGCTCGGTCCCGGGCCTGAGTTGTGATCGACATGCCGACGTAGAACGTAACAGAGTAACGATACATGGGCACCTATCATATCATTCAAGCATTCCCATTTGATTTTTTTCAAAGCAGCAATCGCTTTGGTCACCCTTGGTGGAACGGAGCCGCTTTGAGGATCTTGATGACGGTTTTCCTCCAGCATCATCAATAGTATCTTATAAACCTCTTGACGGAACTCATCACTCTTTAGAACCCTTTTGACCAGTCGAAGGATTCCTTTTTTTGCAACCCAACCAAGATCGTCAGCCAGTTCAGACTTCTCCTTGTAAACCTTCGCCAATATGCTACTCAATTCAGCCTCACGTTGTTTTGACTGGGTGAGCTTAGTGAATGTGGTGTTGTAATTCGAGAACACCAGCTCATATTGGACTTTCAGATCTTCATTCTCAGCCCTCACCTTGTTCAACTCTTGTGCCAAATCAATTTGGTTAGTACCGTAACCTTGCTGCTCAGCAATGCTTCCATAACCTTGGTTCATCTCTGTCATATTAACATCTCCTCCGCTCATATAAGGAAAATCATGTCCTCCCAACGTGACCACGCCAGAACCACTTCCAAATTTAAAATTCCCTTTTGGTTACTTAAACTCATTACCAAAAGAACCCAGATCTGATGGGAACTCAGACAGGTTAGGAAACATATTAAGCCCTTGTCCTGAAATATCCTCTCCATGCGAAACCTTCTCACCCTCTAACGATTTTAACAAATTTAAACCTACATAGAAATAGAAACACACATGTAAAATGGTCACATCCAAAAAAACAAAAATGCAAGTAATCTTACCAGTTTTATCATCAGCATCATCTTGAGAAGACATGGATACTTCTTTGAAAAACACTTGAGAAAAACATATGAGAAAATGAGCCAATTTATATACATTTGGTATGCAGTAACCATCATTCCAAACCAATAGAAATTGAGGCAATGTTGTATAATAAACAAGCACAATCATCAACCCTATACTTCAACTGTTAAGATAGAGCTATCTACTAGAGTATGTAGCTCTCTGCATTTTTAGAACTACATAGTAGGGGGCTTGATAGGATTACATGTATAAGTATAAATATCTTCACTTGGCACATGACCAAATATAGTATAATATTAAGAAACATATCATACAAATGAAGATGTACGTAGCATGAATGGGAAATATCAAATGGATAAAAATATCACTACTTGTTAATAAATATAGTACTCATTCTAGAAGCCATATCCTTGTACAAATTTCTTGGATAAAGATCTGACAAGGAACTGAGTTAGCACACTCAACATGTCATGTGAAGACATAATATATTCGTTATCAAAATCTGAACTCTCCTACAAATAGGGGGCTGGTAAGTCGACAGATAACACACCATATACTGTTAACTCTCTCTCTACATATATAATTAATATATTGCACATATTTATGAGGAAACAAGTATCTGACTTGATCGTCGGAGCTTAATCCCGGGGCAAAGCCTCGGGATAAGTTCTAACATGGTCTTTATTTGTTGAGTGATACAGGTAGACATGCCCACCATTTCGATCTCAAAGACTCCCCTCACGGACCTGCTATTTTTGGTATCATCAATAAGTAAATAGAAACTCAAAAAGTCAAACCAAATACTCCATGGGGAGTATTCGGCCGACCAAGCCCAAAGGAAAGGAAAGAAAAGTGTTTTGAGTCTATAAGGTTTATTACTTGTAGGTTAAGTTGTAATCTTTCCCATAAATAAACCTACGACTCAACTATATAAACAAAGGGATGTGATTCATTATTTCATATAATTAAACCAAACTTTTAGTCCTCTCTCTTTTAGGGTTTGATTTTTATTAAGTATTTACTTAATCAAGATCTAGCAATCGAATGTAACTGATTGAGGTGTTGTGTGTACTTATCTTGGAGAAGATCTAATTTGATCCTTGGGTTATTGGGATTCGGTTTTGGTGTATTGGATTTAGGGTTTGGTTGGTTCATTGGTTTTTGGTTACTTGATCATCCGTTCTTGTACTTAAGGTAGGCTTTCTTTATCTTTATTTTAATGACATTATGGGCATAGTTAATCGATCTTAGCCGCTGCGTTTTACTCTTGATGCATGAATACTTGATTCGTATGGTTGTTAAAATCCAACATGATTCGACTTGTCTACTTTTCTTAACTCAGCTAGAGGAACTATCCTCTTCATCGTGGATTCGTGGGTACCTGATGTTTGCATAAGATATCACAAGAACATACATATAATAACGTTAACTATAAAGATTATGTCACGGACTTTCCTTGGTACGCGTTGCAAATATTCTGTAAGATTTCGGATAAAAAATGTGGCGCACTTGAAAAAAGTACGACGTACTTTCTGCATATGTAAAAAGAGAAGTGCAACGGTTTTATACCAAAAACCAGCGTATTTTCTGGGTCACAAAACAGGAGCCCTAATCTCCAATATAGGCTAACAATCCACAAAATACAACTTCCAAAATCTGCTGGAAATATAGTTCAATTGTGGGTTCAGTTCATACTGGTGAATGGGTAATGAGGTACGGAGTGTACACCGAGTCCCTGAACACCCTTACTCAGATAGTGGTTAAAATGTTGTTCAACATTGTTGATGATCTTCAGTGATTTAACACTTCAGGGAGTTGAACTCTGGAATGAAGGTATTCATCAGGGAGTAACTCCACTGAAGACTTCAGTGAGTTAACTCTTTAGGGAGTTTAACTCCGGAATGAAGGTATTCATCAGGGATTAATTCCACTGAAGACTTGTCTTCAGTATTTACTTGATCAGTGAGTCTTATTCACTACTTAAGGCTTCAACGGGAACATCCTCAGGATGGCTGATGCTTTAGTGGGACTGAAGGCTTCAGCGGGAACATCCTCAGGATGGCTGATGCTTCAGTGGGATTGAAGGATAGGCAAATATTGGAGCTGAACATGTAAACTTGTAACGGTCTTCGACCTATTCAAGTGGCATTAATGACCACGTTTAATTGGTCATGTAACCACTACTCCTGGTATTATGGAGCATATTAAGAGGGGTTAATGGGCCGTTAAATCCTCTTAATACCATTGACCAGATGTTGAGTACTCCACCTATAAATAGGTGATCATAACATTGCATGGAGACAGATAGAAACATAAACACTTAAAAGCAAAAGGGTTAGAGATTTTGTGCCTAAATCACTAACTGCATTTGGTCTTATCCCAAGTAGATATTCATGATACCCAGGCATTAGGGTCGAATAGTTTACTTTGGAAAGTGATTACATGATTCCAAGTGATATCCGATAACCATTATTTGGTATGTAGCTAGGATTGATTATCTTAAACCTGGTTAGGACGAGTGAACTCCAACAATCAAAGTAAACTATTTTGTGGTAATCAATGTCGGCCGCAATGAAGCATATGGTGACTAACTTCTCCAAATTGGATAAGTTTGAAGGGGTGGATTTCAGGAGATGGCAAAAGAAGATGTACTTTCTTCTTTCTACTATGAGTGTGGTGTATGTGCTGACCACTCTATTCCTGATGGCGGTGATGATGCTACTTTGGAGGAAATAAGGAAAAGGAACAAATGGGAGAATGATGACTATGTGTGTCGTGGTATTACTCTCAATGGTATGTCTGATTCCTTATTTGATATTTACCAAAATTTTGAATCTGGGAAAGAACTGTGGGATTCCTTGGAAGCCAAATATATGGCTGAGAATGCATCAAGTAAGAAGTTCCTTGTGAGTGATTTCACAAATTACAAAATGACTGATTCAAGACCAGTCATGGAACAATACAATGAACTTCTTGGAATACTTGGTAGATAAACACAACATAAAACGAACATGGATGAGACCATTCAGGTATCTTGTTTCATCGACAAACTGCCTCCTTCTTGGAAAGATTTAAAGCACACCTTAAAACATAAGAAAGAGGAGTTAACTCGTGTTGAGTTGGGCATTCATTTGCGCATCGAGCAATCCCTCAGGGTGCATGATGGTGACAAGCCAAAGAGCAACAAAGTTGTTGGTTCATCAGTTGTCAATATGGTGGAGCATCACAACTCCTCCAGGTACAATGACAACAAGGGCAAACGTAAACATCAAGATAACACCAAAGCAAATCCTAACAAGAAGTCCTTAGTGGCTTGTTGGAAGTGTGGGAAACCTAGACACTTGAAAAAGGATTGCAAAGGTGTTGGTATTGGCAGCAAAGCCAATGATAAGGCACAAAAGTTCAAAATGTGTTTAATAAATCTCTCTTGATTTATTATGTTACATATGTATCTGAAGCTTATTTTGTGTAGGATGATGATATAGCATGGTGGGTTAACTCTAGAGCAACAGTACATGTGTGTAAAGATAGATGTTGGTTCAAGACTTATGAGTCACTGAATGATGGATCTATTCTTCACATGGGAAATAAGTCAACTTCCCTAGTGTATGGACGTGGTTGTGTAGATCTTAAGTTTAGTTCTGGAAAGATTGTTTCCTTGTTTAATGTTTTGCATGTTCCTAATATTAGGAAGAACTTGGTTTCTAGTATTGTTTTGAATAATTGTGGTTATAAACAAGTGACTGAATCTAATAAATTTGTTTTATCTAAACATGGTGTGTTTACTAGTTTTGGCTATTTGTGTAATCAAATGTTCAGGCTCAATATTGACTCTAATATGAATGTTGATTATGTCCTGATGACTACCACTAAACTGAATGATTAATTACTATGGCATGCTAGGCTAGGCCATGTCCATTATAAGAAGATGCAAGATATGTCTACGGATGGGTTAATTCCAGCCTTTGACATGGACATTGATAAATGTCAGACTTGCATGTTGAACAAAATTACTAAGAAACCATTTTAGGATGTAAAACGTGAAACTGAAGTTTTGGAGGTAATTCATAGTGATCTATGTGATTTGCATGCTACTCCCTCATTAGGGAATAATAAATACTTGGTAACATTTATTGATGATGCTTCAAGGTTTTGTTATGTTTATTTGTTACATACTAAAGATGAAGCATTAGATAAATTTAAAGTATTTAAAACTGAAGTTGAATTACAACAAGGAGTCCAAATTAAAAGATTTAGGACTGATAGGGGAGGTGAGTACATGGATACTCAGTATTTTTAGTCTGTTGGTATTATCCATGAAACGACTGCCCTTTATACTCCACAACAAAGTGGTATATCTGAAAGGAAAAATAGAGTACTGAAAGAGATGATTAATTCCTTATTGTCTAATTCAGCTCTGAGTCAAGGGTTTTGGGGTGAAGCTATGTTAACAGTTTGCTATTTATTAAATAGGGTTCCTAATAAAAGGAACAAGATTACCCCTTATGAACTATGGACTAAAAGGAAACAAAACTTGAAGTATCTCGAGTTTTGGGGTTGTAGGGTGGTTGTAAGACTCCCTGATCCAAAGGTGAAAACCTTGGGTGGAAAAGGCATTTAATGCATCTTTGTTGGATATGCTGAGCATTCCAAGCTTATAGGTTCTATGTTATTGAACCTAATGCTTTAGTGGAACCTGAAAGGATCACTAAGGAGTTTGTGGTTCAGCAACCTAAGCCTGAGCTTAGAAGAAGCACTAGGCATATGACTCAAAAAAACTTTGAGCCTGAGTTTCAATTATACTTAATTGAAGGAACAAGGTATGAGGTCTCAGACCAATACTCCTATTGCTTTAATGTTGAGGATGATCCTAAAACATTTGATGAAGCAATGAAGTCCCAAGATGTTGCTTTCTGGAAAGAAGTAATAAATGATGAGATGGATTCCATCATTGGCAAAAACACTTAGGTGTTGGTTGATCTACCTCCAGGTTGCAATCCACTTGGCAACAAATGTATTTTCAAAAGGAAAATGAAGGTAGATGGAACTATTGAAAAGTTCATGGTGAGGTTAGTCATTCAGGGCTTTAAACAAAACTCAGGGATAGACTACTTTGATACTTATGCTCCAGTAGCACGTATCAATACCACAAGAATGTTGATTTCCTTGACATCCATTCACAACCTGATTATTCATCAGATGGATGTGAAAACAACATTCTTGAATGATGACTTGGATGAGGAGATTTATATGAACCAACCTCAGCGCTTCATTATGCCTGGTAATGAGCACAAGGTGTGTAAACTGATTAAGTCCGTGTATGGACTGAAGTAGACACCTAAGCAATTTGATGAAATGGTTTTGTCTAATGGTTATTCATTTAACCAAGCTAACAAATGTGTATATAGCAAATTTGATGAATTTGGTAAAGGAGTCATCATTTGCCTATATGTTGATGACATGCTAATATTTGGTACTGACCAAGTTCATGTCAACCTAATAAAAGAATTTTTGTCATCAAAGTTCTCCATGAAAGATATGGGGGAGGCTGATGTGATCCTTGGTATAAGGATTAAACATGAAAGTGATGAAATAATAATTTCTTAGCCTCATTACATTGAGAAGGTCCTGAGGAAATTCAATCACTTTGATTGTACTCCAGTGAGTACACCAATGGATACAAGTGAGAAACTGATGCCTAACAATGGTCAATGTAACACCCCATAATGGTCAAATGTAGCGGAATAGTATGTGGGGTGTTACTTTGGTGGATCGATAGATCACACAGTATATAGAGCAATGATCATAATAGTCATTTAAAAACATATCATATGAAATAAATTGTACACATTTAGTATCTTGTCTGAAAACATCATTTATTAATAATGTGAAAAATATCCCAGCCCCGTGGTCACATGAATGATTCAATGATGCTGGAATCCAATGCATGAAGCTGTTTACTTTCCTGAGAAAACAGATAAAATAAAATGTGGGGGTCAACACGAGGTTGGTGAATTCACATGTTTAATTTAATAAATAAATGTACTGATATACCAAACACCACGATCATAGTAGGACAACCACAACCAATACTATAGAAGTTCCTATTGCCCTGTAATAGAAGCTAGACATGATGCTCAGGAGCCATTATGGTCAAACCCGATGTTGTTTCCCTCAGTACGACAATGAAATAAACCTGTTGCTTGGCCTAAGCGTTTCGTGATAGCAAGTCACGCAGGCCGGGTGTTGTCAATACCCGAATAGATCTATTCATAACATTTCGCGCTACACTACTAACTATTACAGTCCACGGGAATGGGGCAAACAATAGGCAATAAGTTGTTATATGTTGTTGTTATCCGCGCGTGTTTGCATATAAAAGTTAAGTATGTTTTCTCCCCCAGTTATAAATACAGTAAAGATGGGGCCATGAACTCACCTCAGTGGTAATGATGTAGTGATCATGTCACTGAATAAACTGGCACAGTGATCACGAAGTGATGAAATTACCTAAGTAAATTAGACGACTTAGTAAATGCAAAATAATAATGCATGATAAATGTAACTGATAAAGATGCATGATCACGAATTAATAAGTCGTTACGATTGGTTAAGTATTTACACTTATAGTGAGCAGTCAATAATATATTTTTAGTTTCTAAAAATATATAGATTGTCTAATAAAAGGGTAATAAATTAAATAAATAGATTTTAATTTAATTAAATTAATTGTAAGAAGATGATATATTTCATTTAATTTTCCTAAGGATCTAAACATATTTAATAAGATTTGTCTGTTTATAAAGTTTCGTAAATAAATCTTAATAATTTATTTAATTAACAAAATGACTTAATTAATTTATTAATAAAATAATTTATTAATACTTTTATTTAAATTAAAATTACTCGTAAGTCCTTGTATTATAATAACTTTCAAAATAACCTTTAAAGTTTCGTTCTCTAAGTGTTTTACCTCGTTAGTCCTTGTTTGTTAGTTTTATTTCCAAAACACGCCCCTAAGGCTCATAATACTTTCGTTATATGGCAAATTTGGTCCCTAGGGTTTCCTAGTCTTGAATTAATTATAAACCGAGTCCCTAGGGCTCGGTTTAACTTTATAAATTAGCAAAACACCCCCCTCAAGTCTCGAAATACATTAAAATAGGTTTTAGGGCTCGAATTAAGTTTTGATATTGACACAATTGGTCCCTCATAACTCGAAAATATATATTAAGATTTCTAGGGCTTGTATTAAGTTTCCAAACTGACATTATTAGTCCCTTAAGTCTCGAAAACATTTAATAAAAGACTAGGGCTTGTATTAAGTTTCCAAATGTGACACAATTAGCCCCTATATTTTGGTTAGTTCTCGGTTTAAACACAAACGCACCCTATGTTTTCAGAAATGGCAATTTTGGTCCTCGAACTTCTTTAATGTCACGAAAACATATACACATGTTTTATTAAGTTACATTTTTTTACTCTAACTTTCACCAAATGTCAATAAAGGCACGAAAAGTTCCCAAACATAGTTTTGGGCTTGGTTGGCCCAATAGGGTCACAGTTTGGGCTTTAAGGGCCTAACGGGCTAACTTTTGGGTTTGTCTAGTTTCTACTAATCTCATAAAGCATACTAAATAATATACTAGTTAATTTGGGCTTATATGAGCTTATACGTCGCGGCTTATATGAGCTTATATGGCTTATTTATCTCGGTTTAAATAAGCTTATGGCTTATTATGGATAATTTGTTAGTTCTTTTAATCCTAAACATGTTCTAACTATATGGGCTTATCAAAATGTGATTCCTATGCGACTTAATATTAAGTCGAGTAAAGTGGCTTATAGTTTGAGCTTATAGCTTAAGATATAGCACTAAGTTATTTAACTAGGGCTCACATTAGGTTTCCTTAAGCTTGGTTCTTACTAGTTCGTTACGAATATAGTGTTTTGAAGCATACTTGCCCATGAAAACCATATAAGCCGTGAGCTTATATGTTGATTGGTGGGTTGACTTAGGGTATTTTACGTGTGCATGCAATTCTAGTTTCATTTCCTTGGCTCATATATGCATGACAAGTAAAGAGAGGTATGAAAAGATTGAAATGGAGTCTTGGAGGGTTTACACTTACTTGTCCTTAGAAGAGATGGTGGATGATCAAGTATTAGGGATCCTATGCGTCGGGTTCTTCCTAAACGTGACATAGGAGGTCTTTGACTTGACTTGAATGCTATGAATCTTGTGTAGACTAGCTTTAAATGTCTTGGAACCAAGATTTTGGTGTAGTAAATGTGTATGTATGGGTTTGTTGCGTCTAGGTGTTATGTGGAGTAGATGATCCAAATTTTGAGTGTGGTAAGTGAGAAGTGAAGTCCAATGTGTTAGCTAAATATCAAGGTGAAGATGATCGATGTGGTCTAGGGTGAAGCCACGTCAAGAGGGATGCACAAGCAATATTTGAGGTGATTTTCCAAGTACTATGGAGTACTAAGGTTTTAATGATAATGTTTGTACACTTGGCTTTTGGGAATCCCCTAACCGTCTATGTATGTATGTATGTCAAGAGGACAATTTGGACTTGCATAGTGTTTACAATTAAGGAAGTGATGTACATTGCAAATGGTTTGTGTGGTGTGGGTTTTCTACACGTCTAAAGGGAAAGATATGTGCTAGTTGGTTTTGTTTCTACTACTTGCATATCCTAGGATTAGATATACCTAGTATTTCCCATTAATGCAAAGTTTGTACACATTGTCTTGGTTTTGAATAGAGGCCGACGGTTTTGGCTAGTCAAAAGGTGTGAAGTGACTCAAATAGTGTAAGGTTTAATTAAGGTGTGTTGTACATGTTTTATAAAGTCAAATGTATATTTGAAAAGGTTCTAGGTAAGTATAGTTGTGTATGGTGTAGTATTCGGCTAGAATATAAGTCTAGGATAGGTTTTGGTTCAAATTTAGTGTCTTGGTATGGTTACTAGGAGGCTAAGTATAATATAGTAGGAGTAGGTTTAAGTCCTAAATCGTTTTGGTTAAATTTTGGGATCCTTGGTGAAACTATAGTCATAAATGTATAATTTAATTAATTTAAAATGTAAGACATTTGTGAAAATGAGTTAAAGTGGATATTTGTAATGTTTAATAATAAAAAGTAGTTTATGTTGAATCATAGTATTGTTTATGAGGCGAGGAAAATATATAAATATATATTTGAAGTATAAAATAGTTCCTTGGTAAGTGTTATTAATTGTGATCATGAGTTTAGATTTTTATAAATCAAATTGATGAATGCTTATGATTATGTGTTTCAGGTGACTTAATAGTCCTTAATGTATGATTGTTTAAAGCCTTGTATGTTCATAAAATGTAGTCATACAAATTTCTTTATGATTAAATACTCATAATCATAATGTAATGTCATGTGATCAAATGTTTCCATGTTCTAATGATTTAAATGATGTATGCTCATGTATGATGCATATGATTGCTCAAATATTTCATGAAAAGGTGGTAATATAAACAGATATCATGAGGTGACGTGTACAATGATGTTATAGTCAAAACATGAAATTTACAGGTTTTACAACACTACCTCGTTATTTTAGCTTTGTCCTCAATGCTTAAGATGAGGTTACTGCTCAGGTGAACAGGTGTGGGTACTTAGCTCTAAATGAGTCTTCGCGTTCCCAAGTGAACTCAGGACCTCTCCTAGAGTTCCAACGTATCTTAACCAACGGGATTTGGCTTCACTTCTGTTTCTTGACTACTCTTTCCATTCCTTCAACAGGTTCTTCTATGACATGGAGCTTTTCATCAAAGTGGACTCCCTCCAATGGCATGGCTAACGGCTCATCCGCGTAGCACTTCTTTAGGTTTGAGACATGGAATTTAGAGTGTACCCGGCTCAACTGTTGGGGTAACTCTAAACGATAAGCGACTTCACCGATTCTGGCGATCACTTTAAAGGGTCCTATGTAACGTGGATTTAATTTCCCACGTTTTCCAAATCGTACAACGCCCTTCCAAGGTGATATCTTGAGCATAACAAGGTCACCTACTTCGAATTCCATAGGTTTCCATTTGCGATCTGCATAGCTCTTCTGTCTGTCTTGTGCAGCTTGAATTCTTTGTTTGATGAGAGTGATCTTCTCAGTAGTCTCTTGGATCAGTTCGGGTCCAGACAGCTGAAATTCCCCCACCTCTGCCCAGCACACGGGTGATCTGCACTTGCGGCCATAGAGGGCCTCAAATGGTGATGCTTTGATGCTGGCATGGTAGCTGTTGTTGTAGGAGAATTCAACCAATGGTATATGTTCGACCCATCCTTTTCCAAAGTCGATCACACATGCCCTTAGCATGTCTTTCAATGTTTAGATTGTTCGTTCACTCTGACCGTCAGTCTGTGGGTGATAAGCAGTACTCATGTCCAAGTTTGTTCCCAAGGCTCGTTGAAAAGCTTTTCAAAAGTTTGACGTAAATCTACCATCTCGATCACGTATGTTTGAGACTGGTATACCGTGTCTAGTCACAACTTTCTTGAGGTACAGTTTGGCCAACTTATTTAGAGAGTCATTCTCTTTGATAGGCAGGAAATGAGCTGATTTTGTGAGTCGGTCAACGATTACCCAAATTTTATCGTAACCATGAGATGAAGTAGGAAGTTTGGTAATGAAGTCCATGGTGATGTTGTCCCATTTCCATTTCGGTATCTCGGGTTGGACTAATAAACCGGATGGTCTCTGATGTTCTGTCTTCACTCTGGCACAAGTCAGACATTTCTTCACGTATGTGGCAATGTCTGCCTTCATGTTTGGCCACCAATATAATTTCTTCACGTCCTGATACATCTTTCAGATCCAGGATGTATGGAGTACTTAGACTTATGAGATTCATGCATGATCATGTTTCTCAAGTCTCCGTAACATGGTAACCAACTTCTTCCGTGTAAACATAACGTTCCGTCTGCTTTGGCTTCTAACTTCTCCTTGCTTAGATCTGCCCTAAGCATTCCTCCTATGTCTTCTTTTCCAATGTTTTCGGCTTCTATGCTTGGAGTTGAGCCTCTAATATCTGCTTGGGTAGATCCAAGCTAATGGTCATAACTAGGGCTCGAACTCTCATGGGAGGATCAGTTCCTTTTCGGCTCACTGCAGCCGCAACTATGTTGGCTTTACCTGGGTGGTATTTGATATCACAATCGTAGTCACTGAGTAATTCTATCCAACGACGTTGTCTCATGTTCAGCTCCTTCTGGTCTAGGATATGTTGCAAACTTTTGTGGTCGGTATGCATTGTGCACTTTGTTCCATATAGGCAGTGTCTCCAAATTTTTAAGGCAAAAACTACAGATCCAAGATCTAGATCATGAGTAGAGTAATTCTGCTCGTGCTTCTTTAGTTGCCTTGAAGCATAAGCAATCACTTTATGTCTCTGCATTAACACAGCTCCTAAGCCTTTGTGTGAGGCATCACAGTAGACAACAAAGTCTTCGTTGCCTTTTGGTAAGGCTAGGATAGGTGCACTACACAATTTATGTTTTATGGTTTGGAATGCGGCTTCTTCTTTTTCTCCCCAATCAAATTTCACGCCTTTCTGAGTAAGCTTCGTCATAGATTTAGCTATCTTAGAAAATCCTTCTATAAATCTCCGGTAGTAACCGGCAAGACCTAAGAATTGGCGAATTTCCTTTGGCGAAGTGGGTGCTTCCCAATCCTTTACAGATTCGAATTTTACGGGATCTACCTGAATTCCTTTGTTGTCGATCACGTGACCAAGAAAATGTACTTTAGGAATCCAAAAATCACACTTGGAGAATTTGGTGTATAGCTTCTCTTCCTTAAGCAATCTCAGTACTTGAGCAAGGTGTTCTCCGTGCTCTTGTTCGTTCTTGGAATAGATGAGTATGTCGTCGATGAATACGATGATGAATTTATCAAGATACGGTCTGCACACTCGATTCATGAGGTCCATGAATATGGATGGTGCGTTGGTCAATCCAAATGGCATGACCTGAAATTCGTAATGACGGTAACGAGTCCTGAAGGCTGTTTTTGGTATGTCCTCCCTCTGACTCTCAGTTGATGGTATCCAGATCTTAAGTTAATCTTGGAATACACACTTGATCCTTGTAGTTGATCAAATAGGTCGTCGATTCGTGGTAGCGGATAACGATTCTTTACAGTTAACTTATTCAGTTCCCTGTAATCGATGCACATTCGGAAAGAACCATCTTTCTTTTTGACAAAAAGCACTGGAGCTCCCCAAGGTGAGGAACTGGGTCTGATAAAACCTTTGTCTGATAGTTCTTGAAGTTGTTCAGCGATTTCTTTCATCTCGGTCGGTGCCAATAGGTATGGTGATTTAGCTACAGGTGCAGCTCCCGGTATCAAGTCAATTTGAAATTCCACTTGACGGGTGAGAGGTAAACCAGGTAAGTCGTCTGGGAAAACTTCGGGATAATAACAGACAATTGGCACGTTCTTGATTTGTTTCTTCTCTGGTTCCTCTTCTTTGTCTGTCTTTAAAATATGTGCTAAAAAGATAGGGCATCCTTTTAGTATATACTTCTGGACTTTGGTGCATGAGATAACACTCAGTCTGGTCTCAATTCTATCTGAATTTCCTTCTCCTCAGACAATTAGATTTTCCTTTCCCCACGGTATACGGACGAGCTTTTCGTCACACACGAAGGTTGCGTGATATTTTTCTAACCAGTCCATACCAATAATGACGTCAAAACTACCCAAATTTACAGGTATCAAATGAATATCGAATGGATGATTTAGAAGATTTAAGGTACAACCTCTTAGAATAGTGTTAGTTTCGATGATTTTACCGTCTGCTAATTCGACTGTGTAACAATCGTCTAGCTATGAAGGAGTAATGCCTAGTAAACTACTAAACTCGGTGGATATAAAACTCCTATCGGCTCCCATATCAAACAAAATAATTGCATAACGATTGTTCAGAAGAAACGTACCAGTAACCACATTGGATTCGGGGTTGGTCTTGGTATCTCCTATAACATAAACTCTGGATGGTGCTCCTCCTCTGTTCTCGTTCTTAACTGCTCTCTTTGGTCACTCTGGCTTGATGTGTCTGATCTCCCCGCAACCATAGCAACGAACTTCCCTACGTGCCACACTACCACTGCCAGTGTGCTGGCGGTTTCCATGCTGTCCACTTCCGTGGAAGTTCTGACTGTTGCCATTGTTGGGTCTGTAGTTGATACTGGAGTGGTTCCTGATAGCTGGAGCATGTGTGTTGCCCTGTCCGAGCCTTCGGCATTCTGTAGTAGGGTAGTGATGGAAATTAAACTTGGAACACTTTGGCTTGTTACCTACATATGGAGGTGGTACTGAGGAAACATCACTACAGACTTGACCTAAGTTCTGTCTCTTTGTCTGCTGGGTCTGGTGATGACTACGGTAGTTCTCATCAACTTTCCTCTTGTACTCTGACTGTATAAGCAAGTGATCGTGCCCCCGTTTGTCCATCAACTCTGTGGCAAACTCTATGGCACTCTCGACCGTAGTGGGTCAGGATGCGAGTACACTGTCATGAACAGAATCAGAAAGTTCACTAACGTACTTCTCTATCTTGTCTTTCACGTCAGGGAACATTCGAGTACACATCAAAGTCAACTCCTGAAACTTCTGATTGTAGGTCGTGGTGTCATGATTTGTGCATTTGAGGTTCCACAAGTCAATCTCTAATTTCTTGATTTCACCACGAGGACAGTATTTCACAGTAAGTCTTCCTTTCAATGCAGTCCAAGTCATCCTATAGGCTTCATCATGCCCAAGGGTAGCAACTAGAGAGTTCCACCATGTGAGAGCATGTTCCAAAAGAGTATAGGTGGCATATTTCACCTTGTTTTCTTCAGTACAATCACTAATGCGGAACACAGTCTCGGTCCTCTCGAACTATTGCATAAGTTCTACTACCCCTTCCTTGCCCTTGAAGTAACTAGGCTTGCATTTCAAGAAGTCGGGGTAGGTACACCCTCTGGCAGTTCGATCTCTGGTATTTGAGTTTTGGCTGTCGCCCTGGTTCCCGCTAGGATGTGTTTCCCTGGCGGCTAGGGCATCAACAATGCCTTGACCGATAAGAACTCTAAGTTGTGCTTCTGAAATAGTTGATGTGGGAGCAGCGTCAGAATTATGTCGAGTGACTCTTTGTGCCATTGTTCTATAATACACAAAGATGAGATTTATTAGCTGATCAATAAGATTATTATATTAAGCTGCATGGAAAATGTGTATGCATAGAATTCATAACAAATTAGATAATCTATCAAGAGTTCATAATAATATAAATACAAGCAAACAAGTAGATGATAACATGTCAATTCTGGTGAATAACAATATAATACAAATACAACCAATCTAAGACAGGGATACAACAATCCTGTCTGAAATAGTGGTACACATGTTTGTAGTACAACAAAACATAACCTACCTACTAAGGTTAGGTGCTAAGGATAAAGATACAACTGAAATGAAATATAAGTACAAAAGACCTTGTAGAAACTAGAAGGAGGGGTTGAATAGTTTCTTATATTTACTTGTTAAACTATGGTTTCCAAAAATCCTTTTTCAAAAACTTAGGCTTGAGGAAATATGTGAAATGTTCTTATGCATAATATGAACAATAATAGTGTAGCTAAACTAATACTAACAAAAATATATCCACAAAGAATAAAGAATGATAGTGTAGCTAATCTAATATTAAAACATGTATATGCAAAAAGAATAAAAATGTAAAGAGTTAAGGGTAAAGAAAGATCAAACCGAACACCAAGGATTTATAGTGGTTCGGAAACGAAGCTCACTCCTCGTTCCTACTCCACTCCTCGAGTACTCCTTACTCGAGAGTTCACTACACAACAAGCTCCTTATGGTGGAGAAAACCGTACACGTCGCTTAACCAATTTCCGACTCTAAGCTAAAAGTCGAGCCCTAATTGTAGCTAGGACCAATCTACACAACTATACTTAGTACATACACAACTTCCAAATAGACACAACTACTTGGATCTTCAGTACTATGACACAACTACAAGTATATAAAATTTGATCTTCAATGGATCTTTGGTGGTGGACTCAACACTTCACTAGGATTGTGTTCTTCTCTTTGCACTTGGAGAGGAAGGGATGGAAGAACAAGATTCACTTCTTAAAAAAGTAATAATCAAACAAATGATCAAAGATTTGAGTGATTAAAGAAGGGGTTTGAATCTGGAAATAAATGTGCAAAAGAGGTGAGGTGAAAAGCTGAGAATGGTCCACTATTTAAAGGATAAAGGAGCCAACGGCTATATCTGCCCGCGGTACCTTATCACAGCCCGCGGTACCTTATCGATAAGGTACCGCCTAGGCGCTAAGGTACCGCCGGACTAGACTCCGCTCCTTTTTGTCCTTTAGTGGTGGAGGTCTTATCTGGGTATAAAAAATATCCTGAAAGGATATTCTTAACAGAATAAGAATATGCCATTTTCAAATTTCAAATAATTAATTTAATAAAACATTTTCTTAAAAATAAAGTTTAATAAAAACTTGTCACATTTAATAAAAAGTGAGTTTTAAGAAAAGATTAAATCACTTGATCACTTGATTAAGGTTAGTACTTGTTTATCCATACCTTAAGTGAAAATGGGTAAAATGAAAAATACTTGAACTCAAGAATTCGTTTTTCGTTGTTTTCGTAAATGCTTGTTTTTACATATTGTCGTAATCAAAACTAAGCGAGACCGAAAAATGCAAGTAACGTTTTTAGTCATTATTGCATTAACAATCTCCCCCTTTTTGATTCCGACAATACATAAACTCAATCACACAAAAACAAGATTTTCGAAGACGAGTTTATTCATTTCTCCCCCTTTGTCGAAGCAAAAAGGTTGCGTAAGCCGGTGTTGAAGAAACGGACTTTGCAAAGACTCCCCCTTGGTGCCTACTCCCCCTAGCTTGGGGCACCGAGGAATCGAGATATGGTGACAAGCTACATAGAAGGGTTAGTTGAACAAAAGAAACAACCAACAATATATAGCAATAGGTCACAAAAGGAAAATTAAAAGAGAAGAAAACATAAGGACAAAGATCCAAGATAGGTTACTAAAGAAACATCATACAAAGAAGTATGGAAAAAGAAACAAGCCAAAAGCATAAATCTAATCCTAGTTATTCTAGAATTCTAAGATTTGCTTGAATTTGGTGTCTTGAGGACAAGCAATCAATGCTTATATGAAAGACAAGGTAATAGCATAGGGTGGTGGTGGCTTGTTGGAGATCTCATAATCAAAGTGAAGAGGAGGCTTGATTAAGAGACTCTTGATGTAGCTCAACTCCTCATAGATGTGTGCCATAGCAAGATGTTGATATTGACAACAATGACAATATGTTCCATGGTGCATGACATTATCATGAGAAGGAGGAAGAACGCTAAAGGGTGGTGGTGGAAGAAAGGAAGTTCCACAATCAACATTCTTGGTAGGAGAAATGTGATTAAGAGTGTTCTTGGGTGGGTTTGGATTGAAAGCAATTGGAGAAAATAGAGGAGATTCAAGGCTTTCATTGGGAGAATAAGACATTTTGGATGTGAAGTAATGCAAAATGCTTATGGTTTAAATAGGGAAGGCTTAGGGTATTTTTGGGGTGGTCAAAGGGTTTGAAACAAAGATTCTCAAAAAGGTTGGAGCAAATCTGGAGTTTCAGACAAAAACCCGAAAAGGAAGGCCACTGTAGGCGGTTCCTTATCTATGGTGGCGGTACCTTATCAATAAGGTACCGCGGCTCACTTATGGAACCGCCTGCAGAAGCAGGGTTTGGTGTTTGGAGAAAGATTTTTCAGCAAATCTTATTTTTCTAGTCTAACTTATCATAGGGATGTGCTTAAAAGCAAAGATAGACAAAGAAAATATATGCAAACTTACCAAATAGAGATTTGACCAAAATACATGAATTAAAAAATCAATGTAGGAGGTGTGTAAGACAAGACCTTTAAGTCATGACACAATGATGCTCCATGATTCAATCTTGTTCTTGCTATGTTTGAGAGAATCATACATATGAATTATGTAAGCTCTATATTAATAGCGAGAATCTATGAAAAATCGTTTTTAGATTGAATTAACAATGTCAAACGAATTTCTCAACCATTTTCGAAAGAGACTTTGAGAGTTTTGAAAAGGAGATGAGAAGATTTTTCAAAAGAATTTTAAAATACTCAAGGACTCAAAGTGGTAATAGAAAACACACAAGAAGAAAAGAATTTAAGGAAGATGTTCCATTAATCCTAGACCTAGACGCAAGTAATTAAAAGGTTCCCTCTTAAGTGGCTTAGTGAAAATATCGGCTAAGTTGTCCTCGGAGGGCACCTTTTCAATAGTAATGTTCCCCTTTTGAACATTATCCCTAAGGAAATGGTGTCTAATTGCTATGTGTTTGGTTCGCGAATGTTGCACGAGATTCTTGCTTAGGTCTATAGTGCCTTTATTATCGCACATGATGGGAACATCATCAAGAGAAATCCCATAATCAACAAGCGCTTGCTTCATCCATAGAGCTTGTTGGCATGCTTTACCGGCACTCACATACTCAGCTTCCGTGGTGGATATCGCAAGAACGGTTTGTTTCTTGGAGAACCAAGAAGTTAAACAACAACCCATGAAGGTACAAACTCCACTAGTGCTTTTCCGGTCCACATAGTCTCCCGCATGATCCAAGTCCGCGTAGACAATGGTTTCTACGCCGGTCCCTTTAGGATACCATAATCCTAAATGTATAGTGCCTTTAATGTATCGGAAGATACACTTAACCGCT
Source organism: Glebionis coronaria (assembly GCA_025667525.1). Lineage (NCBI taxonomy): Eukaryota > Viridiplantae > Streptophyta > Magnoliopsida > Asterales > Asteraceae > Glebionis > Glebionis coronaria. The sequence continues at coordinate 485,886,871 of CM046882.1, read as the reverse complement.
TCAAGGTGAGAGGTTTTGGGAGCCTCTTGGAAGCGAGCACAAAGGCAAACACTAAACATGATATCCGGTCGACTTACCGTTAGGTACAACAAACTACCAATCATACCTCTATATTTGGTGTTGTCTACCGACTCACAATCATCATCTACGGTGAGTTTAGTATCCGAGGCCATAGGGGTCTTCATTGGTCTAGATTCTTCTAATCTAAATTTCTTTAGCATTTCTTTAGCGTACTTAGATTGACTAAAGAAAATACCATCGTCCATTTGTTTAATTTGGAGTCCTAAAAAGAAGTTAAGTTCTCCCATCATACTCATTTCAAACTCATCATGCATGATTTTGGCAAAGTCACCACACAATTCTTGACAAGTTGAGCCAAATATAATGTCATCAACATATATTTGTACGATTATGAGGTGAGGACCTTTCTTCTTTGTAAAGAGTGTATTGTCTACCATACCCATGGTATACTCATGTTTAACAAGAAACACTTTAAGTCTATCATACCAAGCTTTGGGTGCTTGTTTGAGTCCATAAAGTGCTTTCTTAAGCTTGTAAACATGGTCCGGTTTCTCAAAATCAATGAAGCCGGGAGGTTGAGCCACATATACCTCCTCATTGATCAAACCGTTAAGAAATGCACTCTTTACATCCATTTGTTGAAGCTTAATATCTAAGGCACAAGTGTAGGCTAAAAGGATTCTAATTGATTCTAATCTAGCTACCGGTGCATATGTCTCGTCATAATCAATCCCTTCTTGTTGATTATAGCCTTGAGCTACAAGTCTAGTCTTGTTACGAGACACAACACCATTCTCATCTAGCTTATTCCTAAATACCCATTTGGTTCCTATAATGGTAGAACTTCTAGGTGGAGGAACAAGTTCCCAAACATCATTGGCAATAAATTGATTCAATTCTTCTTGCATCGCAATGACCCAACTCTCATCCGTCAAAGCTTCTTTAACATTCTTTGGTTCAATCAAGGAGACAAAACAAAAGAAGTTGCTTTAGTTTTGGACTTGAGATCTTAGGGTCCTTTAATTTAAGTCACCAATGACATTATTGAGAGTATGATCCCTAGACTCCTTAATGTTTACTTCCTTTTCAACAGTAAGGTCTTCAACTCCTATTTTTCTAACCTCTTTGGCTTTAACTACTTCAAATTCATCCAAGTTATCATCAACCAATGGTGGTGTCTTGGGTGAAGGAGGGGTTTCATCAAAGGTTACGTTGAGTGATTCTTCAATAACCCCTAAGGTTCTATTTAGGACTATGTAGGCCTTACTAGTTTGGGAATAACCTAAAAGGATACCTTCGTAAGACTTTGGGTCAAACTTGGTAAGGTAGTCTTTGGTGTTGAGGATAAAGCACTTGCTTCCAAACACCCTAAAGTATTCTAATGAGGGTTTCTTACCTTTAAGAATTTTATAGGGGGTCTTTCCTAGGAAAGGCCGAATAAGAATTCGGTTGAGAATATAAGTCGATGTATCCACGGCATTGCACCAAAACTTTTGAGGCAAAGATTGCTCGTTTAACATTGTCCTACTCATCTCTTGGAGAGTCCTATTCTTCCTTTCAACTACCCCATTTGATTGTAGAGTGCGAGGAGCCGAGAAGTTATGGGTAATACCATGAGCTTCACAAAAGGCACCAAATTGCACTTCATTATCAAATTCCCTACCATGATCCGTCCTAATAGAAACAATTGAACATCCTAGTTGATTTTGAATTCTTCGACTAAAGATTTCGAAGTGATCGAAAGCTTCATTCTTAGATGCCAAAAATCTAGTCCAAGTGAATCTAGAATAGTCATCAACTATAACTAGGGTATAAAGGTTACCTCCATAACTTCGTATGGCGGAAGGTCTAAAGAGATCCATATGTAGGAGCTCTAAGCACCGAGAGGTCGAAACCAAATTCTTGGCTTTGTGACTTGAGTGAACTTGCTTTCCAACTTTGCAAGCATCACAAAAGTGACTATCAAACTTAATCTTGGGGAGGTGTCTTACCAACTCCTTAGAGACTAAAGATTGAATTAAACGCATATTAGCGTGACCTAATCTCCTATGCCAAAGAGTAGAACTATCATCTATAGTCGCAAGACATATGTTGTCTTTTGACTTCTTATTAACCTTCATGACATAAAGCCCATGCTTTCTAACACCTTTTCCAATGACTTTTCCATCTTTTACGATTTCATTGTCATGTTCCGAAAAGATGACCTTACACTTATTATCACAGATTTGACCTATACTTAAAAGGTTAAAATCTAAGTTATCTACGTGCTCAACATTTTTAATGGTCATGGAGTCAAGAGAAACCGTACCTTTGCCAATGATATTACCACGTAGACTACTAGCGAATGTGACGTTACCTCCATCATATGCTTTGTAATGCGAGAACAAACTTCGATTACCCGTCATGTGTTTAGAACATCCACTATCCTTAATCCACTCATCGGGCTCCAAATCAATTCCCAAGCATATCTAGGTAACAACACACAAGATCAAACATTTGGTCCCCAATATCTCATGGGTCCAAAATTGTTAGTTCCAAACATCCCTTGCATTTGGTTGGGATGCATGAATGAGGTGGGGATTCCCCATGGAGAACAAAATAGAGGAGGGTAGTAATTCATGTAACCATTTTGTTGTTCATTACTTCTCCTAGGTGTGTTTGATCTAGGTTTAGAGTTATTATTATTCCTTCTAGGTGTTGGAGTTTTACTTCTAGGTCGTGAGTTGTTTTGATTATCTCTTGTAGGCGTTGTCGTTCTACTTCTAGGCTTAGACTCATTCCGTACTCTAGGTGGAGTAGAAGATAGTCTAGATAAACTTCTATTTCCCATGAGAGGTTTACTTAACGGCTTATAGAACTTACCAATAGCATTGTCGTCAAGTATGGGTAATTGAACCTTATTAACAGTAAGATGCTTTGGTTTTTAATTTAACTTAGATTTTTCAGAAAGTTCAGAATTTTCACAAAACTCAACTTCTGGCCGCGGTACCTTATCTATGGCCGCGGTTCCATAGTGATAAGGAACCGCGCCATATGATGTGGAACCGCGTCCAGAGGGTGTTTTCTGTGAAAACCTGACTTGTTTTGGTTCACTAGTTGAAGCTTCATTTGAGTTAAAACCTAGACCAAGTTTTTCCTTAGAATGAACTTGTTTGTTTAACATATCATCAAGAGCACTAGTACCTTTCATGAACTTTTCCAATTTAATGGAGGTGCTCTTGAGATCATCGTTCTCTAATCTAAGTTTCTCACAACTTAAGCAACCTAAATCAACCTCTTTGTTTTTCTCAAGTTTAGCCAATTTCTCCCTAAGTTCATTGATCTCATTTTCAAGCTTAGTTTTGGTTGATTTTAAGGTTTTATTATTTTCTATGAATTTAAGACTAAGTTTGTGTAAGCTATCATATTTGCCTTCAAATTTAATATCATCTAAAGTGGAACTATCATTGCTATAATATTCGGTTTCGGAATGTACCTCTTTAGAAGTGTGAGCCATAAGACATTTCTCCTCTTTGGGGTTGTCATCATCATCTTCACCGCTATCGCTCCAAGCGCCACTAACGAATGCCGTGTGGTTCTTATCACGAGCGGGCTTTGGACAATCACCAATGAAGTGATTTGGATCACCACATCTAAAGCAACTCCTATCACCTTTTTCGTTCTTGACAAACCGATTCTTTGACAATGGTTTCTTGTCATAGTTTGGTTGCCTAACGTGTTGACCTCGTCTCTTGAAGAACTTCTTGAAATCTCTCACCGCCAATGCATACTCCTCGTCATCACTTTCCGATGAACTATCATGGTTACTTTGTGCCTTCTTGGCTTTAAGTGCAAGAGATTTCCTTTCACTCTTGATTTTAACTAGTTCTGAGTCCTTCAAAATTATCATCTCATGAACCTTCAAGTTTCCTATGAGTTCATCGAGTGATAAAGTTGAGAGATCTTTCGACTCTTCAATAGCCGTGACTTTTGCTCTCCACTTTGGATGTAAGGCCCTTAGAAACTTCCTAACATTGTTCTTGCTAGAAAAACCTTCATCAAGTGCTTTTAGACTAGTAATAATGGTGTTAAACCTAGAAAATGCACTATCAATAGTTTCATCTTCTAAGATGAAAAATTGTTCATATTGTTGGACAAGAAGATCGATTTTACTTTCTTTGACTTGGCTATTACCTTGGTGGGTTACTAAAAGAGTGTTCCAAATATCTTTAGCGGTTTCACAAATAAAAATTCTTTCATACTCTTTCTTAGGCAAAGCATTATAAATCTCCATTTTAGCCTCATTATTTTTTGAAAGTTTCTTTTTTGTGTCATCATTAGCTTTGTCAAAAGTGACTAATTCTTTTGTTTTAGAAACTTCATTAAATTGAAAGGGTAAAAAATCACCATTGGTAATAACATGCCAAAGATCTAAATCTTTTGATTTTACATAAGTTTCAAATCTATTTTTCCAATAAATAAAACTATCGGTTTCAAAAAGTGGTGGTCTTTGCATAGATTGCCCTTCTAGGTACTTGTTGGAATCCATAGATCGATTCAAGTTTTAAAATACAATATACTTTAAAAAATCTTGAGCAACCCGCTCTGATATCAATTGTAGAAACTAGAAGGGGGGGTTGAATAGTTTCTTATATTTACTTGTTAAACTATGGTTTCCAAAAATCCTTTTTCAAAAACTTAGGCTTGAGGAAATATGTGAAATGTTCTTATGCACAATATGAACAATAATAGTGTAGCTAAACTAATACTAACAAAAATATATCCACAAAGAATAAAGAATGATAGTGTAGCTAATCTAATATTAACACATGTATATGCAAAAAGAATAAAGAATGTAAAGAGTTAAGGGTAAAGAAAGATCAAACCGAACACCAAGGATTTATAGTGGTTCGGCAACGAAGCTCACTCCTCGTTCCTACTCCACTCCTCGAGTACTCCTTACTCGAGAGTTCACTACACAACAAGCTCCTTATGGTGGAGAAAACCGTACACGTCGCTTAACCAATTTCCGACTCTAAGCTAAAAGTCGAGCCCTAATTGTAGCTAGGACCAATCTACACAACTATACTTAGTACATACACAACTTCCAAATAGACACAACTACTTGGATCTTCACAACTATGACACAACTACAAGTATATAAAATTTGATCTTCAATGGATCTTTGGTGGTGGACTCAACACTTCACTAGGATAGTGTTATTCTCTTGGCACTTGGAGAGGAAGGGATGGAAGAACGAGATTCACTTCTTAAACAAGTAATAATCAAACAAATGATCAAAGATTTGAGTGATTAAAGAAGGGGTTTGAATCTGGAAATAAATGTGCAAAAGAGGTGAGGTGAAAAGCTGAGAATGGTCCACTATTTAAAGGATAAAGGAGCCAACGGCTATATCTGCCCGCGGTACCTTATCACAGCCCGCGGTACCTTATCGATAAGGTACCGCCTAGGCGCTAAGGTACCGCCGGACTAGACTCCGCTCCTTTTTGTCCTTTAGTGGTGGAGGTCTTATCTGGGTATAAAAAATATCCTGAAAGGATATTCTTAACAGAATAAGAATATGCCATTTTCAAATTTCAAATAATTAATTTAATAAAACATTTTCTTAAAAATAAAGTTTAATAAAAACTTGTCACATTTAATAAAAAGTGAGTTTTAAGAAAAGATTAAATCACTTGATCACTTGATTAAGGTTAGTACTTGTTTATCCATACCTTAAGTGAAAATGGGTAAAATGAAAAATACTTGAACTCAAGAATTCGTTTTTCATTGTTTTCGTAAATGCTTGTTTTTACATATTGTCGTAATCAAAACTAAGCGAGACCGAAAAATGCAAGTAACGTTTTTAGTCATTATTGCATTAACAGACCTAAATCATGCGAGCTGAGATGCAAATCAATGCTTGTCATGATGTACAAAGATATCTAGCCTACACTAGTATGGCTGCCTGCAGGTGTGGATGGTCCAGCTGGTGGCGTGGGTGCACGAGTATCCTGTATGTGAATCATAGCTCTCCTGGTCTCCCGAGAGAACCTCATAGTCTCGAGCAATTGAAGCTGGCGTGCAGTATCGACACTCCGAATAAGATCTGTCTTCGCAGTGACCCCCTGGTGACGGAGATCTGCCAGGTCGATGAAGGTCCTGAAGGTCTCCTCCTGTGTGAGTATGGCAGCCTGGGTCTCGTACTGATGACCCTCCAGTGAAGCTAGGTAATATCGGAGGTAAGAAACCTCATCCAAAAGCCACTGTATGGTTCCATGGGTCATACCCAAAGAACTCTGAGTGGTATGTGACTCACCAGCCACCGTCCAGTAGAGAGAATTAAATATCTCCTGTAGTACGGCGCGACCCTGCTGGTCTGCCTGAAGTAAGGCATGGATGAGCGCGGTATCCTGTGCCTGTCGGGCTACAAGAGCGTCGACCTGTGCCTATAGAGCGCCAAGTCTAGCCTGGCTAGCTCCCGAACCATCTCCTATCTCAAAGGTCGAGTCAGGAGTAGAGTCACGCTTCCTCTTGCGAGGTGGCAAGGCACTGGTGGGATAAGAGTCAAGTGCAGAATGTGGTGGCAAGGGTGGTAGAGTAGGTACAACCTGATCCGCCTCCCTAGGTGGAGATGCAGGTACGACCAATAGTGGTGATGCAGGAGATATAGCAGGTGGTGATGGGGTAGGAGAATCTGATAGTATGATAACTCCATCAGGCTGGTCTCCTCTGGACTCGGTGTCGGATGCATGTCCGACAAGTACCGATGTCGGCGATAGCGGTGCGAGAGTAGGAACCATGAGCTCCTCGAAAGTAGTCACGGTGGTAGGTGTCGTCATGATATCTGAAAATAGTAGCATTTCAAAGTTGAGTAAGTATTAGCTTACACAATTCAAAAAGTTTTCAAAATGAATATGCAATGCGGTTTATGTCTCTTTAACAATGCTTGTTAAAAATATGTGTAGATACTTAAGTGATTTAATAACTCGGAGGTTATAAATCGGCGTACAGTTAATTCACATAATATGCATGCTCTATATGCTATATGCCTAACTATAAGGGTTCCCCAAAAATCAATATTTCATTTTAATTGATTTAAAATTTCAGTTATAGTCCAGTTTAAATTTTTATTATTTTAATTTTTTTTGATCTGGTTCTCTATAACTATGCGCTCTAATACCATTCTGTAACACCCCCATAATGGTCAAATGCAGCGGAATAATACGTGGGGTGCTACTTTGGTGGATCAATAGCACACAGTATATAGGGCAATGATCAAAATAGTCATTTAAAAACATATCATATGAATTAAATTGTACACATTTAGTATCTTGTCTGAAAACATCATTTATTAATAATGTGAAAAATATCCCAGCCCGGTGGTCACATGAATGCTTCAATGATGCTGGAATCCAATGCATGAACCTGTTTACTTTCCTGAGAGAACATATAAAATAAAATGTGGGGGTCAACACGAGGTTGGTGAATTCACAGGTTTAATTTAATAAATAAATGTACTGATATACCAAACACCACGATCATAGTAGGACAATCACTGCCAATACTATAGAAGTTCCGATTGCCCTGTAATAGAAGCTAGACATGATGCTCAGGCGCCATTATGGTCAAACCCGATGTTGTTTCCCTCAGTTCGACAAAGAAATAAACCTGTTACTTGGCCTAAGCGTTTCGTGATAGCAAGTCACGCAGGCCGGGTGTTGTCAATACCCGAATAGATCTATTCATAACATTTCGCGCTACACTACTAACTATTACAGTCCACGGGAATGGGGCAAACAATAGGCAATAAGTTGTTATATGTTGTTATCCGTGCGTTTTTGCATATAAAAGTTAAGTATGTTTTCTCCCCCAGTTATAAATATAGTAAAGATGGGGTCATGAACTCACCTCAGTGGTAATGATGTAGTGATGATGTCACTGAATAAACTGGCACAGTGATCACGAAGTGATGAAATTACCTAAGTAATTTAGATGACTCAGTAAATGCAAAATAATAATGCATGATAAATGTAACTGATAAAAATGCATGATCACGAATTAATAAGTCGTTACGATTGGTTAAGTATTTACACTTATAGTGAGCTGTCAATAATATATTTTTAGTTTCTAAAATTATATATAGATTGTCTAATAAAAGGGTAATAAATTAAATAAATAGATTTTTATTTAATTTAATTAATTGTAAGAAGATGATATATTTCATTTAATTTTCCTAAGTGTCTAAACATATTTAATAAGATTTGTCTGTTTATAAAGTTTCGTAAATAAATCTTAATAATTTATTTAATTAACAAAATGACTTAATTTAATTTATTAATAAAATAATTTATTAATACTTTTAATTAAATTAAAATTACTCATAAGTCCTCGTATTATAATAACTTTCAAAATAACCTTTAAAGTTTCGTTCGTTAAGTGTTTCACCTCGTTAGTCCTTGTTCGTTAGTTTTATTTCCAAAACACGCCCCTAGGGCTCATAATACTTTTGTTATATGGCAAATTTGGTCCCTAGGGTTTCCTAGTCTCAAATTAATTACAAACCGAGTCCCTAGGGCTCGGTTTAACTTTATGAATTGGCAAAACACCCCCCTCAAGTCTAGAAATACATTAAAATAGGTTTTAGGACTCGAATTAAGTTTTAATATTGACACAATTGGTCCCTCATAACTCGAAAATATATATTAAGATTTCTAGGGCTTGTATTAAGTTTCTAAAGTGACACTATTAGTCCCTTAAGTCTCAAAAATATTTAATAAAATACTAGGGCTTGTATTAAGTTTCTAAATGTGACACAATTAGCCCCTATATTTTGGTTAGCTCTCGGTTTAAACACAAACGCACCCTATGTTTTCAGAAATGGCAATTTTGGTCCTCGAACTTCTTTAATGTCACGAAAACATATACACATGTTTTATTAAGTTATATTTTTTCACTCTAACTTTCACCAAATGTCAATAAAGGCACGAAAATTTCCCAAACATAGTTTTGGGCTTGGTTGGCCCAATTGGGTCACGGTTTGGGCTTTAAGGGCCTAACGGGCTAACTTTTGGGCTTGTCTAGTTAATACTAATCTCATTAAGCATACTAAATAATATACTAGTTAATTTGGGCTTATATGTCGCGGCTTATATGAGCTTATATGGCTTATTTGTCTTGGTTTAAATAAGCTTATGGCTTATTATGGATAATTTGTTAGTTCTTCTAATCCTAAACATGTTCTAACTATATGGGCTTATCAAAATGTGATTCATATTCGACTTAATATTAATCCGAGTATAGAGGCTTATAGTTTGAGCTTATAGCTTAAGATATAGCACTAAGTTATTTAACTAGGGCTCACATTAGGTTTCCTTAAGCTTGGTTCTTACTAGTTCATCATGAATATAGTGTTTTGAAGCATACTTGCCCATGAAAACCATATAAGCCGTGAGCTTATATGTTGATGGTGGGTTGACTTAGGGTATTTTACGTGTGCATGCAAATCTAGTTTCATTTCATTGGCTCATATATGCATGACAAGTAAAGAGAGGTATAAAAAGATTGAAATGGAGTCTTGGAGGGTTTACACTTACTTGTCCTTAGAAGATATGGTAGATGATCAAGTATTAAGGCTCCTATGCATCGGGTTCTTCCTAAACGTGACCTAGGAGGTCTTTGACTTGACTTGAATGCTATGAATCTTGTATAAACTAGATTTAAATGTCTTGGAACTAAGATTTTGGTGTAGTAAATGTGTATGTATGAGTTTGTTGCGTCTTGGTGTTATGTGGAGCAGATGATCCGAATTTTGAGTGTGGTAAGTGAGAAGTGAAGTCCAATGTGTTAGTTAAATATCAAGGTGAAGATGATGGATGTGGTCTAGGGTGAAGCCACGACAAGAGGGATGCATAAGCAAGATTTGAGGTGATTTTCCAAGTACTATGGAGTACTAAGGTTTTAATGTTAATGTTTGTACACTTGGCTTTTGGGAAGCCCGTAACCGTCGCATGTATGTATGTCAAGGGGACAATTTGGACTTGCCTAGTGTTTACAATTAAGGAAGTGATGTACATTGCCAATGTTTTGTGTGGTGTGGGTTTTCTACACGTCTAAAGGGAAAGATATGTGCTAGTTGGTTTTGTTTCTACTACTTGCATATCTTAGGATTAGATATACCTATTACTTCCCATTAATGCAAAGTTTGTACACATTGTCTTGGTTTTGAATAGAGCTGACGGTTTTGGCTAGTCAAAAGGTGTGAAGTGACTCAAATAGTGTAAGGTTTAATTAAGGTGTGTTGTACATGTTTTATAAAGTCATATGTATATTTGAAAATGTTCTAGGTAAGTATAGTTGTGTATGGTGTAGTATTCAGCTAGAATATAAGTCTATGATAGGTTTTGGTTCAAATTTAGTGTCTTGGTATGGTTACTAGGAGGCTAAGTATTATATAGTAGGAGTAGGTTTAAGTCCTAAATCGTTTTGGTTAAGTTTTGGGATCCTTGGTGAAAGTATAGTCATAAATGTATAATTTACTTTATTTAAAATGTAAGACATTTGTAAAAATGAGTTAAAGTGGATATTTGTAATGTTTAATAATGAAAAGTAGTTTATGTTGAATCATAGTATTGTTTATGAGGTGAGGAAAATATATAAATATATATTTGAAGTATAAAATAGTTCCTTGGTAAGTGTTATTAATTGTTATCATGAGTTTTTTAGATTTTTATAAATCAAATTGATGAATGCTTATGATTATGTGTTTCAGGTGACTTAACAGTCCTTAATGTATGATTGTTTAAAGCCTTGTATGTTCATAAAATATAGTCATACAAATGTCCTTATGATTAAAGACTCATAATCATAATGTAATGTCATGTGATCAAATGTTTCCATGTTCTGATGATTTAAATGATGTATGCTCATGTATGATGCATATGATTGCTCAAAAGATTTCATGCAAAGGTGGTAATATAAACAGATATCATGAGGTGACGTGTACAATGATGTCATAGTCAAAACCTGAAATTTACAGGTTTTACAATCATTTTGTCTCCCAGCTTGAGTATTCTAGGGTGATTGGTTGCCTCATTTATGTCATGACTTGTACAAGGCCTGACATTCCTTTTGTTGTGGGTAAACTGAGTAGGTACACTATTAATCATAGTACTCAACATTGGCATGAAATTTAGAGGGTAATGAAGTATTTGAAAGGAACAACGAATTATGTTTGTCTTATACTGGATATCCTTCAGTGTTGGAAGGATACACTGATGCAAATTGGATCAGCAATACTGAGGATAACTCATCCACCAGTGGCTGGGTATTCCTGCTTGGTGGTGGTGCAATTTCTTGGGCATCCAAGAAACAAACTTGCATTACTGGTTCAACAATAGAATCTGAGTTTGTCGCTCTAGCAGCTGCTGTTAAAGAGGCTGAATGGTTGAGAAACTTGCTTCTTGAGATTCCATTATGGGTCAAACCTATGGCACCCCTTTCAATCTGTTGTGATAGTGCCGCTACATTGGCTAATGCTTATAGCCAAATGTACAATGGTAAGTCTAGACACTTAGGTGTCAGACATAGCATGATTCGTGAGTTGATTACGAATGGGGTGATTTCAATAGAATTTGCGAGGTCTCAACAAAATTTAGCTGATCACTTGACGAAGGGATTGTCTAGAGACTTGGTTATAAAGTCTGCTAAAGGTATAGGTTTAAAGTCCACTCTAGTCACTGAATGCTAGGACACCTAACTTCCTCCTAAGGAAACTTGGGAGTTGAGTTCAATGTGGAAAGCTAAACATTCAGGGGGACTGAAGCACATGTATATCATCCCAAGGATGTGCTTGTAGCTGCTGAAGAAAGATGAAGTTATAAACTTCTCAATGGTTAATGTCTTTGAAAAAGTGATTTAGCAGGAGCATGAACTAAAGAGGAACCACCTATGTAAATGTTGAGGTTTCGCCGCCTCAAGGAGCATCGACTTGGCTCTTACAATGTTTATGAAGTGGATATGGACACATGGCTAGTAGTGTCAGGAGCGTTTTAAGTGTTTGAAAACTTATGTGTATTTTATCTTCAGATATTCAAAGTAGTTGAAGGGTTCAATTCTTAGAACACCCCGATTCTCGAATATTTGAAGTAATATACTAAGATGGAAATTCAATCCTTAGGACATTTTCATTTATGCACTGGTTTTGTTAATGTTAATTTTCATGCAAAAGGAATTGTACTATATTGGGGAGAATTGTTGGAAATATAGTTCAATTGTGGTTTCAGTTCATACTGGCGAATAGATAAAGAGGTACGGAGTGTACACCCATGAGTCCATGAACACCCTGACTCAGATAGTGGTTAAAATGTTGTTCAACATTGTTGATGATCTTCAGTGAGGTAACACTTCAGGGAGGAACTCTGGAATGAACGAATTCAGCATAGAGTAACTCCACTGAAGACTTCAGTGAGTTAACTCTTCAGGGAGTTTAACTCTGGACTGAAGGTATTCATCAAGGAGTAATTCCACTGAAGAATTGACTTCAGTATTTACTCATCGGTGAGTCTTATTCAATACCGAAGGCTTCAGCGGGAACATCCTCAAGATGGCTGATGCTTCAGTGGGACTGAAGGCTTCAGCGGGAACATCCTCGGGATAGTTGATGCTTCAGTGGGACTGAAGGATAGACAAATACTGGAGTTGAACATGTAAACTTGTAACGTCTTTGACCTATTCAAGTGGAATTAATGACCACGTTTAATTGGTCATGTAACCACTACTCTTGGTATTATGGAGCATATTAAGAGGAGTTAATGGGCCGTTAAATCCTCTTAATACCATTGACGAGATGTTGAGTACTCCACCTATAAATAGGTGATCATAACATTGCATGGAGATAGATAGAAACATAAACACTTAAAAGCAAAAGGGTTAGAGATTTTGTGCCTTAATCACTAACTTCATTTGGTGTTATTCCAATTAGATATTCGTGATACCCACGCATTAGGGTCGAATAGTTACTTTGGAAAGTGATTACACGATTTCAAGTGATATTCAGTAACAATTATTTGGTACGTAGCTAGGATTGATTATCTTAACCCTGGTTGGAACGAGTGAACTCCAACAAAATCAAACATCAGTCAAGAATCGAACCTAGGACCTATCCCACATCATTTTAGGTCACGACGGTGCGATTACCAAAAATCCCTATTTCATAATACGACATAATCAAACTCAAACACTATATTTTAGAATCACGTTTTGTAACGACTAATTATATGTTTTTGAGATTAAAAAGAAAAATAAAAGAAATTAATCATAAATCATATTTTTAAATTGAAAGAAAAAAAATATTGTTCAAATAAACTTTAGTTGTTATAGCATTAAATATTTTAATAAGAGCAATATAATTTAACAATTCTATTTCTTTTTTCTTTTAAGTTTTTTAGAGAAATTCTAAAAAAAAAATCTCTCTTAATATTCTTTTTCTTTATATGAAAAATAACTCGATAACATACAAGCAATTTCATTTTTTTTTTCCTTCAAATCTTAACTCAAGAACACGATGTATAAGTCGTGTACTTATACGAAAGATAAAAGAAGGGGGTAGAATAGACATGTTAAAGGAATAGCCAGGGGCAAATAAGTCATCAAGAGTAACAACGAGTTTGGATAAAATGCTCTGATTTTTTTCCCAATTTTTCTTTCTTCTTTTCTGAGTTTAAGGATTTATTATCTTGTACGCCAGGGACTCATTTATCATCAACAATGGCTACATCTGCTGCTACTTCCTTTCAATTTAGGTACACCCTGATTTTTTTTCCAATTTTTCGTCTTATCTTCACATTTCGCATTCATTTTTTATATTTTTTATATTGTTTATAGAAACAGTGGCGGAACTAGGACTAAATATGACCGGGTTGTATTGAAGATGCATTTAGAAAAAAAAATTATGTTTTTTTTTTCAAAAATACATCGAAAAAATTCATGGGTGTCCCGGGTTCTGATGGTTCATAGGAGGTTTTTGTTTCTAATTATAGAGTGGGCTTATGAGTTATTTGGTTTCCAGCTTATGTTTCATAAGCTCACTTTTGTGGCTTATTTTGAAACTTTTCGGCTTATGTAAGTTTATTACGGCTTGATGAGCTTATATAAGCGGAACCACAAAAAGTGAGATTATGAAACATAAGCCAGAAACCAAATAAGCTACAAGCCCGCTATAAAAGTTCATGACTTTTCCTGAATGCAGCTGCTGTAAAAACTTTGTTGCTTTGTTAGTTCATTAATTTAAAAGCTAGTTTGGAGCATTACACTTGTGGGAATTACTTGGTTTAGCAAGAAGGATTTTTGTGTTTTAATAATTGTTCCTTAGTTAGTTCATTAGTAATACGCTTTTCTTTTGAGATAAAAGATATTGTTATTTTAGTGAATTTTGATGTGGGCAAAGAGGTTACGTTGGGTTGAAACTTTGTCCCACAGAAAAGCTGTATATCTCAGAAAAGGATTTCACTTCTTTTTCTGTGGGATGGAATGAGTGTGAATTACTTTAACAAATTATTAGCGTTTGGGCACTAGAGCACGCATACGTTATGTGAACTTGGGTCTTGAGGACAGGTAGGTGGCCGGAAAGATGCTTTTAAGTGTTCCTAAAGAGTTCCTTCGGCGAATCATGGAAGCCAAAGCCATATATGCTTTAGACTACAACCTATACATATGCATACGCTAACAAATGATTACAGAGTGCTCCTTACATTTATTCTTAGATTTCCCTATTTGTTAACAAACTCTCATTGGTGCATACTTTTGCTCTCACTCGAGAGGTAGATCCACTGATCAGAATGATATGATCTAAACTAGAAATCACTTAAGAAATGAAGTTCGAAAAACCAAATACCAGAATTCTTGATGAAAGTGGAATAAGAATTGAAGTGAATAGGATATATGAGCTAATATGTGTAATTGTTTGTGTTTAGAGAGATCAGAGAGAAGGAAACAATCCTTTCATTAGCTAAGTAACTAATGAGTACGTGATCACTATTTATAAGAGCTTGTTCAACTCACTTTCCCGCGTAACCGAGTTAACCATGCACATGGGATACACATGACCAACTGATACGAAATGGTTTATATCAAAAAATCCGCTTGCTACTTGCTTAAGGCTTGATATTTGCTTATTCTGATTATGATAGTAAGCATGATCACTAGTAATTTGCATGTTAATTTTTATTACAATGACTGCAAATTGATCTAGTTCTGCTGTATAATTTGCAATAGGCCCCGTGTCACATTTCTGGAGGCAGGAAAGTATTGGACCAACGAACAAAATATTGTAGAGATTAAGAATCATAGTTGAACTCTGCTTCAGTGTTTAAAATTTGAAAAATAACCTGTAATCTGATCAACGTTTATTTTGTTGCTCTTGTTTTGCCAGATTCAGTGCCTGCAACTTAATATCACCAGACCTGTGCCATTTAAGCCCTCACACTAATGCATGGAAGTGTTCACAATTGGCTGAGGGTTATAATTTCGGTAGGTCCTTAAAAAGATCGTTAAGGGGTTCTTCTGTCGTTGCCCCAATGGCTAAAGCAGCGGTATGAACTTGTGCTGCTAATATAAAATATCCATTTTATTACATATAGACTGTGATTATTGGCTTTCTGGTTGCATATGTTATAATGAGTGGTTTACCTGCAGGATTCGAGTCAAGATACAGACGACATGTATGATGACTTGTTTAAGAAATATGGGAAGGTCGTTTACAGAAGTAAAGACCAAAAGCCTCCTACTGCAGACGTCGATGATGATGCTGAATGCTTGGCTTGTGAGCGCTTCATACTGCACACTTTTAAATTTATGAGCACTTCTATATCATGCTAGCTGCTTGATCTTATTCTACATTATTTGTGTTATTGTATAGTTGCTGTAGCGATGGCAAAGATTGCAAGTGATGTGAAGGCTGCAGAAATAAAACTCCTCTTTGTGAAACCTCTGGTCTATTGGACCAAATTCTTCCTCATTACCACTGCATATTCTAGACCTCAAATTGCTGCCATCCGGTAATATGTTTGAATTGACACCATAAGGAAATAATTATACTTATATAGCATAATACGGATACTGATCTTATTTAGTACCACAGGACTAGAATAAGTGATTTAGCTGAAAAACAGTATGGGAAATTTGCAACTGGAGATACAAAAGCCAATTCATGGACCTTGTTAGACTTTGGTACTTTCTACACTTCATTGATTAAAATTGCTGAACGCGAAATCGAGTTTAATGATGTTCTTTTTTTGTTATTTGCAGGTGATATAGTGGTGCATATATTTCTCCCAGAGCAGAGAGAACTCTACAATTTAGAAGAGTTTTATGCTAATGCGACTCCCATAGAGCTACCTTTTGAAAACCAACAAAGTTTTGGTCGCTGATAAGATGGTGGTTTTTACCAGATATGATGTTGCAGCATCCCATGAGAAGGTAATTTAGCCTATTGTGTGGGAGCAAAGTGTAGATTAGAAGGACGTCGGGGTACCCTTGACTGGTTGTATTTTAGTGGAAACGTAGGGAAGTGTAATCGTAAGTTGGACCAAGGATTATATAATGTCTTCCCCTCATGCAAGTTCAAGTAAAATATGGTTTTCTATACTATCATCTGAAATTCATATTGCTATCTTTAATCTCTTTAGCGGTGGACTTGTAGCGAAAGCAAAAATTCAGTTACTTACCAAAAAGGTAGCATAACGGGTG
Source organism: Glebionis coronaria (assembly GCA_025667525.1). Taxonomy (NCBI): domain Eukaryota; kingdom Viridiplantae; phylum Streptophyta; class Magnoliopsida; order Asterales; family Asteraceae; genus Glebionis; species Glebionis coronaria. The sequence goes on along the minus strand of CM046882.1, from coordinate 485,870,125 downwards.
TTCTGATGTTACTTTCAACAGTGCTTATTGCGTCTTTAAGAGGAAGAATAGAAATAATATGATGATTTGATGTAACAATGTACATATAAAAAGACATCAAGGTAAGTTCTTGTACTTATGTTCGAAAGCTTTAGCGGGTGTTTGTTTAAGCTTATTTATCCGCTTACTGAATTTTTGAAAAGCTAATTAGCTCAGTTTGTTGGGCTTGCGAGCTTATCAACGTGAGCTTGTGAGCTTTAATAAGTCGTGAACTCAAGTTGATAAGTTCCTAAGCTTGAATACTTGCGCTTATTAACTATTCAAAAGTTAAATAAGCTCATGAGCCTACAAATAATCTTAGGTAACACCTTCTAGCCTTTGTACAATGTCAAATGCAGATATCTGGCTTGTGATGGTTTGATCCGCAGAGTGGTAATTACCTTTGTAAATGGTAAACGAATATTTGGAAATCGAACAACTTGTTTTAATTGAATTATGAGAAGAAAAGTTAATGAACTTGACCATAAGTTGTACGGTATTAACACCGGATACTTGTAGATGTGTTTGGATCAAGTGGTGAATCTGAACAGCAATAGGAATGATAAGAGCCTAATGAGACGTTTAGTTTAAAACATGAGTTTACAATTACCAATGAGAATTCATGTAAGTTGCAACTCACTTTGCGTGGTGGTTTGCAAAGAGAACTTCAGTCTTTGCATGGGGCGTCATATCTTGCGGTTGCGGACACGTAAAACCAAAGATGGCAAACACCTCCATGGCTCCATCCTTATTATACACCACTGAGCAAACACTCCCTTCTTTTAGACTGGACATAATGGTGTCCGCCACAACGCGTGCTGGAATGCCACTCTGATAATGAGCGCATATGTGAAACAAGGAAAAAAAAAAAAGCAAAGGTGGTGCAGATCATCGGTTGAAAAAGTTGATGGTGTATTTTTTTTATAGGGGTGATAAATCGGGTTGGGATAGCGGGTTTCGGTTAACAAGTTGATGAATCAGAAAACTTCAACTCAACTATAACATTAGTCGAATAAGTTAAATAGATTTCGAATTGACCTTAACCCATTTTTATATTCAATTCAAGATATCCTTGGGGAGGTATCTTTGGAGAGGTCTTGGGTTCGAGCCTCACCAAGTACTTTCTGGGGCGGAATAAAATAGAAGCAGAAGTGAGGCGAAAGGTTCGAGGCTTGCATACTGCCCAATTAGATGTCAATGCGAGCTCGAATCACTAACAACTAACTAGCCGTTAAAAAAAAAAAATTCGATAAAACTTGGTTGATAAATGGCCACAAATCAAATGTCGCACCCCACTTTTTACTCCGGCTCAGCGAACACCATTTAGCATAACGAATCAAATGATCCAATAACAAATTTATTTTTTTGTTCGCGGTGATTTGACATGTTATATTATATAAAGCGAGTGACTTGACATGTTGTATTATATTAGGTAGGTTAAGAGAATCAGGTATAGTAATTTTAAAGCAAACGGTACGGTGGCATTAAGTCTTGTGTCGAAAGCTTTGGCGCGAGATAAAAAATGGAATATCGGGGTTGGCGCCAAAGAGCCTTGCGACGAGACCAACCAGCTCACACCATGCCAACTTTTCTATTATTTCTTTAATAAACATAAGTATTAAATTTTGACATTTTTTTTATAATTATAAGTATTTTTTTGACAGTTTTTCAAAAAAGATGAAATATTTTTTGTTCATCCGTTATTATCGATATGTTAAATAGACACATGTAAAACATTACATGAGCTCTATTAGGCGTATGTAAAAATTAATGAATATATTTTTTTTGACTTCTAAATAAGTATTACTACGTATTATTTTTTATTTTTAAGTTTTTATATATTTTTTATATTTTAACATGTACTCATTTAATCCGCGTTCATGTCCGCTCAACCCGTCCGTTTTATCACATCTAGATCGAAACAATGTTTTGACGGTTCAACCAGAAATTATCTTAAAATACCTTTTAATGGAAGAAAACATTTTTTCTTCAAAGTAGAGAACATTGTTTTTTACGTTTTGTGCAAAATTTAACTTCCTACCTTTTTTTCCTTTTCTTATAAAACTGAAAATAGAATTTTTACTCTTTTCATAAAAAAAAGGTGTTTATAAACAAAAGAATAATAAATTATAATATGCGTAATAAAAAGTAACCCCGATTGATATTTTTTTAGCATATTTAGGTTTTCGATTCGACATTACGAGCCAACTAATCTCAGAACGATTATCCTTTTAAATAGTTTGGAGTCGTCGCATTAGCCACTTCTAAACGTATACATCTAATGAGGTTTAAATATTTGACTTCTTGTTCGAGAGTAAAAGACTTTATCACTAAGTCACTAAGTCATTTGATGTTAGTTAATTTATTGTTACTATACTCGAAATAAAAAATAAATAAACGATGCATGTTATAATTATAGGTGTAAAGTAAACATCAGTCATAACTACTACTACTTTCGTTTCATAATTATTATTTATTGTTAATTTTTTTGATTTTAGTCATTTAATTTTGACTTTAAATATTTTTATATGTGTTATGTGATACTTGATGGAAATTACAATAATGAAAATATATTTAAAACGGAATTCATTCATATAATTTGTATCAAGTATCATATAACACAAATAAAAATATTTAAGGTCAAATTTATATAACTAAGAACAAAAAAATCAACGCTGGATAATAATTATGAGACGAATAGAATATTAAAAAATAAAACTAGACTTTTTTTAAACAAGGTAAACAAATTTCTTTTTATGGGATACAGTAGTTTTTTTTCAAAACTAATTTTATTTTTCAATTTTTAAAAAGAAAAGGAGGGTATAGATGTAATTAGACAAAAACAAGGTGGACTGGACACACAAGTCTTCTTATCTTGAAACAACAACACATTATTGAGTGAGTGAAAGGATAAAACAATAATCTTCATCTTCATCTTCTTTATTTCTGGTGACAAAAACAAAACAAAACAATGGCTACTTCTTTACACACCAGGTAACCCCCTTATAACTTTTTTACTTTATACATTTCAATAACCCTTTTATTCTCTCACTTAATTCTATCTCAAATTAACCCATAAGTAAAAAACTTTATCTTCAGTTTGACCATAGGCTAGTTTTTTTGTTTATGGGTGGTTCATTTTTCTGGCCATATATGTGTTTAATTTTATGTATATAGGTGTTTTTTATTATGGTATATGTTGAAGTTGAACAACTTAAACTATAATGTATGTATAGTTTAATAATGGGTTATAGTCCTTTCATTTAGGTTGAATTTCTAGTTATGTGCACTTTATTTTTTACTGACTTTTGTTGGTCTGATAACTTTAATATTTCTGTGTTGCTAAATGGGTGTTTGGCATTGTTGTTTTTTGACATCGGATAAGCGCTTTTAAGTGTTTGAGTGGAGGGCAAATTGCTAATAAGAGGGTATTTGGAATTGCGTGTTTTAATTGATTTTGGCGTGTTGTGTTTTTAAGAAGAAATAAGCATTTTTTATGTGACTGAATGCAATTGCGGAGGTGCTTATAAGCATAAGCGGCATATGCAATCCCAGTCACTCCCTAAGTTTAAAAGGCGCAAAGCACAGTTTCCGAAAAGCAGTTGGGACATGGGTTTTTCTATAAACATAAGCTGCTCTATAAATGCAATCCCAAACACCCCTAAGACACAGTATCAGCTCTTTGCTAAGTCAGCTGAGTGTTTCCTAATTCTTAGTAGAATCTGTCTTTATATATGAGGTGATTAAATTTAGGGACTTAATTTATATTGTTTGTTGCAGCCAATTGGCGTCTGCGTTTTTGGGTGAGAGAAATGGTCTCTGTGTTTCTACTGTTCCAGTTACACGCCTTGGTTTTAGAAGGAACACTGTTGAGTGTAAAGAGTCGAGAATTGGGAAGCAACCAATTGAAGTTCCGTCCAATGTGGTAATTACATTGGAAGGTCAAGATATGAAGGTGAAGGGTCCTTTAGGTGAACTCGCATTGTCTTACCCACGTGAGATAATGATTGATAGGCAGGAAGCAATTCTTAAGGTATGCAAGGCAGTTGAGACAAGAAGAGCCAACCAAATGCACGGGCTATTCAGGTACCTATGCTTCTGTAGTTCATATGTTTAGCCTTAAATATTTATCTGTATAAGCGGGATGATCGTTAATTGCTATTTAGGATTTCTATTAAAGCCTTTGAACTTTTAAATATATATCTCTGCATATGTGGTAACTTGAGGTGGAAAGATGGATGGGTCGATTACATTGGATAACGGGTCAAAATGGATAAAAAAACCAATGCATATCAAAGTGGGTCGGGCTGATTGGAAACACTTGTTGTCAATATTTTGAGTTTTATATAATACTAAATAGAAGATCGTTTGCCTTTAAATACGTTGGGTGACTTTGGACCCATTTGACTTGTGTTCATTTTAGCCAAGTTTCAAAGTTTTATACACCTTTAGCTGTTAGAGACACAAGTATACCGAGAATCAACCGATTTACTTATACACTCTCAGAAGGTAACGCTAGTAGGAACTCTCATTCACTATGCATTGATTGATGAAAAATATTAGTACACATATTTTGAGCTAGAAGTTTTAGTTTCATTACATGTATCTTGGCTTGTAAAATGAGAAATACATCACCTAGTGCTGAATTATTCAATTGCTATGTTCAGGACTCTCACGAGCAACATGGTTATTGGTGTATCCAAGGGATTCGAGAAAAAACTTCTGCTAGTTGGTGTCGGATATCGTGCAACAGTAGAAGGGAAAGAGTTGACATTGAATCTTGGATTCTCTCATCCAATCAAAATGACAATCCCGGATGACCTAAAGGTCAAAGTTGAAGACAACACCAGAATCACAGTGAGCGGATATGATAAGTCAAACATTGGTCAATTTGCAGCTACAATAAGGAAGTGGAGACCTCCAGAGCCATACAAAGGTAAGGGAGTTAAATATTCAGATGAAATCGTTAGAAGAAAGGAAGGAAAAGCCGGGAAGAAGAAGTAGGCTACATATTCACCTTTGTTCAAATTCCAATGTAATTTCCCTTTTGTTACTTAAATTTTTGTATCAGAAATTCGGTCTCAATCTTACTTAAAAACATTGTGGCTTGTCTTGGTAAGATATTAAAGAGGTTAGATTGAATCATTGATTCCATTTCGTCCTGTGTCCTTTTGTGTATGGTGAAATTTGGGATGTTTTATTTCGATGCACCAAGATTTCTGCATTTAAAATATCCGATTAGGTAAAAGGCGATCTTATGCATCTATGTTTCTTTGACTCGCAAAAGACTGAAATGAAAAGTCTCGCGCACAATGTATCTGTCCGAGGTTATAAATATGTCATTTCTAATACTTAAGCTACAAGACTCACCCATATGATTAACTTGAGGTAAAGAACTACCCAAAAGGAATAATAGATAAATGACCCTACAAAACTGTTTGATTCATCCAAAATATGTTTAGTTATTGACACTTATATATAACCAAGACAAAGATCAGTTGGGTTCCCTCTTGGTCAAGAAAATTATGCAAAAAAATGTTGGTTTTTTAATCAAAACAAATGCAAATGTGTCATATACAGCTTAAATTCATCAATCAAATTCTTCCTATGCACATGCAGCTAGATGTTCTGCTTAAGAAAGCATCCTAAGTACACATTTTCAAGCCACCAACCCCATTAAAAAATGTAAAGAATCCTCCTAATGATAGTAACATTATTAGATTATCATAACACAAAAAGGGTATCAATTTGATGATTTAAAACTTCAAATAATATCAAAATTAATCCAAAATTTTGGAAAAACTAAGCCTTCTGAGTTGATTTCCGATAGGAATAATAGACCAATCTGCATCGTTCTTCCCACACTTTAAGTCCACGGATTCAACAATTCGTTGCGTCACTTTCTTCTGTTCTTTGCCTCTGATCGGCGTTTTATCCATCCACAAGTCTTCAGAATCCAACATAGGAATCTGCTGTGACCCTTTCTTCGTGTTTTTCTTCTTTCCTACAGCATTTCTCGAGCCACTACCATTCAGCGACATCATTCGTTTCAGCCTTTTCTTAGACCCTCCACAATCTATAGAAACTGGCGCAGTTTGCATCCTTCGTGTTTCGACGCCTATTTTCTTTGATGCTGGTTTGACATTAGTATCAAGTTCTTGCATCATCAAAGCGCTTACTTTCCCCGTTGCACCTATTCTAATACTTCCAACACCACCACCCTCTTTGACTTTGACATTTTCAGAAGCTCTAACCATTCTTATGTGAAATAAATAGTTGTATGCAGATCAACAAGAATAAGTCCTACAAATTTTGATCAAACTTTTGTGTCACATATAATAGAATTAAAAACCATAGCACATGATCACATGAAAATGGATCTAAGAACATTAATATGATTGATTATAACATGATGGATGATAAGAAAACATACCAGAAAATATGTAGTCCAAAAGTTTGACTTTTGACAGATGAGACACAAAAATAAACTTTTGTGGTACTAAACCAGATTGAAAGTAGAGAATCTGTGTTATGTATTTTTTCTTAAAAAGAATTCAAAGTTTGTGTCATTTAGCTTCTCAGCTGTTCTTGACCATTTATATATAGCCAAGACGTGGACAGATACAGTTGTAAAATATTCAATTTTATTAATAAGAAATTTAAAATTGACAGTTGAAAAAATCCAAATGTTACCAATTTTCTGATCAATTATATGCCATGTGGTTAAAATAGTTATTTGTCCTTCTAAGGGGATGGAATTCATCACATCTCTTATATTCTTATAATTAGTCGTCATAGTAATTGTGAATTTGAACTCAAAACTACAAAAATATGTTTGTATTTGTAAAGAAGTTGTCAAATATTTAAGAGTGGGTAACGGATATAAAGAAGAATAAGGTGTACATGGTTATCACATTTATTATATTAATATGTGATTTAGTATGCAAAGAAGTTGACAGCATGATCTTTAAATGAAAATCCTAATTGACGTCTTGTCAGATAAGTAACTGTTTTATAAGGAGTGATATCTCACCCCAAAAAAAGGAGTGATAGTTTTCTTAGACTTAAACCAGAGGTGGCAGATCTGACCCAACCTGCACTAATTGGGTCAGTTTAAAAATGCATCATCCGGGTCAATTTGTGTAAGTTTTTGTCACCTCCCGGGTTAATTTGGGGAACTCTTACATTTCTAACTGTAAACATACTTGAATTTTGATAGAGTATCAATATAAGGAGGCTAATCGCTATAGTAAGATTATTTTCAGTAAAAAACGTGTAACATATTCAAAACGCTACCTATACATACTTTTTTTGGGGTGACATGTGAGTATATTAATTACTAAAACATATTACAACCAACCACATTCGAGACAAAAACTAAGGGCATGTCCCTTAGTGATATTTACTTGACTGTAAGAAATAATGAAAAGTAGCCTACACATCACTAGAATTCCTCTAGTAAAACAATGCTCAGATCCAGCAACCACATTGTCCTACTAAAATTCACATTTATGGCTTTTCTACTATCTATATACCCCGACTCTTAAAGACCCACCATTGTTTGTTTTACCGCAGCTACATTAGATACTTCTATATCTTCCCTTTGCATCATTAATCACAAGTAACTTCACTCCACATACATCAGATACCAACTGAGTGGCAATTGAGTGTTTGACTTTAAAAGTCAACAATTTACTTATAGTTGCGTCACAAAAACTTAAGGTCATATTTGATAATGGAACATGGCATGCCTGCTACTACAAACTTGGTTATACCACTATTTTATAAGTAATAAACTATTAAAGTATTACAAAAATTTGACAACACTCCATATGAATAAAGGACCTCTGTCTGTTTTTATGGACAAATTAAGCAGCGACCTATCTCTTACAAACCAGATATGGTCAAGGTGCCAATAATGATGCACGATATATAATTATAGTACTTCTGCAGTAGCCCCTATCGATATATAATTATCTAAATTTTGGCAGACCACATTTTTATTCCTAACTTTTGATATATTGTTGGGTTGTATATTAATTAGTGGCCATTATCTGTACCAACATTTTACGACTACTTTACTTTTCCGCTAACTCAACATGTATAGCTTGAAGTAGTACATCTTCTGCAATTTAGGCAAGCAGCATAACCATAGGGGTGTTTGGGTAGGCTTAAGCTTAGTAGCTTTTACATTCTCAAGAATCCCCATTAAAAAAGCTTATACTTTTAAGCTTATTACTCTACCAAAAAATAAAATCCAACTGAAATAAGCTTATCCAAACACCTTGTAAGCTTTTTGAAAACACAAAAAGCTACTAAGCCCCTTAAGGAAGTTAACCCAAACACCCCCTAATCCTGAGAATCTACTTGCAGAAAAGAAACTAAACAGATAAGATAAGTTCCATTCCAAGTATGGTAGCGAAATTCCGAATACAAGCAAGTAGCTAGATCATAAAGATGATGACCAAATACAAAGGAGTACGAAAACACTAAAGAGAATACCACAGAAACTACATTACGAATTACAGACACTAAAGAGAATACCCAACAGAAACTACATTACGAATAACATAAAAACCTTAAGCAGCAAACATACTATCCGCAGTTCATACTAGTAAACTTTACTTTATTCCACCAAATCAGCTTCAATACTTTCTTCCAGTGATGCGCCTAATACACACAAGTCATAATCTGCAAAAATTGACACAGGAAAGTAATCAGAATCGATAAATATAACAGTTTGTGTTTGCTTAATAGTTCACAGATAAAAATTGAGTTCAATTCTGACAATTATTTGACTGATAGTTCACAGATGACAGAATCGATAAGTATAACCAAATTGCGTTTGTGAGAAGGCTACCTGAGAGCTAGCTACGTCCTCCACATCATCATGAACCTCCAATGATGATTTGGATGTTGATTCAGACTTCTCCTTTGCCTCAGCCTAATTGTTCACAAATAAATAACAAGTCGAGTTAAGTTGTGTGCATTACAGTAACCAGATAATGCACAAGTAATTGGTTCAAATGTGACATAAAGGCAATATAAATTATTACGCGTTCAACATTGTGCAGTTTCAGAGCAATTCCATATTCTGCTTTCTTTGCAGCAGCCTTCTCCACATAAGGAGCTTTCTCCTGATTACACAAAACACAAACACAGCAAATTAGCAAGCGCTCAATTTGGGCCAGATAGCATGATTTAATTTCGTGAAGAGATCTTACAGACTCAGACATGGCCTTCCACTTAGCTCCACCTTCCTTAGCAACCTGTAACCAACACTTAACCTTATCAACTAAAGATCGCAATCAACTTCCCTTCTTAACAAGCTTTTTCAGAATACATCAATGATTCAGTACAATACAGAAGATTATAATCAGGGTTCGCATAATCAAAATTAACTTCTTAACACTTTGTTTCAAATTACTGATTTAGTACAATCAGATTCATACTCATTACTTTAGATCATACAGAAGTTCAAACTGAGATTCATATACTCAAAGTTAGCTTACTAACAAATTGTTCAGCAATCGAGTTCGATCAGACACATATTCCTTACATCAGAACAGACAAAATGATATAATTAAATTAACCTCTCCACGAATTGTTTCAAAATACACCAACTTATCAACAATCAAGTATGAGCAGATTCGAATTCATAAGATTAGATCATGCAGAAGCTCATAATCGACTTCATATATAGCAGTTAACTTCCTAACAATTTGTTTCAATCACATCAATGATTGTGTAGGATTAGATTCCCATTCATTCCAGCATATCAGACAACAATCTATTATCAAATTCATATAATCAGGATACACGTCTTAAGAAGTTGCTTCAAAACACATATACTATAAAGCACAATCAAATTGATAATCATTATATCAATTCACACACTAGTTTAATAAAATTTCTATAATCAAAAGATGTAAACAAATGAAAGTGGAAACATACAACAGCAATCGATTTGTTATCAGGAAAATTCTCCTTGAAGTCCTTCCTGAATTGGTCCCTGCAATATCAGCAAACAAAGTAAATCAGCCATTCAGTAACAACAAATTATCACATCAATCTTTTCATCTACAAATCGAAGAAAGCAGATCACAAGGCATGAATGACGTATTTCTTACATGAAGACGAAGAAAGCAGATGGAGGTCGTTTTGGAGCACCGGGATCCTTTTCCTTCTTTACCTTAGGCTTAGTAATCTTCTTCACTGGCCTGTAACAACAACAATAAACAAGTGTTTAGAACATCATCAAACACTGTAAACAATCAGATCTGATCATCTAAACGTCATCGATTATAAATCAGTTTAAACATCGAGTCAAAGAATAATATATCACTCAAAACACAGAGATTATACTAGTGCAATACATATTCCATCAGCAGTTATAAAAACTTCGAATACGATGACACAAACAAACAGCTCACACAGGGATTAATATAGCGACGTTATACTCGAAACAACAGAGATCAAACTGTTATGTCATATATTCAGATCAACAATCGGTAAAAACTGTTAAAATGACGTCAACACATCAATAATCAGTTAAAACGTGACGATAACAAAATCAAGCAGTTTATACAGCAATTAGCATCAGATACATCACGCAAACTACAGAGCGTTACTCTAAACAACTGGTTAACCTATTAACCTTATATATATTCAATCAATAATCAGTCAATACGATGACGATAACACAATTAAACAGTTTATATAGCTATTAAACACATATTTTCGGAATATTACTCGATATTGATAACGTCATCACATAAACAAAAGGTAAAACCATGCCGATAACACAATTAACCAGTTTATACCGCAATTAAACACATAATTATCACGAATATCGATCTAAACAGCTTATAATCAACACTTAAGTCCGTACATCAGATCAATAACGAGTAAAACAGAGATTCAAGTATTCCGTCACAAAACAGATCAATAACCGGTGAAAACATTACGATAGCCCAAATAGACAGTATATACATCATTTACACGAGAATATACTCAAAACAGCAGAGATTGAACAGTTTTGATGACGTCATCACATCAACAATCAGTTAAAACAGTTTATACATCAATTACAGAAGATAATATCACGAAAACTTAACTAAATTCATCTAAACAATCGTATTAGCTAACTACATAAAAAAACAGTTAAAACACGGTGTTTATAACGAGATTAACAGTTTACACAGTAAAATATCACGAAAATCATGTAAAAACCTTATAATCAGCATTTAAACGGTTAAAATAACATTTTAGACGGTACAATATGACGAAAAATCATCTACACACGTTATAATCAACATCTAAACGGTTAAAAAAACAAGGATAAGAAGAAGAAGAAGAATATACTCAGTGATGAGCTTCTTCTGAGCAACAATAGCATTCACTTTTGGTCCTCTCATTTTCAGATCTGAGTGAAAATTAGTGTGTGTTTTTGAAAGGTGAAATTAGTGTTTGTGTGTTTTTGAAAGGTGAAATGAGAGCGTGAGAATTGTGAGTAGGGTGTGGGTGGGGTTTTTATAGGGAGTGTGGGAAAGGGAATTGTGAGGAGGTGTGGGTGGATATTTTTTTCAGATCTTAGCGGGAAATAGAATTTTTCGGGATTTTGTTACAGGTCGTTGTCAATGTGTAACAACTGAATGAGGGTGTGTGATAGTGTGTGACTGTATGACGTGGCAGTGTGGTTCCTTTTTGGGAGGTATTTTTTTTTAATGAAAAGTGGATTTTTGTAAATTGGTTATATTTTTTTGGGGTAAAAGTTATACAATACCATCGTATTTATCAAAGTGTACCGACTTTAAACACTTACAATTTAATCGCTAGACATTACCAACGAACTTTCAAATTGGCCCCGATTTTACCAATATGACCCTAAAACGACAATATTACCCTTGTCTTTTTAACATAATTACGTATATTGCCATATCCATCTTTTCTTTTACCTTCAATATTAGATTTGCAAATGTGTATCATAAAATGCTACTGTTAGCGAACAAACATAAAAAAAAACTCAATTGTATTTAGTGAATTATTGAAAGCCTACCAATAAATTGACTTATTTTAGAATTGGATTCGAATTGTATCCATCAATAGTCAATGTGACGACCACTTCACCTGCTTTGTAGAACAATGATAATCTTTATGAATCAAGAGGGTTGATGTTTTTATAGAGAGAGAAACTTAGAGAGAGAAGTGAAAGAAACTTGTATTATGAAATGTAAGAAATGAACAACCAACACCTCTTTCCATGGTGGAAAGATGTTTAAATACCCTAAGTCCTTAATGGACTTGGGCTTCCGGCCCATGAACATGCTCATGGGTCGGGCTATTTAATAAATGAAACTAAACACTACTACGAGCCTATAACTACATTGTTGGAGTGACCGAGACTTTCTATATACGTAAAACGTATTTCCAACAATCTCCCCCAAAGGGAGGTCACTCCAAATTTACAAAGTCCTAATCTAGCATGTTAGATCTTGTTCTTGAGCTCGTAGTCTTCTTTTCTTTCTTTTTCTTCCTTTTGTGAATATGTGTTGAATAATATCAGCCTTTTGCTTGGAACACGTTCTTTTGGCCTTTCACGTGCAGTCTTTATTTTCTTGTGATGTTCGTCTCTTTGTGACTTCATGTCCCACACACTTATCCTTTGTTGAATTCTTAAAAGTTTCAGAGTTTATACAGGGGAAGACTTTTAGGTCATACTTTCTTGAATTTGCAGGAGTATTTGATGCAGAAGGAATAAGCATGTGAGGACGTCTTCAACAGGTACACAGCAACGCCACCGTCTTCGAATGCAGCAACATAATAAGACACGAATAAAATGGCTTTGACATTTTATTCTAGTTCGGTAGCATTTTACCTCCGGTCGGTGAAGACCGTTGGACGATATTAGATATCGTACCCGTGACGGATAGTTTCAATTAAGTAACTTCCTGACAGGATTTCACGGGTAAACCCGTTCTCTTTATTCGATCGTCCAAAGCTGACTGCGAACATAAAGAGTGAATCATTTGGATTGTAAATCCTTATGATTGAAGCCGTCAATTCATGAAACCTGGAACAAGTGAATTTCAATTAAGATATTCACCATCGTTGCTTTCCAGTTGTCACAAACTTAATTCAAATTGAATCTTGCTTGTCACCTACCAAGTGCTGTTTGATGTTAACACTAGAAGGATTTCTACTCGTCACTGTGAACACTAAAGAGTGTCACTCTGAGTGTTCTGGCAAGATCATACGATAATGCGTAGAGGCCTGGAACGAGTTTAAGTTCAATTAAGAATTAAACAACTGTTTCTTTCCAGTTGTCACAAGATTAGTTCTTAAAGAACCGCACGTGTCACCTACCATGAGCTTGTTTGATGTTGGCTCAAGCAGGATTTCCATCTTCACTGTAATACTTGCGTATCACTCGGATGTTCTGGCAATATTACAAGAATACTGCGTAGGACTCATAAAGATCTCTTACTTTTCACAGTGTGTGAAGAAGCAAGGAATAAATAGAAAGTGTCCTAATGAGACTTTTGATGATCTCGTGGCTCTAGACTCGATAGTGCGTTTTGATTTAGTGATCGATGGATGGAGAGGAGTGCCACCTATTCAATATCAGTCTATTCGGAGTGAATAAACCAATAGATAACGTGTTGATCTCCGTGTGATTAAAACAAATACCTTTTGAGAGATATTTGAGTTAGTTGGGGAGGGTTGTGCATTGCATCACTGGGTCCATGATGGCTTTCTTCAATATCGAGAATCATTAACTAATGATCTCAATAGCATATGTATTGACCCGGTTTCTGCCTAAAGTTGTAAGGAGGGCTTCTTTCTTTACACCCTTTATCTTTACAATTCTTTTTCATTCTTCAACCCCTTCAATGCTTACCAATACGTCATTACTAGCACCTTGTTGTGATTGTTCCAATGCTAGCTTAAGTACTTGGTCGGCATTCAGCTACGTTCACATTCATTCTCCATCTTTCCTAGGACTTCTAGTTCTATCTAGGGAATTGTCCTTGGGAAGATTTCATCGGTTCTGATGAATCATTGGACTAATACCTATACCTACCACCCTTTTGTCACCACATCCGTCGTGAGTTAAGTGTGTTTTGGGTTGATATAGTCACCATGAAAAATCCTTAAAAATCACTTAAAGCACTTGTGATGTTGTAATTAAAGTTTTTGTGCCTTAAGTGTTTTGATTATCAAAAACGCTCCCCCTTAACTTGTGCATTACACATGTTAAGTTGGTTTATCTTTTAAGCCTTTTTTTTCATTGTTTTAGCCAAATATCATTTAGTCTCCTTAATTCCATTTTCTCCCCTTTCCAAAATGTTAACCATCAATATTTTGGATACTAATGGATTGACCGGTCTTTGGGTAATAAAATGAAATTAGATGCTGGCCAAAGAACATATTAATGCTCCCCCTCAAATTAATGAGGGTTAGTTGTAGTGCTTGAGTATGATTTGTTTGAAAGAGTTAGAATCTCGAGAGAAATTCTTAAAAAATATCATACTTTTACACTACAACAAGCCACAAAAGCTGATAAAGTAAAAAAGTAACATATTCACAATTATAGACATATGGAGTTGACCTGTTATAAGACGAACCATAATTAATTGGTTCGTTCCGTGAACCGATGGTGAGCTCCATATGGTCGTCCACCGACGAATCGTTCTATACTTCGTAGCAACTGGCGCTTCCTTAGGAGTTCCTCGATCTTCTTAATTGCGTATGTTGCTCCTCTTTTGCATTGGCTTGTCCAGGGGTACTGGACTGATGGAAGCGGTAGGTTGGCATTGAGAACCGTCAGATCATCTCGAACATGCTTGAGCGTACCATCGCTGAATTTGTGCAGTTAGGAGAATCGCATATATTGCATGATGCCAGTCTCATTTGGATAAAAGATCCCTGCTTCCAGCGTTGTGGTCCCCATATAAACCTTCTTGTTCTTATGGAAATTACTGAGTGGAGTTGTATGGGGACGTTACAAGTTTAACTGCTTCTGATAACTCTCTACTCCAAGTTGAAAGTCTTCCACTCGATTTTGAATGACGATTTTTCTGGCATATTGTCAAAAGTTGGAACTCAATGCAATGACTACCTCAGATGGTAAATGGTCAACTTTCTCCTGAGCCAATAACAACAGAAGATCTTCGATGTCTTCAAGTTGAAGGTACTGGAGATCACTTTCGTCAATTTGGTATTCTTTCTCATCAGTGCGTTTGATCACGATTACGTTCAAGTAATCATAGCCGAATACCGTCTGAGTGGTTGCTCCTTGAATGATTTTGATCCTGTGAGTCGAGACAATAGAAGCACCTCTCTTAGGACGATGGAAGTGATTGTAAGCTAACTTTTTCTTTTGATTCCAGTGAGATATGCCAAGTGATGCATAAGTGTCATAAAACTTGAGCAATTTCTTTCTCCATATTGCATCAGGTACTTTATCCTCTATCCATGGAACATTCTCCAAGTTAACAGCCTTGACCATAGTGAGTGACGTGGCATATTTATGTGCTCCATTTTCAAGGTATTCAAGATCGTGAGTAACAAAGTGCTCTATTGGGATTGTTGCAGAACCGGCAATAACCGTTGGTGTAAGAGGTCGTAATACGGGAGTCTGAATTCCTGTAGTTGTCGCTCTCATTGCCTTGTTAAGCTCATTCAAATGATATTCTGCTTCATTATGGCTGATCTTCAAAGTATCAAAGAAGTCCACGTTTGCAGCTGCCATTTTGAGTAGATCCGGAGTCATTGTCGGTTTCCCATGAGAATACCGTAGAAAGGCCGAGAAATCGATAGGGTTGTTGAGGAATTGAGTCAGCTCCATTTCAGTTGCAGTGTCAAAAGGATGCTGTGGTGCTGCATTTGTTAGCCAAAGTTGCTCCTGTACCATGTCATCGATGATTAAAGATTCAGCAAACATTGGTTCTGGTATATTAAGTCTTCAACTTCCATATCAGTGTTGTGCTGAACTTCAGCTGTTGTTGAAGGTTGATCTTGCATCACTGGTATATCATCTCGAGGTTCGTCTTCTAGGATTGGCCCTGTTGGTTCTTCTGCTTGCATATATTCTACCGATTCATTGAAAGAATCAGTGGTAATAGCTGGTGCAGTAGATATACCTATGTCAAGTTGCTGAGTTTCTGGTACAGTAGACTCTATTGTCTTTTCAGCGGTTTCAACAATGTTTTCTACAACTTCCTCTAAACCCTTCTCAGTAGCTTTGTCACTGTCATCCTTATTAGGCTCTTCGGCATTAGTACCTGTTTCGTCATTCTGATCACCCTTGTTGGTTCCATTACCGTCGTCATTATCATCATCGTCATCCTCATCGTCATCTGTATCTTCGTCCTTATCTTCATCGTCATCCTTATCCTCTTCTTCCTCATCCTTTTCTTCCTCCTCATCTCCTTCCTTATCTTCTTCCTCATTTTGTTCATTGTCACCATCATCCTCCTCATCGTTACCCTCATCTTCTTCCTCCTCTAGTTCGTCTTCATCGTCAGACTCAGAGTCGGTAGTGTCTGCAGGTGTCTCTTCAATGATTGCTTTGTTGAGATATTGCAGAACTTTTCGTTTGTGTTTCGATTTATGAGCTTTCATATCTAGCAGACGTGTCTGTAACATTGTCATGAGTTGAAGTGTAGATAAACCATTACCGAGAAGATTTGGTAGTTGTTGATCAACATAGGACTTGACTTCTCGTCGAATGATCGTGGTCATCTGCTCGTCAATTGACCCAAGAAAAGCAGCATTTTCTTTGTCACGGGTTTTCTTCTCTTTAAGAAATGATTTGTGTTTTGCTTTAAGTCTAGACACTCTGTCTGTTAGTTTCTGAAGTGTGGGCTCATCAGGTTGTGGTTCCTTGGGAGGAGTGGTGATCCTTTCAGTCAATGTAGCTATTTGTGTAGCTTGAGCCTCCAGCTGTTGTTGAAGAGACTGGATCAGTGGATCATTGACTGTGAGGAAGGGATTGGATGTGGATGATACTTGTGGTTCTGCTGGTGGAGGTGTAACCATAACTGTTAAAGTGGTGGTGGATGATACTGGTTGTTGAAGGATATGTGTTGATGTAGATACAGTGATTGGGGCGGTGGTTGATACAGGTTATTCCACTATGGATGACGGTGTAGATTCAGTGGTTATGATGGTGGTTGATATTGGTTGTGCAGCAGGTGCTGGGGTGATAACTGGTGTAATAACCTCACTGATGACCGGGGTGGACAATGGTGGAGTGGTGGTGGATGTAACAGTAGTTATGGGAACATCCACCATTGCTTCGTTTGTTGACGGATCAGTGTTTGTGATCTCAACACCCTCCCCTTCCAAATTAAGATATTTTAAAACGTCATCAGAACCAGAAGTAGACTTACTTTGAAGTTGAGTCTCTGGTATGAGAGTTGCATGAACAAACACAAATAAAAAGTTACAGTACCTTTTGTGTTGGCCTATTTATACATTTCATGTGCTCAAATCACCAACACCATTAACCACCATGCACATCCACCATATCTGCTTTGTCTTACCATCTGAAAGTGACGAGATACATCCGTCTGATCATCCCACTAAACCACCACATAAGCGAACATCATGTGGTGTTTACCTCCGTAAATCTCTTTATCGGTTCTTAAACTCTAAACGGGACATTAGCTTTTGTGGTATATGTGAGAAACCTTCGAAGGCTATATTTCATGATATGGATGGAGTTCAGTTTCTGAAGGAAACGAGTGTCATAGTCTGTTTTCGAATATGGAGTTCAGTTTCCGAAGGAAACAAAAAAAAAGATAGGTTCGATTGCTTTACTATAAAAAAAAACGAAGGTTCACAGATCTGTTTTTTTGTTTATAAGATTCTTTTGATGTTATCTTTCTGCTTACTCTCTTCAAATCTGAAGAGTACTGATAATAAAAATGATATTGATCATTGAATAATGATAAAGCATGGGTTCTATTTTTTTTAATATACTTTTTTAATTTTGAATTTGAGTTTTTTTATGTAATATAAAATGTTAAAGAAGACAAGGGTAATATTGTCATTTCAGGGTCATTTTGGTAAAGACGGAGCCAATTTGAAAGTTCATTGGTAATGTCTAGCGATTAAATTGTAAATGTTTAAAGTCGGTACACTTTGATAAGTACGATGGTATTGAATAGATTTTACCCTATTTTGTGAAGTACCAAATATAAGTCATGTAATAAAACTATTTGTTCAAATAAAATATCTTTTTCAAAAAGAAAATAATATATTTGTGATACAATTAATTCGACTTGTTGAAATGGCATCATGTTATTTGTTTTAGTCAATTTCAACCAAGACATGCAATTTTTTTCTAGCAATTAAGGGAAGATTGGCTACTCAAGATAGAGTAGCAAAATGGAACAAGAATGTTTTGTATGAGTGTTCACTAAGAAAGAAAGAAATAAATTTACATGAAGACTTGTTCTTAAATGTGACTCTTGGTTTAAAAATGCGTTTGTTATTCATTGCGATAAAGATCTCAAAAGCCATTGCGTGATGTGTGATACGATTGCGAGCGTAATTTGGACGCGATGCGTTTAATATTAAAAGGTACATAAATTATTTAGAAATAGTATAGTCTACCAAGTATCAAGTAAATATTATAAAGTTACAAAATAAATTACTAGAATATTAAAATTAGCCCTATAATCCCTTGTAAAACAAATAAGTCAAAAGTAAAGCTTGACAAAAAAAACACTTAGCAAAATGCAAGATACTATATTGTTGTTATTGTGCTTGTTTAAGATCTTTTTTTTAACAAGTCTTATTTTTAAAAAGCTATTAAAATATGTAGGTCTATTTTATATGTTTAAAATTTGACAAGAATAACCTAACTACTAGATTGCGACAATTGCTACCGTTGCTAGCAATACACAAATGCGGTAAATTGCGGTTTAATGCGAACGCATTTTGGGATGGCATTGCATTAGGCACCTTGATGCGAAATTTTAAAAGCTTAGCATTGATGCGTGCAATTTGCCCAATGATGCACGCATTTTTAAACCAAGAATGTGAGTATACAAGTTTTTGGTTTGAAAAGGGTTAAAAAAGAAAATGAAGATCAATGATAAGTTAGAAAAAGTTAGAAGACTTGAAGGATATTGTCAATTATCTATCTCCACGTTTTTGGAAAGAGAGAAATTGAAGAATACAGTATTCAAGAAAGAAGTTAGATCAGTTTAGCAATTATAGAAAAGAATCATTGATAATGTGAAGCTAGATGAGTTTAAAACTAATGAGTTTTAAAGTAAAAAAAGACTATTTTTGTTCTACAAGTTGCTGAAAGCATGGGATCTCAGATGGGATGACATGCTTTTTGAAAGCAAAATGATAGCAACTTGCGAACTTAATAATGCAGTTCATAACAATAGTGAATCCTTGTACATTGGAGTTTTTTTGGGTAGCTTTCAATTATTATGTGTAGTTTTTTTAGATGGCATTGGGAGGATATGAAAAGTCTGCATTGGATTAATCAGAAGGCTAACTGTAAAATGTACCATAATGTAGGTTTTTCCATTGTGAAAGGTATATAAACTGGGTGACTTGTGCATGATGTATAGAATAGAGGGTTGTGAAAGATGAAGCTTATTGGTCCTTACAATGCAAATCTGTAGGAGGATAGGATGGTTATACTTAAGGGTGTGTGTTTCTCTACACGGGATGCCTTAACCTTTGTTCTTTTAGATCATACAAGTGAGGATGTGCTACTATGTGATTTAGAAGTATATATTGACGAAAATGTGTGGAATCCTAATATTCGGATCTTTAAGCTGCTAGGAACGCATATCATTCACTTGATTGAACAAGGCGGAATAGAATGAGATACGTTAAACAAGATGTTATGAACACAAGATGAATTTCTCCCAATGATTACTTGTATTAATATCAAATGATTAAAAAATAACCCTAGGCATGTATACATTCAATCCCATGCCTAGAACACACACTTTTACTATATGTTATATTGTGAATACTAAATAATAATAACCTACATCTGGTGTTCCTTTTATGAGATAAGGAAACCAAAGATACAAAGGATAATACCAAATAAAACAACTAAATCTTTTATTTACTTAAGCATGTCATCTTCTACAAGTTTGTCCACCAGCTTGTAGAATCTTCATTTGTCAGATTTAGTCCTTGTCTTCTGTGTTTTGACTTATCAACTCATATATTCGACCCAACAATCTTCCCCTAGTTGATGACGTCAAAACACTTCCCTTTAAGCGTGAATCCTTTGTATGTAGTACATGATCTCCAAGAAGCTTCCCCTTAAGTATAGCACATCTTCCCCTTTTAGACACATCAATAGGGGACGTGTGAAAGTATGCGATCTTGAAGACTCCATATGTAGGCTCTGTGTAACAAGTTTGAAGAAAAATAAATATAATAACCTTGATGTAGAAGTAGAATAACCCAAATCCATGTTCTATGTCTTAACTATCCATGTGACTCTAAAACTCAGGGCGTACAATGGAAGTGTAAAAACATAATAATAACAAACCCTAAGACCTCTTTTTATAGCATAAGGAGTCTTGAACAATAACCTACTAATCAACTATTCTAGGGAAAGAGAAATATAGAAAATACAATATTCGATCATATTTTTCCTAAATACACAAAACGTGTTGACTAAGTATTTGTCTATGACTGGAATTTCCTTTGTCAGCGCCTTGATATGTCTTGTCAGCGTTCAATCTGTCAGCGCCTCATTTGCTCTTGTCCGCGTCTAGAATCCCTTTGTCAGTGGATGAGTGACTTAGCTAATTTTATTCCCAACAATCCTCCCCTAAACTTGATACTTACCCTAATAATCAAGTTTCTGAATAAAAACAAAATACAAAAGAGGATTCTTACAAATAAAACCTACTCCTTGATCTGAGAATAGATAAACCTTAAAAAATCCATGCTAATGTCACTAGTGTAATCAACTTCAAGCTTGGTACATACCATCTTCTTCAAAAAATCTTGTGACAGTGGATACTCTTGATCTATCAACAAGTACTCTGTAAACTTGGTAGTACCAAGATGGTAAACACCAACAGATGAATACAAATGCCACTTCAACTCACTCAAATCATCCAGATCTAACCATACTGGATCAGCTACATCACGGACAAACATTCTTCTGAATGTTGTCCAGATTTTTATTCCATTTATTGATGAAGGAGTTTCAGCCTCATATTTCTCCTTCATTAAACTCCAAAGAGTTTCCATGTCCTCTCTGTCCATGCTAGCAAACAGTGAAACCAAAGAAGTAAAAGTGTGTACCTTATCACCAGCCATGGTGATTTTCTAGAATCCAATGGAGTGTTCTTCATACTTGATGATTGGATTTATGAAATCAATAGAACAATGTCAGATGCTACCAATGGGGAAAGCACCATGTTCTTCTTCAAAGTTGCTTCACTTGGGTTCACCTGATCAAGTTCTGGAAACCTTAACTTGACACCCTTCTTCACTGGTCTAGGCACAAGCAATGCCTTCTTAATCTTCATTTCCTCCTCTATCTCTTCCTGTCTTTCCACAGAAAGCATCCTAAATGTGTTTTCTTCACAAACACGCACCCAAATAGGAAATGAAAAGTACTCTAATTGGTCAAAGAAAGCTTCCTTAGTTTTGTGTAAGTCCACCCTGTTTGGTGGCACCTAAGAAGCATATAGTAAAGATCTCTTCTGGTTGTCTTATTTTTGAAAAGCACCTTGTTTTCCCTGTGTGCCAAAATAATCTTGCAATTATTCTGGACTCTCAACAAAATTTCCAATCCCCAAATTTTCTTTGTTAAACTCATATCTAGATTTTTTGTACAGGATTCTTCCCATTTGAAATACATATTAGGAACAACAAGCATATCAAAATCAACCTGCAACTTCTGCTGTTTGAGCTTTTCCCTTGCTAGCTCATCCTCACCATACTCTAACTTTTCTAACTCCACCATATTGCCCATATCAACATTTAAGCTGTGTGAACTTCCATCATCACCAGAAGAACCATCAATCTTATCACTCTCAGATTCAGATGAAAGAATATGAGCTTCAATACTACCTTTCCCTAGCCCTTTCTTTTACTGCTCATGAATTTGTTGAGCAACCATAACATCAACCTTAAGCTGGGCTGCATCCTTGGGAACATGCTCTTCTATCATAACTGCTTTACCCTTATCCAATGGATCAATAGAGGGAAAAATAGTTGTTACATGAGTGGAAGCCTCCTTGATCATGAAAGGTGGTTGGGATACACCAATCACGGTAGGGTATCTATCAGCGGCTGAAATAGACATGTCAGTGTGTGAAGTACCTTTGTCAGTGGCTAAAATTCCACTCACTTGCATCATCATCTCTGTGAAGGATAGCTTTGTAGGAGCAACCATAGAAAGATCATAACTAGTTTGCTCCTTCAAACCTGTAAGTGCCTATGCTACATCCTTTGTCCCATAAGAACCTTCTTGGGACCCCTTATCACTCAGATTAACTGGCTCTGTAGGTGCATCCTCCCCTTTGTAAGATTACTCTCTAGAGGACAACACCGTAAATTTATTTTTCCTTGAACCAACATCCTCCAAAGTAACCAACCACTCCCTCAAAGAAATGAGTTCAAGGCCTTGTGCATTGAACTTGTGTACAAGCTCTGCATTTGTCTTTTACAAGCAAATGCAGAACGCCGTTAATTCCAAATTAGATAATGGTTGCATCTAAGCTAGAGTCAATAGGACCAGCCACTTCCATGTCACTAACCACACTTGTGGTGGTAGTTCTCTCTGCTGCATGGTTAGGACCACTATATGAGAACACTCCAGTAGTTCGTTGGCGTTTCTCCAACCTAAAGTCAAATGGTTCAGAAGATGAGGGTATTTTATGGCACGGAAGGTTAGGGCATATTAACTTTAAGAACATAAATAGACTTGTAAGGCATGATCTTGTTAGAGGATTGCCTTCAAAAGCATTCCACAATGATCATATTGTGTTGCATGTCTTAAGGGCAAACAACACAAGACCTCATTTAAGTCTAAAAGTGTGCATTCTAGTTCTAAACCCCTTCACCTGCTTCACATGGACTTATTTGGACATACTAATATTGAGAGTTTAAATGGTAAATCTAATTTTTTATCGTAATTTATGACTCTAGGTTTACATGGACTTTCTTTTTAGACAAGAAGAGTGATACTGCCAAAACTTTGATTAATTTCACTAACCAAATGGAAAAGAAATCAAGGTTTACAGTCAACATTCTTAGAAGTGATAATGGTGCTGAGTTTAGAAATGACCTTTTAGATGCCTTTTGTATTGATAAGGGGATTACTAGGGAGTTTAGTATAGCTAGAACTCCACAGTAAAATGGTGTAGCTGAGAGAAGAAATAGAACTCTCATACAAGCAGCTAGGACCATGTTGGAAGATGCTAAGTTACCCATTGCTTTTTGAGCAGAGGCTGTGAGTACAGCATGCTATGTTCAGAATAGAGCCATGGTCAACAAAACTCACAATAAGACCCCTTATGAGCTATTTTGGAATAGGAAACCTAATATAGACTTTCTTAGACCCTTTGGATGTCATGTAGTAATTTTGAATACTAGTGATAACCTAGGTAAGTTTAATTCAAAAGGTGATGAGGGATATTTTATGAGTTATTCTATGAACATCAGAGGGTATAGAGTTTACCACAAAGGGATAAGGTTATAAATGAAAACGTGCATGTTGACTTTTTGGAGAGTAAACCTAGTGATCCTGAGAATGAACCAGATTGGCTTTTTGATTTAGAGCCATTTTCTAAATCCATGAATTATTTGCCTGTTACTAATACAGATGTCTTGGAGAACTCTCCAAACATTATGGAAGCACCTATTATTGATAATGTAGGTACACAAGCTACAAAGGTGATAGGATCGCAAGCAGATGAGCCCACTCCCACATTTTCCTTTCTGGACTTACCTGTTTGGAGTGAAGAATTCATTAAAGCATCTGCTTCTGAAAGAGAAGTGGAGAGAAAGCAACAAGAAGATCAAGTCAGTGAATCTATTCCATCCGCTGACAGTCCTAGTTCAGCCATTGACACACCAGATCCAGCCGCTGACAGCTTGCTTTCATCCGTTGACAAGGAAGTGCTTGAACTTGTTGAAGATTTCATGCCCAATAAAGGTGTCAGCGTCATCAATCCAAACGCTGACAACATGTCTCCTAGTTTAAGTGGGTATGGAAGTTATGATGATAGGGACAATGGTATTTTGGAATCTACTGTTTATGACAACACACTATTTGGGGGAGGAATTGCTACTAAAGTTTCTAAAAATCATCCTCCCACCCAAATAATTGGTCCCATTAATTCACCAATTCAAACAAGAAGATAGAAGAATCCCAAAGGAGGATTTATTGCTAACATTTACAAAAAGGAAGATACCCCTTTAGTTCAAGAATGTTTATTTGCTTGTTTTCTATCACAGAATAAGCCCAAGAATATTTTTGATGCTCTTAAAGAACCAAGTTGGGTTAAAGCAATGCAAGATAAGCCTCATCAATTTACAATACAGGATGTTTGGGAGCTTGTCGATTGTCCAAAGCATGCGAGACCAATTGGAGCACGTAGGGTTCTAAGGAACAAGAGAGATAAGAGAGGTATTGTGATTAGAAACAAGGCAAGACTGGTTGCTCAAGGTTATATACAAGAAGAAGGTATTGATTATGAAGAGGTTTTTGCACATGTTGCTAGAATTGAAGCAATATAGATTTTCCTAGCCTATGCTTCCTGCATGGGTTTCACAGTCTACTAAATGGATGTTAAGAGTGCTTTCTTATATGGAAAAACTCAAGAGGAAGTATATGTTATGCAACCTTCTGATTTTGAAGATTCAGAGCATCCAAACAAAGTGTATAGAGTTAAAAAGGCAATGTATGGCCTTCATCAAGCCCCTAGAGCATGGTATGATACTTTATCCACTTTCCTGAAATGGTTTCAAGAGGGGAACCATAGACCAAACACTCTTTACCAAGAAAAATGGGAAGGATTTTTTGCTTGTCCAGGTCTATGTTGATGATATCATCTTTGAATCGTCCAATCCAAAGATGAGTGAAGACTTCTCCAAGCTTATGACAGACAAATTTCAAATGAGTGCCATGGGTGAGATGAACTTGTTTCTTGGTCTACAAGTTCAACAGAAAGAAGATGGTATCTTCATCTCTCAAGATAAGTATGTGGCTGAAATTTTGAATAAATTTGGTTTTCCCCTCATGAAAAACAGGCTAGCACCCCCATGGACAGGGAACACCCTAGGGAAAGATTGGAGATGGCAAGGATATAGATGTTAGGCATTACAGGTCAATGATTGGATCATTGATGTATCTCACTGCTTCTAGACCTGACATCATGTTTGTAGTATGTGCATGTGCACGTCATCAAGTGACTCCCTAAGAGTGTCATCTTTATGCTGTCAAAAGGATCTTTAGGTATCTTAGGTGTTATCCTACTTTGGGATTATGGTACCCTAAAGATTCTCCATTGGAGCTTGTTGGCTATTCAGACAGTGACTATAAAGGTGATAACAATGATAGGAAATCCACAACTGGTGGATGTCAATTCCTTGGGAGCAGACTTATCTCTTGGCAATGCAAGAAACAAACGGTGGTGGCCAATTCAACATTCGAGGCTGAGTATGTAGCTGTTGCTGCATGTTTGTGGACAAGTGTTATGGATTCAAAACCAATTGTTGGACTATGGGTACAATTTTATGCATACCAAGATTTTTGTAGATAATAATAGTACATTGTGCATTATTAAAAATCTTGTGCATCATTGTAAAACTAAACAAATAGAAATTCGGCATCATTTTATAAGGGACAGTTTTGAAAATATTTAATACACCTATATAGAATAGACTCAGGGAATAATGTGGCTGATCTTTTAACTAAACATTTTGATATTGGGAGGTTCCGGTACTTGGTAACAAGTGTTGGAGTGATCAATCTATAAAATATGTGTTTTTGAACTTGATGTATAGTATGTACAGGATGTGCACTGTTATTATTCCTTGTAAAAATGTTAGATTTTCCACTATATTTTCTATCTGCTGACAGAGGCATTCTATCCACTGACAAGTGGAAAAAAGCCGCTGACAACATGTAACACCCCACTTTGATAAGTGGACTGTTACGCGTAATTATGGCGTGTCATCAAAGCATGCAAAGTAATATGTAGTAAAACATACATGACCATAGGGAAAAACGAAATCAAAAATCGGTTCCTAAAATAAGCCCAAAGCATAAATAAAATAAATGAAATGAATGAAAGACTAAACAAGCACAAGTATGTGAAGGCAAAAGGAGAAGTCTACGGCATCTTCCATCCTATGCACGTCCTCCAAATGCTCGAGTCTGTCCTTGGGTACCTGTCGTTTTGAGACATGGAAAGGAAAGTAACGGCTGAGCAAAACGCTCAGTGTACGGATATACAAGCATAGAATGAATAATATACGCGTGTAAGACATATAGCAGTGGAAATGAATAAGTCCTGTAAAACCTGGTAATAACTTAGTAAAACTGGTTTTATTGTTTGAAAAGCCTTATGTTTATCTTATGAAAACTGTTTAACTGATTAACCATTAAGCCAATATAGGTCATGAAGTATCAACGTGCATGAATACTTAAAGGGGTGACCTCATCATGCAATTAGAGGGGTTGCCTCTAATTAATATAAGTTTGGGTAGGAGGGATCAGCTCCTTGTGAAGGATGTAAGGCACACACCACATTCACCTAAATAATCTGTTAAAAACATGTAAACTAGGATGCACCCATACGCCCCACATGATAACATAATAATATGGCCAAAAGCTGAAAAGGGACACCACGAGCTATCACTCCGCCGTGGTGAAGTCATAACACTGGTGCCTCCAGTGTTATGGTTTTGATACCTCCATAACTAGGTGAAACTGGTCATGTATATGGCTTAGGCATTTAATTAAACATAAGCAAATCAAAACATATAAAACATATACTCGGAAAATAGTTGGCTGCATACGGGAAATCCTAATAAGGAAAGAATGTCCATACTGAAAGGACGGAGAATCCGTACCTTAAGTCCAGTGAATGAAGAAGACGAACGGAAGGGAGTCCTACTTCGATCTTACTAATGCTACATAAATAGTATACGTGTATAAGTATTCTGATTACTGAGTACGTAACTAGTTTTATATCATGTCTTAGCTTATTTTATATGTTCATGTCATGTTTTACTGATTTTAACGTTATGCTGGGTTTATCATGTATTCTGGATATTCTGATTAAGTATTACTTGTATTTCTTGTATTATTATACTTGTTGTGTAATAATAAGTAACTTCCTAAAAATAGCAGGTTTCCTGAAAGAGAAAGTTTCCAAAAATAGATTAACTACTTAAAATAGATTAGTTTCTAAAAATAGAAAGTTTCCAAAAATAGTAAGTTCCCTGAATTAGAAAGTTTCCATATTTGGAATTAAGTTGGATTAATATCATAAGTCATGTAGTTATAGTATAGTTTATTAATAATATTCTGTTAATTAATTAAACTATAGGTTATATGATTTAATTAAATATAAGCATGATTTAATTAAATTAAAGTGTATAAGAATACTTAGGTTAAAACATGTATTAATATTTATTAATTATAACTTAAGTCATGATTATTAATTAATTATAATCCATGTTAAAATAATTAATTAATACTATAGTCTAAATTAAATAAATAAATACTTAGTAACTTGTAATTATTAATTAATAACAATATTACATGATATTGTAAGTATCTATTAATTAATAATAATCCATTATTTACTGATTAAACCTTATAATTCAATTAACTAAGTTTAATTAATTACATGTACATGAATAATTATGTAAATAATTATTTAATCATAAGCTTTATTTAAATAACATGTACAACATAAACTATGGTTTTAATCAAATAAAACTACACTTAAGTTACGCATGTAATTAATTAATTAAGATGTATTAATTAAACTAACTAGATTAAATAAAATACGTGTTTATAAATTTAGCCAAACACGCCCTTAAACTGTCTTTACACTGCGAACCAATCACACCCTTAACAGGTTTTATATTTCATCCGATCAGTTCATAATTCCCACTGTTTTACATAATTTTCCCATGCTAGTTATTAAGGTTCACCCTGACTATGTTCGCTATCCCCTGCCATCCTACATTTTCCCACCGAGACACATAAGTGTCTCGGTTGGCACTGCTTTAACCAAAATCCCCCTCGTGGGGTAGTTTGGGTTGCCATTGGCTGCACAAAAACCACGCCGTCACCCATGAAGGGTTGCGGCTTGTGGGAAAATGTCACCACCGAGACCAAGTGTGGTCTCGGTTTACGTGTAAACAACCTCTAAAACAATAAAATACCGAAACCCTCAGCCTTGATGATTCTCTTATTCATTAACATGCTTTAAAATTCTTCTTTTACTGATTCTTGAATAGTGCAAGATTAATTAAAAGAAAAAAACAATTAAAGATTACCTTAATGCGAATTAAGGTTTAGGATTGATGCAACGAACACAACCTTAGTCTGATCAACCCTCGATGTTATCTTGTTTCTTGGTTTTGAATCGATGGTAGAAGAAACACAAAAAAACGACGGTTGGAAAGGGCATAGGAAAAAGAATCGTTGTTTG
Source organism: Glebionis coronaria (assembly GCA_025667525.1). Taxonomy (NCBI): domain Eukaryota; kingdom Viridiplantae; phylum Streptophyta; class Magnoliopsida; order Asterales; family Asteraceae; genus Glebionis; species Glebionis coronaria. The sequence continues at coordinate 485,841,413 of CM046882.1, read as the reverse complement.
TGTGTTTTAGGGTTTTGTAACATGTCCAAATAAAACATATACTCTCCCCTGTCTTATTTAGTGTTAGTCGGTTCTTGGCTCCTCAATGGGCCTTTGGCCCAATTCCTTGTTTCTCTTGAAGTACACGCAACCCACACACATAACTACATAAGGTTTGTGTTTTCGTCTCTTAAAATAATATCGTGAATGATCATGGTTGGTTCTCGTGTTTTAAATATTGTCGTGTTATAAGCATCGTACGTAATACCTGTAGTAATAAATTAACCTACGTAGTTCTTGGATTAACGTTCATGTTATAAGTACTACTTGTACGTAATCAATATTTATCGTGTAATATAAATATATACGTACTTACATGTTCGTGATTATAATTATTACAGTTAATAATTGTCGTGTACTATTACATACTTAATACGTATCGTGCATTAACACGTACGTAGTTCTGAATTTAATATTCGTGATACGTGTTCGCGATATATAAGGAAAGTTTATATTAGTTCATATGTCTACGTAGTGCATGTTCATGGTAAAAGCATGCGGGTTTTACAACTCTTCCCCCCCCTAAAAAGAATATTTCGTCCCCGAATTATAGATAACGTAAACTGAAAGAATATGGACGTGGAACTTGACGTGCCTGGAAAGAATATAACTGAATTATGGAAGGATGAGAGGATAAAATCCGGATGGACTCCTCTGTTTCCATGTGGTTTCCCTCTCGGAACGGTTCATCTACTAGATCTTGACACCTATGATAATCTTGGTCCTCCTGACCTTGACTTGGAAATACGTAAAAGTTCATGGTTATCAACGTAAGATAGATCTCCTGAATTTGATCGAGGGAATAAGAATTAACGTGCAAGGGTAACTGAAACGTTATGATACAAAATAACCCAAACTAACATATAATAGTACTGTCTTAGAAATGATGCACAAGACATACTGAAACGTAGTACGTGAAAAATTGTGAACGTGATACGTGAACAATTTTGAACGTGATACGTGGATATATGGTGAGTGTAGTAAGAGTAAACATATCGTGATCAATGATACGTGTAACATATCGTGAACATGATATGAAGAACGTGGAATGAACATGACATGTGAAACATATCGTGAACATGGAATACGACGGTGGTAACGCCAAACGCTATGAGGTAAAACGTGGAATGTGACGTGAAACGTCTATCTGAGGATAGAGAGTTATACTAAACTTGAGTCTGGTCTCTCAAGTTCTTGCAAAACTCCCTAGAATGAAAAATGGACGTAACATCGTAAGCCAGGATACGATCATGAACGTGACTAGTGTCATGAGCGTGAGTGCGAGAGCAAGTCGTAAAATTAGAATAAGGACGTGAACGTAAATAAGGAGCATAAATGCGAACCTTTGTATGGCCCGTTAGCTGAGGGATTACCAAGTGATCGGATGAGCCTTGGCTAGAACATGTCCGATCTATCTGTTGGTTCTGAATTCCTTGAGGATGTAAGGATTCTGCAGACTTGATCAAACTGTTGGTAATAATCCAGATAACATCATGCTTCTTCTGAGTTTGCGTTAATCTGGTAACCAAAATCCATGGAGATCTTGTCCCATTTCTGTTCACCATTTCTGATGATGAAAAAAAAACATCCTAGTTTGTTGGTGTTCTATCTTAGCCTGTTGGTATGTCAGGTACTTAGATATGAATGTAACTATATCCTGCTTCGTAGAAACTTGATACATAGAAGTTTGAGAAACTATGAGTCTCCGAAAATAGACTTCTCTTAGCGTAGGATTTTCTGGAACACCTAATGTAGTGTAGGGTTCTCACCTTTACGTATAAGTTGAGTCATGGTAAGATTAACTGTGAGAATCCATGCAATTCAGCGTGTCACTGTAATCAACCAGAATTTATATTGGAGAATTTCAGGGTGAAATTTCTCTTGTCGTAGAATTTGCAACATAGTGCAAAAATGGTCTTCCTGCTCTTCTCTAGACTTAGAGAAAATCAGGTTGTCCTTGATGAGAACACTGATGAATTTGTTTATAAGTTCATGGAAACTCAATTTATCAAGTCCATAATGCTGTTGGAGCATTTATGAGACCAATACAAAATCATGAATTTAGCATGACCGAGTCGTGTACGGATAGCAGTCATGGAAATGTCCTGCTCTTCCGCTCATCACTGTTGGCAGCATGATCATGAATTTGATCTTAGAAAAGTGCTTAACACCCTAAAGTCGATTGGACATGTCGTCAATACATGGAGGAGAATAATGGTTATGAATGGTGATATGTTTACATCGACGATGGTCGACACATAATCTCATGTTACCGTCCTCATCCTTGAAGGTTCTGCTAGAATCTATATCGGAAAATTCGAAATGATCAGCTGATCATAACGAAAAGGGACTTCAGAAGTGTGTCACAACCAATAGCTCGAAAGTCTTCGCAGCCATGGAATAACAAATACGTGCTTGTAAATCATACATAATTTGTATAGATTTTCCTGATGGGAAAACCATGCTGAGTGTATTCAGGGGCCTGAGCATTACTGTACATAATCATCAATCGTAGCATGGTGTGCTATTCGTAGTCCATAATTAGGATTAAATTCAACTCACATCTGTCTGAGGTAATGCGTTAACAACTTGGATCTTATCATTATGTTGAAGGAAAACCTTCGTATACATGGGTGATACGAATGACGTCCTTTATAGTCATGAATATATGAAATATGGTTGCAAGAAATGAAAGTGTCATCGAGCAAACACGACAGATCTCACTGATACGCCGGTGATGGTACTGGAATTCTTGTGGCCTGATTAATACATGGCACCACAAAATGGATATACCCTTTGGAGGGTACCCTAAATTTCTTAGGGATGTTCCAGAATTGAACGTGAGTCATGTGTCTTGACTTGCGTCTTGGGAAATATAAGCATGACATGTGTCTTGACTAGTGTCTTGACATGTGTCTTCAGAAAGTATACGTGAGACATGTGTCTTGACTGATGTCTTGACACGTGTCTCAAGATGTGAAACAAATAGAACTACAAATATTAGGTTATTATGCCAGAATTGGCGGATCGGTTTGAATACTGATCCTTTGTATTTCTGATCACGTTCGCAGCCAGAGCTTCGATTGCGATTGCTAGGATAGTTGCTGTCATAATAGTGGTTACTATCGTCTTGTCTGTCAGTTCCATGACGGTCATTCTCATGACTGTGATTCATGTAACTATTCAGCTGAGTGGCCGGCTGGTATCGGTTCACACTCATATGACTGAAACGACAACTGAATGACGTGTGACATGTAACTAAGAATTAGGGACAATGATTGATGGAAATCGTCTGGTGGTGAAGCATCTTCTTGTCCGATCGCTTTGATCTAACGCCTTTGTCTTCGTCTTGTAAGATCTCTAGGTTGTGAACAGCATCAACATCTCGTAGCGTCTCTAACTTCCGCAGCATCAACCCTTAGTAACATCTCCAAGCTATGAGCGACACCAACAATTTGTAGAGTATCAACAAGTGGAATACGCACATGGGATAAGGTACATGGAGTACACATGGAATGCACATGAAATGATAGGTATGGGGTCGATCATCTGACATTATTTTGAAGGAAAATAATTGGTTAAATGGTTAGAAAGACCATCATGATAACCTGGCAATGCCAGTATATACCTCATTCTGGTTGCATAGAGAAACGCTAACGTGTGGTCAAACGAATTTCAACGATGATTTTCTTGAAAGCATGATTAGTGGAAACTAACCATGACTATCATGAAAGCAGGATTAAATGCAATCCAACAATATATTGCATGAAAGCATAAACAACAAAAGAGACGTAAGACGTAATCAACATGAGGACGAAATCATCATGAAGAAACATGAAACAACTTAACATGAAGGAGTATATAACATAATCAGCATGAAAATGAAGTTAATCATGATAGTATGAAAACATACTTGACATAAAGACATAGTAACTTATGAGGGGACATGAATTTTTTTTTATAGCAATAAATCATGAGAAAATTTTTTTATGCATGTAACTAGTGCGTGAATGCATGATGCAGTTTATGAAAACCTTTATATGCGCGAGGGTAAACGCCTATGGTCAGTTTACCCAAAACAAAAGACATGGCGAGGGGACGCCTATGGGTCGGTCCCAAAGTTAAAAGTTTCGATAAAAGCACATGCGACTAAATAGGGCCAGTCGTGTACCAACCGTTACTTAGTCATAAACCTGCGACTATGATACATGGAATAAATGAATGAAACTCAGCTGTCAAAACTTACAGAAAAAAATTTATGTGACCAATTATGAACTACTGGGGTTCAGTTCACATTAGCCACAGTTCACAAGGAACATCGTGAATGAAACAATGACACGTAACTAAGTATGGATGACGGTTGTTCAGTCCATATTAGTAAAAGCAATATTGATGAAAACATCATGGTTAAAACAACAAAGTGCTAAAAACATCTTGGTTAAAACAACAAGGCGCTGAAAACATAAAACATGGAATAACAAGCGTTGGCTTAAGAAGCTCCTGATGACTACCCACTAGTCACATGTCATGTTTTAGAGCCTACAGGTCGAAGCCTTGGGCTCTGATACCATAATTGTAACACCCCACTTTGATAAGTGGACTGTTACGCGTAATTATGGCGTGTCATCAAAGCATGCAAGGTAATATGTAGTAAAACATACATGACCATAGGGAAAACCAAAATCAAACATCGGTTCCTAAAATAAGCCCAAAGCATAAATAAAGTAAATGAAATGAATGAAAGACTAAACAAGCATAAGTATATGAAGGCAAAAGGAGAAGAAGTCTATGGCAGCTTCCATCCTATGCACGTCCTCCAAATGCTCAAATCTGTCCTTGGGTACCTGCCATTTTGAGACATGGAAAGGAAAGTAACGACTGAGCAAAACGCTCATTGCACGGATATACAAGCATATAATGAATAATATAAGCATGTAAGACATATAGCAGCGAAAATGAATAAGTCCTGGAAAACCTGGTAATAACTTAGTAAAACTGGTTTTATAGTTTGAAAAGCCTTATGTTTATCTTATGAAAATTGCTTAACTGATTAACCATTAAGCCAATGTAGGTCATGAAGTATCAACGTGCATGAACACTTAGAGGGGTGACCTCATCATGCAATTAGAGGGGTTGCCTCTAATTAATATAAGTTTGGGTAGGAGGGATCAACTCCTTGTGAAGGATGCAAGGCACACACCACATTCACCTAAATAATCTGTTAAAAACATGTAACCTAGGATGCACCCATACGCCCCACATGATAACATAATAATACGGCCAAAAGATGAAAAAGGACGCCACGAGCTATCACTCTGCCGTGGTGAAGTCATAACACTGGTGCCTCCAGTGTTATGGTTATGATACCTCTATAACTAGGTGAAACTGGTCATGTATATGGCTTAGGCATTTAATTAAACATAAGCAAATCAAAACATATAAAACATATACTGGGAAAATAGTTGGCTGCATACGGGGAATCCTAATAAGGAAAGAATGTACATACTGAAAGGACGGAGAATCCGTACCTTAAGTCCAGTGAATGAAGAAGACGAACGGAAGAGAGTCCTACTTCGATCTCACTAATGCTACATAAATAGTATACGTGTATAAGTATTCTGATTACTGAGTACGTAACTGGTTTTATATCATGTCTTAGCTTATTTTATATGTTCATGTCATGTTTTACTGATTTTAACGGTATGTTGGTTTATCATGTATTTTGCATATTCTGATTAAGTATTACTTGTATTTCTTGTATTATTATACTTGTTGTGTAATAATAAGTAACTTCATAAAAATAGCAGGTTTCCTGAAATAGAAAGTTTCCAAAAATAGATTAACTTCTTAAAATATATTAGTTTCTAAAAATAGAAAGTTTCCAAAAATAGTAAGTTCCCTGAATTAGAAAGTTTCCATATTTAGAATTAAGCTGGATTAATATCATAAGTCATGTAGTTATAGTATAGTTTATTAATAATATTCTGTTAATTAATTAAACTATAGGTTATACGATTTAATTAAATATAAGCATGATTTAATTAAATTAAAGTGTATAAGAATACTCAGGTTAAAACATGTATTAATATTTATCAATTATAACCTAAGTCATGATTATTAATTAATTATAATCCATGTTAAAATAATTAATTAATACTATAGTCTAAGTTAAATAAATAAATACTTAGTCTAAACTTGTAATTTTTAATTAATAACAATATTACATGATATTGTAAGTATCTATTAATTAATAATAATCCATGATTTACTAATTAAACCTTATAATTCAATTAACTAAGTTTAATTAATTACATGATCATGAATAATTATGTAAATAATTATTTAATCATAAGCTTTATTTAAATGACATGTACAACATAAACTATGGTTTTAATCAAATAAAACTACACTTAAGTTATGCCTGTAATTAATTTAATTAATATGTATTAATTAAACTAACTAGATTAAATAAAATACATGTTTATAAATTTATCCAAACACGCCCTTAAACTGTCTTTACACTACGAACCAAACACACCCTTAACAGGTTTCATAGTTCATGCCGTCAGTTCATAATTCCCACTATTTTACATAATTTTTCCCTGCTGCTTATTAAGGTTCCCCCTGCCTATGTTCACTACCCCCTTCCATCCTACATCTTCCCACCGAGACACATAAGTGTCTCGGTTGGCACTGCTTTAACCAAAATCCCCCTCGTGGGGTAGTTTAGGTTGCCACTAGCTGCATAAAAACCACGCCGTCACCCATGAAGGGTTGCGGCTGGTGGGAAAATGTCACCACCGAGACCAAGTGTGGTCTCGGTTTACGTGTAAACAGCCTCTAAAACAAAAAAATCATGAAACCCTCAGCCTTGATGATTCTCTTATTCAATAACATGCTTTAAAATTCTTCTTTTACTGATTCTTGAATAGTGCAAGACTAATTAAAAGAAAAACAACAATTAAAGATTACCTTAATGCGAATTAAGGTTTAGGATTGATGCAATGAACACAACCTTATTCTGATCAACCCTCGATGTTATCTTGTTTCTTGGTTTTGAATCGATGGTAGAAAAAACACAAAAAAACGATGGTTGGAAAGGGCAGAGGAAAAAGAATCGTTGTTTGTGTGTTTTAGGGTTTTGTAACATGTCCAAATAAAACATATACTCCTCCCGTCTTATTTAGTGTTAGTCGGCTCTTGGCTCCTCAATGGGCCTTTGGCCCAATTCCTTGTTTCTCTTGAAGTACACGCAGCCCACACACATAACTACATAAGGTTTGCGTTTTCGTCTCTTAAAATAATATCGTGAATGATCGTGGTTGGTTCTCGTGTTTTAAATCTTGTCGTGTTATAAGCATCGTACGTAATACCTCTAGTAATAAATTAACCTACGTAGTTCTTGGATTAACGTTCATGTTATAAGTACTACTTGTACGTAATCAATATTTATCGTGTAATATAAATATACATGTACTTACATGTTCATGATAATAATTATTACAGTTAATAAGTGTCGTGTACTATTACATACTTAATACTTATCGTGCATTAACACGTACGTAGTCCTGAATTTAATATTCATGATATGTGTTCGCGATATATAAGGAAAGTTTATATTAGTTCATATGTCTACGTAATGCATGTTCATGGTAAAAGCATGCGGGTTTTACACAACATATGTTAGTTTTTGTGGTTTTTCATCTAATCATGCCGGTATTTTGAGCATTGTACAATTGGATACAGAGTTGCTTATGGACTTCATGGATATTTCAAATGTTTATTTATGATGGTTGGAATGTTTGCATTCTTATCTTGAAATAAAGAATTGGCATATATTTATTTTGCAACTATGTAACCTTAGTTTAAGGGAGGTTTAGGAAACCTTTAGGACTTTGGGTACGTTTAGAGTGCTCTTATCACAATTCTAGATTGTGTCCGCTGGTGAGTGAGGGTTAGGAATAATGAAGACTTTTATTTTTAAGGATTCTTGGAATTTCTAAACCTTGAGGCATTGTAGCATGCAAAGTTTACATAACTATGCATGCTGCCATGAATGTTTGACCTAGCTTTGGGATTGGTCGGTTGGGAGACTTGTTGTAAATTAAAATTGGGCTTACTTGGGTGTTACAAAGCGTTTATATGAGATAACTTCACTCTTAAGGACTTTCTTTAGCAAGTTTCACTTGAGGACAATTATGTCTATTTTGCTTATGTAAATGTGTATAATTGGACAAAGAATGCTAAATTTAGTCTGTGTCAGAGGAAGAGTTATCTTCATTAGGGTAAACTTCTTTGTTAAGGTCTTTTATATTATTATTTTTATTTTTAGCCTTTCGCAAATAATGTAGTATCCGCTGACAAGCACATTTTTAGACGCTGACATGGCCAAAATTACACGCTGACAAATATAGGCGTTACCCGCTGACACATACTTTAACCGTTGAAGAACACTGGGTCCCACCTAGTTGTTTCTTTTGTGATATTTTGGGCCGTAATTTTATGGATTTGGTAAATTTCTTTAAAGCAAGAGATAAGTTATATTTTTTAAGGATTGTAATCATTAATTTTTGAATATTACTTACCTCTTTTTCAACCAATAGTAGCCTATTTTACCTCCTATATACACTGCTCATTATTTTAATCAGGGTAACTTGCATATTTGTCTCTCTTTCTCCATAACCAAAATTCTCCATTTTCGTTCATTCTAAAGCTTTTTACAGTCGTTTTCATTGGCACCATTGTTCAAACCTACTGCTGCTACATTGGGGTTCAGAGATCAGCACAACATGATTGCATATCTTGCAGCTGATGATGAACATCATCCCCAATACACTCACATGATTGAGTATATGTTGGCATCCAACATAAGTTCTGCCTTAACTCATGCTTCTCTCATTCCTACCACACACATCAAACAGTTTTGGAACACTGCTCGTTATGAAACAGTTGATAGAGTGATTACACTCAAAGGCAATGTTCATGGGACTTAATGGGTGGTCACTGAAGTACTCATTCGTCAAGCCTTACAACTTGATGACGCTGATGGTGTGATCACCCTTCCCATTGAAGAGCTAGAAACAGGACTTCAAGGCTTGGGATAGATTTGCCCCTGTTAGGCACATAAACAAGTATTCAAAAAGCTAATTTTCCCCAGCCTGGAAGTTCTTAATACATGTCCTCCTACAATTTCTTAGTCCCAAATGCACGTCATTCAATGAAATCAACCGTTCAATCGGGAGTGCTCTTGTATGTATGGAAATGCGCAAAAATACAGTTTTTCTAGTATGATTTTTGAGGGCATGTTGCACAACAAGGGTAGCAAGATGACACTTGCTTACCCTAGGTTTTTACAAATGGTTTTTGATCTTATAAGGTACTGTCGTAGGGATCATGACAACTTTTACAAGATCCCTACTCATAAACAGAATCTTTTCTTGTCCATAAATACTGCACCATTTATAGATTTACCTTTGACCCCTCCCATGTTGGCTGTAATTGAAGCATCCTTACACCCTCAACCGCAGCATGAACCAGAAAATGGACAACCACCACGCCCCCACCATGTTGAACAAATACACATTGACCCGTAGCCGTCAGCCTCTGACACACACGTTCAGCTGCTGACACACATGTTTCAGCTGCTGACACGACCATTCCACCCGCTGACAAATCTTCCCTCCAAACTACACATGCTCCCCATTCCACCTCATCCTCTAATACCAATTATGGAATCCTAAGATTCCAGATCTTTAAGCTGCTAGGAACGCATATCATTCACTTGATTGAACAAGGCAGAATAGAATGAGATATGTTAAACAAAATGTTATGAACACAAGATGAATTTCTCCCAATGATTAATTTTATTAATATCAAATGATTAAAACAAATAACCCTAGGCATGTATACATTTAATCCCATGCCTAGAACACACACTTTTACTGTAGGTTACATTGTGAATACTGAATAATAATAACCTACGTCTGGTGTTCCTTTTATAAGATAAGGAAACAAGAGATACAAAGGATAATACCAAATAAAACAACTAAATCTTTTATTTACTTAAGCATATCATCTTCTACAAGTTTGTCCACCAACTTGTAGAATCTTCATTTGTCAGATTTTTTGTGTTTTGATTTATCAACTCATATTTTCGACCCAACAAAATGTAGCTATGTAGGGTATAACCCCTTTTGTATATATGAATGGGTCTATAATCTGCACGATGATGCATCCTTGACTTGCTTTATAGAATGTTGTGGGTGTTGGATGAATGATCTATAATTGTAGGTATGGGTAATGTAGTCATCAGGTTATGGTGTTGGTGATTCAAATTGAACTTTAAAGGAAGTCAGTTAGCTCCTGATCTTTTCACTGGTGTTTGGGATAATTATCGGAGGATAACCTTATAGCATATCTGACATAGTGTCTATGTTATAGATATATGTCATATGAATGTTCAAGATGAAAGGTATTCTGTTAGTTTTCCCATTTGTATCAAGGATATAGGTTTCTATATTCCTTAATTCTTATTCTTTGTAAGTATGTGATTTAATTAATAAAAAGTTATCCAGTTTTTACCGAAAGAAATGAACTTGCTGTACCGTTGATGCGCAGGTAAATTGATTCTTGGTTCACTGAGTGACTTTAAATGTTGGTCATATGTGTTTTTAGTAAAAACAAATTATGATTGTTGAAACCAACCGTGTTTTACACAACATAAGTAAGCAATGATTTTTCCATTTTCTAAAAGTCAAAACTTAGAAACGATGATTTCATCTTTCTATCACAAACAAAAACTCCGCTTCACCACAAACTTCTATCATTTTCATCAGAAATACAAAAAAAACGTTCATGTCATCCTCTTTTTACAACATGAAACTTTATTTTCATAACTACAATAAATTTGTTTTGTGAAAATTTCGGACTTACAAAATCATCAACCACCTTTGTCAGATGTCTTTAGTCCCATCAACACCATTAATATCACTCAGATGGAGGAAGGTAAAAAAAATTAATCCCTAGTAATCACAATGTTATGTCACAACGAACATCAATAAGAATGGAGCATCGCACATGTTTTTAATTAAGGAAAGTCATTTGTCGGTTTCCACAAACACCGCAAGACAAACATCACCGACTCATAACATCACAACACCATCTTATGCAAGATCATATCCCAAGTCGACACCAAAAGGTTTTACTACGAACTGTTGATCCCAAACTTAGATCGATTTAGCTTTTGTATTATCGAGACAAATCAAGTATAATACGTAGAGAAACTTTGTGTATTCGACAATCTAATTATTATGCGGAATCTCTATAACAAAGAACAAAGCAACACAAACGATTACCAAACTTTCAATCGACTAATTATCAAAGATGAACAAAGTATGAAAGCATATATCTTCTTCTAACCCTAAAGCATCCTTTTATAGACTAAGGATCCTTGTACAAAAACCTAATATCAACTATATTAGGAAGATATACAAATATAAACATGGAAAGTAATTTATTCGACTCAATCTTCCTTAAGATAACAAAACATGTTGATCCATGCAATCTCACAGTGGGTGAGAGTCTTCTCTTTAGTGGCTTCATGATAGTGGCTACACAACACATGATAGTGGATAGAACAATCTTCATTAGTGGATAGAATCCATTTGTTAGCGTCTAAGGACCTGGTCATTTTATTCCTAACAATCCTCCCCTAAACTTGATATTTACTCTAACTATCAAGTTTCTGAATAAACAAAGTATACAGAGAGGATTCTTACACACATAATTATCCTTGAACTTGAGTATAAATAAATCTCAAAAAGTCAACACTCAAATCACTTGTGTAGTCAACCTTCAGCTTAGATTTTACCATCTTCTTCAAATGATCTTGTGACAGTGGCTACACTCTGTCCACCAACAAGTATTCTAAAAACTTTACTGTGCTAAGATGGTAAACTCTAGCTGCTGAAAATAATCTCCAATCAAATCCATATGAATCATCTAGATCTAACCATACTGGATCATCTTGATCATGATCAAACATCCTTCTAAAAGTTGACCAGATCTTGCTTCCTCCAACATTTGTTAGAACATTGAGGGGGTGTTTGATAGCCTCTTAATTAATTCATTAAGAGTACATTTGATTCGGTCAGCAAAATAAATGTTGTTTGATAAAAATATTTTTTACACTGAGTCATTTAAATTGCCTTTGAATCGGTCAGCATGTATCACATGCAAATTCATTCAGCATCTAGCCTTTTTTAAACTTATATCCTATTTGACATTTTTAATAACCCATTTCACGTTTACATTCGAGTGTTTTTTAAAATTTTGCATTTGTAACAAACTTTTACATATAAAAAATAATTTCATTAATTTTCTTTTTTACTTTTTTTACGTCATTTTGTTGCAATTTTTTTTCCTATTCATGTCATGCATGACATACAGGTATATTAAAAAAAACTTTTGTATTTATAATACGTTTTAATAAAAAAAATGAATATTATTTCAAATTCACATTCAGAACAACTGCCAAACAGCTTTTGATATTCGGAATCAACATCCTTCAGAGCATTCAAATCATTCAGCAAGTCAAATCATTCAGCGCTTATTCACTTTATTTTATCAAACAGCCCCTGACACTATACTATGCCAATAAAAAACTCCATATGTTCTCCAAATCTTCCCTGTCCATACTACCAAACAGTGATCCAAGGGAAGTAAATACATGTACCTTTCCATCATGCCTTGTGAACTTGTAGAAACATGTACCTACATCTTTCTCATATTTAATTATAGGATTTCTAAGTTCCATAGGCTCCACAGCAATATCACCTAAAGAGACAAGATCCATATTTGCCTTCAATAAACTTTCACTAGGCAGATTTGGATTCATCATATCAAATTTTGGAAAATTAAGCTTGAAACCCTTCTTCTTTGGCTTGGAAACATATGCTTCTTGGTCCAACTTCATTTTCCTTTCCAATTGTTCTTGTCTTTAGTTAAGAGTTTAATTTTAGTATTGTGTCTGCATATCTCATCCCAAATAGGATATGCCTTGTACTCTAATTTATCAAAAGTCATACCTCTAAACTTATTTCATGTCTACCAAGTCTGGTTACTTCTCAGCAACATCTTATACAACTCTCTCCTATGTGACTTGGGTTTCAATAGAATATTCTTAGATTTATTTTCCTTCATTACCTTTAAATCATTATGTACTCTCAACAGCCTTCAACTCCCCATATACTAAGAGAAATAGGAAGGTCATGCTCCAATGCTTCTCTTTCATACCTAAAATATAATCTTGCAATCTGCTCATTGTCGTAATCAATCGACAAAGCTAAGTTCCTAAGCTTCTCCTCAGCTTCTTTGTCTTCACTATATCACCTGTTCTGGTTCCTTATCTTGATCAGAATCTAACACATTCATGATGTCTGAATCCGTACTAATCACCCGAGCTTCTACCAACTGCTGTTGCTCCTTTAATTCTTATGTTGTGCAAGCTGTTGATCAAACTCAGTTCTAGCATCTTTCTTTAAAGAACACTGTTCTTCTACCAATATCCCTTTACCATTATCTAATGGATCAATAGAAGGTAAAGTAGTAACTACTTGTGGTTGTGGCTCTCTGATGCTGAATGGTGGTTAGGATACACCAACAGTGGATAGAGTTCTCTCTTTACTGGATAGATATAACAAGCCAACAATAGGTAGACTAGCCATGACAATAGATACACCAACACTCTTAGTGGCTTCAAATTTTCTAGTACTTACTTGCTCCATGAGTTGAACAAAAGAAAGCTTCACTGGTGTCAACAAAGAAGAATCAAACTCCCTTTGTTTCTTCAATCCTGTAAGTACATCAGCTACCTTCATAGTACCAGCACTAGAATCCTTAGAGCCTTCTTTAGAACCTTTATCACTCAAATTCAATTCCTCCTACCCTTTGTAGGATTCCTCTCCAAGACTAAGATCTGATCACTAAACCACAAACGTCCTCCTAGGCTTGCCATGTGCTTCCAAAGTAAATAGTCTCTCCCTCAACTGAATGATCTCAAGACCCTGTTGATTGACTGTTTGTACCAACTTTGTATTTTTCTTTTGCAAGCTTATACATAGATTCGTCAATTCCATATTAGTCACTGGTTCCAGATTGCCCTCATCCATATTTAGGAATCAACTCTCAATGTAGATTCATTGGGCATGGGGATGGACTTAGTTATAGTGGCACTAACTTGACCTACTTCTAAGCTAGTATCAATAGTGATAACCACCCCCATATCACTAACCACCCTACTGGTAGTGGTCTCCTCTACTACAAGGTAAACACCACCAGAGGGAGACACCCTAATGATCCTTTAGCGTTTGAAAATCCTAAGTTGTGAAGGTGATGAGGTTGAAGGGGTGTTTGGGTTAACAAAGGGTACAATAGTGGGTGCAGGTTAGGTGTCAAGGGGTAGAGAAAGAGTGACAACACCTAGCGGTTGAGTGACAGCGGGTAGAGGTTAAGTGACAACGGGTAGAATTCTTGTTCAGGGTTGTCAATGTCTATGGAAACTTCATGTTCAGGTGATGGTGGGGCTGGTTGATCAGGGACAATAACAACAGCTTGAATAAGATCAAGCATATGTTGGGTCAAAGGCAACGGTCTAGGATTAGTGTTAAGTGTAGTAAACAACCGTCTTTGTTGTATAGGGGGGTTATAAAATTTTGAATGGTCAATGTTTCATTCCCTATGAATGCCGAAAACCATTTTCAAAAACCTTAGGGTAGAGTAAAGACATTTTGCTACCCTTGTTGTTCATCATGCCTTCAAAAATCATTTTTGAAAAGTTATATTGTTGCCCAGAGACTAAGCAAACAAGAGCATTAGCAATAGAGTCGCTAATCTCATTGAAAGCAGAGGACTTTAGGCTCAAACATTAAAGAAGGACATGAATCAAGAATTTCTAGGCTGTGGGAAATTGGTTTTTATCAAATTTAGAAATACGACTTTCTTGTAGAAGGTTGTATCCTAAGCTTGTCAACCCTGCATGTATATCTTCAATGGGAAGAGTATCCACACCACCCAAATCATCAAGTTGCAAAGACTGGCAAATAAGGGCTTCTGTAACTACTTTAGTTCTTCCATGAACAGAGCCTTCAATTGTCTTCACATTATTAATAGTTTTGGAACAAGCAGTGTTCCAAAACTGTTTAATATGTGAAATAGGAATGAGAGGTTTATGAAGAAGTTCAAACCTTAGTTTAGAAGCCTTAAAAAAGTCAATCATGCCGTCATATTGTGGGTTTCGGTCATCTTTATTCTGAATAGCAACCATATTATGCTCTGGCTTGAATGTAAGTTCAAGATTTGCAAGTTTGAAACATGTCGCCATTGTTAAGAATTTAGAAAAGCTTAAGATGAAAGTAAGGTAAATATTATAAATATGAGAGTGAAAGTATTGTGAGATTTGCGAGTGGCACTGTTAGGAGACATAATTGGGTAAATATAGCAGACAAGTAGGGATACTATTGGTTAAAAAAGAGGTAAATGAATAAATTTCCAAAATATACTCAAGTAAATCTTTGAAAAGAATACACTTATCTCATAAGTTTAAAGAAAAATACATAGTCAACTAAAATTAGGCCAAAAAATATCTCAAAAATTACAGCTGGGTGGGACCCAGTGTTTTCGACGGTCAAAATTTTCCTTTCAGTGCCAACGGTCTTATTTGTCAGTGTGTACAAAAAGGCTTTGTCAAGGTGTAGAAAATACACGACATTGGCTAGAAATTCACTATGAGAGGGTAGAAAAATTATAAAGGCAAAAACACAAACAAAGGTAATCCTAATGAAATTAACTAGTCTCTAATAAGCAGAAGTGACAAACACTGTTTATTGCACACACACATGCAAAAGCATGATAGACATGCAAAAACTCTAGAGTCATTTGCTCACAAATGCCCATAGATAAATTCAACTCATATAAGACCTTTGTAACTCCCACGGTGGCCCAAAAATGTACAACCCAAGTCTCCCATCCGACCAATCCCAAATCTAGGTCAAAAATTTCTTGGCAACATACAAATCTTGTTATGGATTTGCATGCTACAGTGCCTCAAGGACTAGAAATTCCAACAATCCATAAGGAAAACCTTCACTATTCCTAACCCCCTACTCACCAGTGGACACAGTCTAGAACTGTGATAAGAGCACTCTAAGAGTACCAGTGTCCTAAAGGTATCCTAATACGTCCCCTAAAATGATGAACACACTTAAAAACTGTTACAACTAAAGAAACAAATTTATATTTCAAGATAGGAATGTAAACATTCCAACCATCACAAATAAGCATTTGAAACTCCATAAATCCAGCAATGAGAAACCACCAGTCACATTGCCCCATTAATATGCATTTTTAGACAAAAACCACAAAACACACCAACATAGGCTACATTTCCCACAATAGTGGACATAGAAGGCCCGTCAGTGGCTAGAAAAGAATAGTGGAAAAGACTTACAGTGCATAGACAAATAACAGTGTGTACCCTTATACATACTTTTACAATATGAAAACAAACATTTTTCAAGGATTAACCATGCCAATACTTGCTACCAAGTACTGAAATTTCCCAACATCAAAAGGTTTGGTTAAAACTGACACATTTTCTTCATTGTCAATTTTATCTGGTTGAATCAATCCCTTTTCAAAGCGATCCCAAATAAAATGATGTCTAATCTCTATGTGTTTAGTTTTATAATGATGCACAAGGTTTTTGATAATACACAAAGTATTGTTATTGTCTATATAAATTTTAGTATGCATAAAATTATACCTGTAGTCCAGCAACTGATTTTGAATCTATAGCACTTGACCACAACATGTAGTAGCAACTACATACTCAACTTTAGTTGTTGAATTGGCCACAATAATATGTTTCTTGCATTTCCAATATATCAATATGCTCCCCAAGAATTGACATCCACATGTGGTTGACTTTCTGTCACTATTGTCACCACCATAGTCACTATTTGAATATCCAACAACCTCTAATGGAGAGTCCTTAGGATACAATAATCCCAAGGTAGGATAGCACCTAAGGTACTTAAAGATCCTCTTTACAACATAAAAGTGACACTCCTTCGAAGTCACCTGATGTCGTGCACATGCACAAACTACAAACATAATGTAAGGTCTAGAAGTTATGAGATACATCAATGAACCAATCATTGACCTATAATGCCTGACATCAACATCGTTTCCTTATCCAAGCTTGCTCCAAGGGTTTTCTCTGTCCATTGGTGTGCTAGCCCTATCTTTATTTGTTGGTAACCTATATTTATTCAAAATTTCAGCTACATATTTGTCTTGAGAGATGAAAATACCATCATTCCTTTGTTTTGATGTCCAAGGAAGAAGTTCATCTCTCCCATCGCACTCATCTGAAACTTATCTGTCATTAGCTTGGATAACACCTTGCTCATCTCTGGATTTGAAGATCCAAAGATGATATCATCCAAACTAGAAGAAAATCAACCCATTTCTGCTTAGTAAATAATGTCTGGTCTATGATCCCTCTCTTGAATCCATTATCCACAAGATAGGTGGATAAAGTACCATACCATGCTCTAAGGGCTTGATGAAGGCCATACATAGCCTTTTTCATTCTATAAACTTTGTCTGGATGCTCTGAACCTTCAATCCAGGAGGTTGCATAACATATACTTCCTCTTGAATATTTCTATACAAGAAGGCATCTTTCATGTCCATTTGGTACACAATGAAACCCATACAAGAATCATAAGCAAGGAAAATTCTTATTGCTTCAATTCTGGCAACAGTTGAAAAAACCTCTTCATAGTCAATACCTTCTTCTTGTGTATAACCTTGAGCAACAAATATAGCCTTGTTTCTGATAACAATCCCTCTTTCAACTTTCTTATTTCTAAGAACCCAACGTGGTCCAATTGGCCTGACATCTTTAGGAGAGTCCACAAGCTCCCAAACATCTTGTATAGCAAATTGGTGAAGCTCATCCTGCATTGCCTCAACCCAGCTTTCATCTTTAAGAGCATCAAAAATCTTCTTAGGTTCTGCTTATGATAGAAAATAGGCAAACGAACACTCTTGAGTCCATGTATTATCATCTTTCTTATGAATATTGGCAATGAAACCATCCTGCTTTTTCTTTTGACTTCTGGTTATTCTTGGAGTATGAAAAGTGCCAATTATTTGGGAAGGAGGATGATTTTTAGTTGCAAATAAGGTTGATCCTCTCCTAAATAAATTATCAAACAGAATGGTAGACTCTAAGTTTCCAATATCTTCTCCTTCTTGAGTATCATACCCACTATCATCATTTAGTGCATTGTCAGTGGCTTGAGGGGAGTCACTGACACCTTCGATGGGTATTAGAATAGATTTAATAACTGACTCAGCAATGGGTAGAGGAGAGCTTTCAGTGGGTGGACTCTTGCCACTGACATCATCATCTAGAGCAACAAAGGATAGAATTGTATTGACACTGGCTTTAGGGCCACTGTCATCTTTGACTACATCACCCTGTGGACTCTCTTTTACCTTTTTATCCTCTCTTTTCTTAGCAACAGATGCCTTCACATACTCTTCACTCCAAATAGACACATCCAAGTATTTGAATGGTGAGATGTGCTCTGTATCTTGTGATCCTATTGCGTCCTTAGCTTGTGTACCTGCATGGTTAGAATTTATAGCTTTCACATCTTCATGATTAGTCACAAGCATATAATTCATAGATCTAGTCAATGGTTCTAAATTAAACAATCAATTTGGACCAGATTTTTAGGATAACTAGGCTTGTTCTCCAAGAAGTCCACATGAATATTTTTCAGTTACAAGCTTAGTCTTCTTGTTATAAACCTTGTACCCTTTGTTGTTCATAGAATATCTTACAAAATATCCCTCATCACCCTTTGAATTAAAATTAACTAGGTTGTCCATAGTATTTAAGATTAAAACATGGAAACCAAAGGGTTTAAAGAAATCTATAAAAGGTTTGTTATTCCAAAATAGCTCATACGGGGTTTTGTTGTGAGAATTGTTGATAAGTTCCCTATTCTGAACATAACAAGTTGTACTGATGATGAGACTGAATTTATACATAGTCTTATCGTCCAATTCGGGCTTAAAATGCTTATAAATATCATAAAATACCCAAAATATGCTTGTGTTTGTTCATTGTGTATTTTAGGTACGGATATCATGAATTCAACAAAAGAGAACAAGAATCAAGCAAAAACGAACACGGGAAACGAAGTCGCACAAAGAACCGGACCCGAAGAATGATATTACAAAGAAGTCCATGAAGTTTAAAGATTTGTCAAGAATGGTCCCTCAACTATTGAAGACTTGTCATTTTAGACCCTTGTAAAACTCATATATTACAAGTTTGGTCCTAAAGTTTAAGAATACACATGTTTGGCCCTTGAAGATCCCAAAAATTACAAATGTAACCCTTGATCTCATGTTACAAAGTTAGAGGGATTTGTTTTGTAATTACACAAAGGAAACTCATGATTTGCTGAGTAAACTTCAATGACACAGAAATAGAAGAAGAGGGGCTGTTTTTGCTAAATACCAAACCTATTACCCATGTTTAGCCCACACTATATCCAGCCCAGTCCACCTTTTACTACCAAACCCAAAACAAACCCACATCCCATTATTAACACCCGGATTAGCCATTAAGATGTGGTCAAATATGGTCAAATCACTTATAAGCGCGCTAAACATAATTTCACTCCCAAAAACGGATCAATGAGCACTATTGACCCTACCCCAACCTTCAAACCCTAGTAATATAATTACCCTAAACCAAAGGGTTAACTAAAATTGCTTTTACCAAATAACCATTTACTTATCTCCCAACAATACCCCACACCAGAAAATACCTTCACCTCCCTTTGTCCCCTCATCAGCCTACCCAAATCACATGTTCAAGAAGAAGACAAAGTGGGAACAACCATCCAACAACTCTCCTCAATTTATTTCTCACAAAGGCATCCATCAATGGCCAAGATCAAGTCTTAACAAGCTGGCATCCAACAAGAGTCACATGATCAAGTTTGACCAAGAATTCAAACAACTTTCAAAGGGCATTCTAGAAAGTTTAATAATTTAGTGGTTTATGTTTTCATGTATTCTAGAACCTACCTAGCCTAATATAAAAGGACCATGGACCTGTGATGAGTTCCTTTGTTCCAGAATTTTATAAATTGTAAACCCTTTTTCATTAATAGTTAAAGTGTGAAAATTTGGCCTTGCATTTTTTTTCTAAGTTCCATTTTTAGTTTTAAGTAATTTAAATTAGTGTAATTGAGTTTCATCCAACAAAATCTTTCTTTTCAAATCTGCTTTTTGTTAAAGGATTTTGGGACCCTTAGCAATATATATGATCATAACAACTTAATTTTGACGAAATTAAGCTGTGGTGAGTATATATTGTTAACTTATTTTCTTGTTCAGTCTTGTTATTTGGTATTGCATAAGTGTGGTACCTTTGTCTTGTTTCAAGGCAGTGAGTATCAAAGTTTTTTTTAGCTATTGTTGACGTCACTTTAGCAAAAGCTCTTAGTCAGCTTGGCTTAAAGCTATATCTTTCAGCTTTTGGTACTAGTGCTCTTCCTTTTTCTTTGATTTGTGTAGGAAAGGAGAAAAATTATATAGTCACTTGGTACTGGGTTGTGTGGACTGTGGTAGTCCTCAACCAAGTATAAGCCAAAACAAGGTCTCACAAGCCCCTTACCTCATAAGCTTAGGAGGAGGATAAGGCATCAGCTCTTATCTCATAGTGTGGATGTACACTATGAAAGGTAAAAAGGGCTTGAACCATTTTACTTCAAAAATTCTTTTTGGTTGGTGAAAATTTTCTTGTGTGACTTGTTTTAAACTTGACTGTTCTAGGTTCATTAGGAGTCAATCTAGTTTGTTTTTATGTTACTTAAGTGTTGAGGTTTTGATTAAATGGTTAAGTTAGTTTTGAAAGAATCTTCTTTGTTAAAATTTGGTCATATAAGATCTTAAGGGGTGTTTGGATTAGGTTTTAGTTATCTATGAGTAACACATAGAGGGTTAAATCTGATGTATGCATGCTTTAATTTGGTAGTTTAAGTTAGTTTTGGGTTGAATATCATCTAAGTTAGTTGTTTGATTATGTAGATACAAGTTCGCTAAAAATTGTCTCAAAGAATTAGTAGGAAAATTTGATTTTAATGTGTTTTTGGAGCATAAAACCTGTTCACAGTTAGGATTGGTGTAGGGATAGGTGTTTGTGTTGATATTTTGGAGGTTTGCAAGCTTAAGTGCTAGATATTTAGGGAGTCCAATTTCATCATTTGGCCAACTATATCAGCATAAGTTTCTATCTGAGTACACAAACACACCAACAGGTGTTAGATCTTGATATTTTTTAGATTTTGGTGTTTAAATTTTGGGTCAATTGGTAGATGTAAGATAGGTCTTAGTGTGCAACACCTAGTTTAGAGTTTTGAATGGTCAAAAGTGATAAAAAATTTCCTTAAATACCCCACTATTTGCCTTAACTGCCACCGCATCAGCTTTTTTAAATCTTTATGTCTGTCACAGTAGGGTTTAGGGTTTTGTTTTGGTGGTTTTAAGGTTTGGATTTTGGTTTATTAGGTAGATTTAGGGCTATTATAAGTCTAGGTATATTAGTATTTAGGTTTTGGATGATTTTTGTATCTTGAACAAGCTAAGTTAGTCACTATGTTGCACTATAAGAACCACATCCCCATATTCTGTTTTCAGTTCATGATTTTGTGTTTTGGTTTATCTTGTGTGCAATTGGTGTTACATTGGTGCTGTTTTCTTTGTTTGTGTTTGACTCCTCACTTGCAAAAGCAAGTGAGGGTGCCGTTTGCGCCCAACAACCTTCAACACCCTAAACCGGGCATCCACATAACCCCCAAAAGCTAAAACAAAGAAAAAGAAAAAGAGTAAAAGTCTGTGTGTTTTTGGAGCCTAATCTTGGGCTTAATTCGTATTATTTGGACTTGTGTTTAGTGTTTTGGAGTTAGTAAATCATTGTGGGTGTAGAGTAAACAAGAAAAATAAAAAAAAGATATTTTACCAAAAAGAGAAGGAGCCAGGACTCGAACCTAGCCCCCCCCCCCCCCCCCCCTCTCACACACACACACTCTTACCAGTATGCGCTAGGATCTTTACTGGTAAGAGTTTACACTCTTTAATATATAAGTGGTAATTAATTTAGCTTATTAAATAGTGTTCGAGACTTAATAAGCAGATGATGGCTTATTGGTTTTAGGTTTTTGAACTTTTTCATTTTTCATTAGTTTCTTATATAGTTTAAGATTTTCATAAAGTAAAATTAATTTTTTTTTACTTTATTAAATAATTTATTATCATTTGTTTTCTTTTAAAAATTTTGAAATTAGATAAAAGTATTTTAGATTTTTGATAAAATAGTTTTTAGTCATTAATTAGTATAATTTAGTTTACAAACATTAAAATTTGTATTTTGACTTTTTATTAATTATATTTATTTTTAGGTTTTTATTAAACTTTAAAAATTTATAATAATTAATTAAAACACTTTTACAAATTTTGGTTTTCATTTTTTGTTTTAATTAAATTTCTTAGAACTTAGATTAAAATTTTGGTAGTTTTTAGGGCATTTTCATTTTTCGTCGAGTTTTATGATTTTACGTTTTAACCGTCGTAGTGTATTTTTTAGAGTAATTCATCTTTATTTTTAAATCTTTCTCAACCAAAAACGATCACTAACCCAAACATTATTTTTATTATACTGGCACATAGCACATACGCCTCCTTCGAGAATGAACTTGGATATTCAATTTTACGTTTTTCTTAAAACGTAGAATTTAATACTTACCGGCTTATACTCCTTTTTCCTAAAAGGGTATATCATACTACTATCAATTTTGGCACCACTGCCAGGGAGGTGTTTTTAGTGCCATTATACATATCGTGTTTGTGTGAGTAGTGCATTTTTTATTTTCATTTTTGGAAAGCATAAATATCGTACATACTCGTTTTTTTGTTTTTCTACTATATAGTAAATATACAAATAAAACGTGTTAAATTATTCCTCAATTAACACAATAATCTTTTTCATTTTATCGTTTTCGTTTTCATTTTGTGAATACTATATTATATTATGTAGCACAACTAATAAACAATATTATCCAAATACGCGAGAAATCGCACCTCGATAGTGGGCGTTCCGGTCATTATCGAGCGTATCAAATTCAAACAAAAAAATCAAAGGCAAAATAGATAAATACTCTTAAGAAATTTAATCTCAATTGATACAAACTATAAGGTGGGTATAAGGCGGTTGTATTTCACGACCTAAGGAGAAAAGGCTCTTAGTGCTTCACGCCGCCTCGTTTTCCCCGCTCCCTTGTGCGTATCGATTTAGTGACGATTGATTAAAGGTTTACCACTCAAGTATTAATACATCTATTTTTGTGATCTTTAATTATTGAACCTCGAAACATTTTGGCGTTCCGCCAACGTTTCAAAGTCGACGAGGGTTTTTACTTGACGTAAATTCCTTCATTCCTCTTTGGATTCATTAAGCAAGACTTTGATTTGTGGACACGAGCAACATTGGTGCTAGCACTAGCAACATTGGTCCTAACACTCTTGGTTTGTACACGAGACTTATTCTCAATGATATCCCAAGCAGCATTGGAAGTCTTAGCCAAAAGATTACCCCCCGAGGCACTGTTTAGTGAATCTTGGTCACTCATGCTTAAACCATTGTAAAAAGTATTAATTTGATGTACTTTGGTAAAACCATGTTGTGGGCATTTTCTTAAAAGATCTTTAAAACGATCCCAAGATTCACTGAACGACTCATCGTACTTTTGTTCAAAATTTATGATTTCATTCCGCAAAGCGGTAGTACGAGAGGGTGGGAAAAAGTAATTGATAAACTTTGTTTCCAAATCCGTCCATGAGAGAATACTCTGTGGCGGTTACTTAGCAAGCCAATGCCGGGCTTGTCCCTCTAAAGAAAAGGGAAAAAGTTGTAACCTTATAACCTCTTGTGGAACACCATTGAATTTAACCGTGTTGGTGAGTTGCAAGAATCTCTTGATATGGTCGTGTGGATCATCAATGGTACGTCCCAAGAATGGTTGAGCGGAGACCATCTGGATAAAGCCTGATTTTAGCTCGAAGTTGTTGGCGGCAATTGGAAGTATGACAATTGGATCCGTGTTGCCATCGACATGAGCTTGCAGCAGTTCAATCATCGGGCGATTATCCGGTTGAGGATCATTGTTGTTATTGTTCATGTTGTTGAAAGGTGGGTTGTTGTTGTTATTATTGTTGTTTGGAGGTGGTACACCGGCCATGTCTAAGTGATCGAGAGGCTCGGGCTCTTGATAAGACGTGGATCGAGTGCGCATACACCTGCAAAAGAACGAACAAAGAAAAACAAAGCAAAAATATTTTTGGTTTTTATGTTTTTTAATTTTTTTTTTATTTTTGAAAATTTTATATTTTTTAGTTGTTTTTGAAAATTTTTGTAAAAAAGTAACGTTCACGGGGAACGGATCCCAAAATCCAAGTTCTCCCAAAAAACTTTTGATCTTAACGAGAAGAGCCGGCAGCGGCGCCATTTGATACTTTGATTTTGTATGGGTTCAATTTTACTCTCAGAATCCTCTCGAATTGATCTCGGCCTTAAGTGGAATGATTGTTCTTGGTTACAAAAAAAAAGGTTTTAGTTTTCTAATCTACTAAAAAGTTTAAATGTATTAAAATGAAAACTTAAATCAAAGATAATTAATTTAATGACAATTAATAAAAACTTGAATTAAAATTAAAATTAAAATTGAAAGTAAAATATGAAATAAAAATGGAGGAACAGAAACAGTAACAATTAATAATACTCAAAAGATGACTGATTCGGAAGTTTTGACCTTGATTCGGAACTTTGCTCATCCGGAACTTTTCACTCGGAACCCCTTAATTCGGAACTTCGTTCGGAAGTTTGGCTCGGATCTTTATGCGGAACTTTCACCCGGAACTTGGCTCGGAACTTTGGTTCATCCGGAAGTTTTGCTTCATTCGGAACTTAAGTGTTCATCCGGAAGTTTTGCTTCATTCGGAACTTAGGTTCATCCGGAACTTTAGACTGACTCGGAAGTTTTGAAAAGGAAACTCATTCGGAACTTTTTGAAAAGAAGTTGATCGGAACTTAAGTGTTCATCCGGAACTTTTTAATTCATCCGGAACTTTTAGAGAAAAGACTCATTCGGAACTTTTTTACTCATTCGGAACTTTTAAACAAAAATTCATTCGGAACTTTTAAAGAACATATTCATTCGGAACTATCAACTCATACGGAACTTATGTTCATCCGGAAGTTATTAGCTCATTCGGAAGTTTTTGGTTCATTCGGAACCTGGGAAACACAAATACAGTACCTTTACCCGAAGAACAAGGAAACACAATTTTAATCCAAAAATCACCAAGTTTTTCACCAAAATCTTAAATAAACTAATCACTAAGCATCAACTAACCATAAACTACAAATCACATCAACAAAAACACAAAACCCAACAACTTTTAAAGATCAAATCAAGAAAATAAGAACTTAAGAACTTGAATAAAAAGATGATGATAAACAAGATAAAATGGAAAGATTAAACAAAACTTTGTATTGATGATTGATGTTTTAACAATAACAAAACAAAGATTAAAATTACAAGATTGAAAATCAAAGATCAAGATCAACAAACACCCTAGTGGTGTTGGTGATGATACGAAACAGAAAAGAGAAAAAGGGGGAGGAGAGAAAAACAAAAGCTAACTGGCTAAATGTGTGTGGGGTGGTCTATTTATAGGCTTGTCTTTTTGTTGGTGAGTGGGCTTTCTCCCGTTCTTCTTGTCTTCTCGTCTTTTCAGAAAAGTTGACGTTTTCGATTCTGATTCGGGATTTGTCGTCGATTAAATTCAACTCGTCTTTTAATTTCTTCGTTTAATAGACTTGAGTTTCTTCGACTTATGTAAATCTTCTATCTTTGGTCCTTTCCTTCGATAAATCTTCGAATAGGCCCAGTGACTTCAAATCTTTTGCATATCTTGGACAATAGACTTTATCTTGAGTCCTTTTCTTCGGTAAAACCCGTGTAATCCCATGTTTTCTTTAATATTCATCCGGTTGGCTCTGAAAACACAATAAACACAAAAACCACGCATAATTCCAAACAAATGATATAAAATACGTGTTTTAGTCTCGTTTTAGCCAGAATTAAGTGGTAAAAGGATGGGTGTTTACACACCTATCAAATCCCCTACACTTAACCATTGCCATGCCCTCATGCAATGCTTAGTGATAAAGCAATTTTACATTTTTCTCATAATTAATCAACCTTGGCCTTATTCAAATACTACTAAACAAATATTAAGGTACTAAAAGAAATTAAAACCTAAAAGGATAGAAAACCATTTTCACTTGAAAATAGCTACATGGAAATAACTTGCAAAGAGATCAATGACTTACATTAGGGCTTTTGTGCTGCGAAGATTTATCACCCTCAAGTTTCATGTTCCCCAAACTAAGCTTAAAAACGAGATCATTGTTATTATAAGTTAGCAATTCAAACACTTACACACATGGCTTAATTATATGCTTAAACTCCCTTATTCCTAGGTGTATCTCTTATATTTTATTTTTGTCTTAGAATGATCATGAAGATGCATTTTTGGACTTATTTCGATAGTTTATTAAGGCTGAAAGCAAAGTAGGACGATTTGATCAATAGTTAGCTAAAGGACAAAATCTCTTAAAACTGCTTCTCGGGATATCAAAAAGTTCATATCTTGGCATAAATTGGTTCACGATTTGAGACCTTTCTCGGGCCGATATTTGGCATGTACTTCATACTTCATATCTTGAGAGACGTGCTTGAGATAATGGTCTTCTCATCGTAATAGAGTTTCTTCACTTTGGAGACTTTTGAGGGGTACTCCAACTTTGTTGACCACGACTTCATGATTATTTCTTCAATCTCTATTTGGGATTTTGAGATACAACGATCCGCCTCCTTTTCGGACTTGGATCTATTTATCCTCATACCTTGTTAGGGTCTTTTTGGTTAGACTTCTCCATCATCTTTATGGGAGTTGATTGCTTTTCGTCGTGAGTCTTGATCCTTCATATTACCTTTGGGAATAATTCTTTTCACATCACCTTAGATCTTTAGCAATAAAATGGAATCCTCATGCCTTGTTAGGGCCTTTTCGGACTCGCCAATCTTCGCGCCCCGCTTCATAAGTTATGCCTTGGCTATGAACTCTTATCATTACCGAGCAACTTTTAAACGATCTTGGGCTAGAAGCTAAGTAACTTTTCAAATCGTACGACCTTACTTATTGCAGATAATTATTAGCAAGTGATGGGAGAATAGGCAAATAATTACACCAAGTAAGCTTGTGCAAGAATACCGACTTATAATTGACTCTATCATTTCTCGTTCTCCATAATTTAAAATCTCAAGTAATGAGACTCGTGGATACTTAGCCTAATAAACCAATTAAGGTCTACATGGTTAAGGATACTAGCTAGAATAAACTTGGATAAGTCTATTCGGGTTGAGTCAAAATAAACGCAACGGGCCTAATATGTCAGAGATTTCTAAACTAGCTACACCACTTTATTAATATTTTTGACTTTATTGCAGGATATATACATATGAAAGCAACGATAAAAATTTAAAATTTACAACTAAATGGCCAAAGTTAACTAAAAATTTGAAAAATGTTGAAAAATAGGATTTTCCGGTTAAATGAAGGCATTTTCATGGAAAAGTCCACTTAAAACTTCGATAGAAGTCCCCCCTACACTTAAGATAAACATTGTCCTCAATGTTTAAGCATGTGGGAAAAGTCTCCCCTACACTTATGACATTGTGCACGTTGGTTAACTCGAGTTAAGGAAGAGACGACTAAAGTGATCAATTTCAAATGTGAGTATGAAGAAAATTGAATCACGATAGTTGAGAGATAGAACCGGATTTCAGATAACACGGGAGCACGGTACTTCAAAGATTCCAAGAGTGCACTAATCCATGTAATCACATCATCACACAAAGACAAACGCGTATAGAAGTCCCCCTACACTTAGGGGATTAAAATATAAAAAGATAGATACTCGGGCTGCCTCCCGAGGAGCGCTTGTTTTTGATAACCGAGTCACGAGCCTGACTCGACCCAAAATTAGTTCATGGGGAACGTGGTAAGGGATGGAATCACCTCGTGAGAAGTGTCCTCACCAAAGTACAACTTCACTCGTTGGCCATTCACCTTAAAATTCGGTCCATTGGGTTGAGCGAGCTCGAGAGTACCATATGGAAAAATTTGGGCGATGGTGAATGGGCCGGACCAACGAGATTTGAGCTTGCCCGAAAAGATTTTCAACCGAGAGTTAAAAAGTAAGACTTTGTCTCCAACATGGAACTCTTGGTTTTTGATCTTGGAGTCGTGAATGAGCTTAGTTCTTTCCTTATAGATCAAAGAATTTTCATAAGCCTCATTCCAAAGTTCATTCAGCTCATTGAGTTGGATCTTGCGTAGGTCACCGGCTTTGTTAATATCAAAATTAGCCAATTTCAAGGCCCAGTAAGCCTTGTGCTCCAACTCAATGGGGAGGTGGCACACTTTCCCGTACATAAGACGATAAGGCGTACAGCCAATCGGAGTCTTGTAAGCAATACGGAAAGCCCACAAAGCATCATCAAGTTTATCAGCCCATGAGGCACGATGCTCTCCCACGGTCCTTTCCAGAATTCGCTTAAGTCCTCGGTTGGTTATTTCAGCTTGGCCATTAGTTTGTGGGTGGTAGGCTGTGGAAAGATGATGATTTACACCGTACTTAGCCATGACTCTAGCAAATTGGTCATTGCAGAAATGAGTCCCACGATCACTAATAATGGCACGAGGCACTCCGAATCTAGCGAAAAGAGCTTTCAAAAAGTTACAAACCACCCTTGCGTCATTAGTGGGTAAAGCTTTGGCTTCAACCCACTTTGAAACGTAGTCAATGGCTACAAGGATGTATTTGTTTCCTTTAGAAGAAGGGAATGGCCCCATAAAGTCGATACCCCAAACATCAAAGATTTCACACTCTTGAATGAAATTCTGAGGCATCTCGTCTTTATGTGTGATCGTGCCTTGTTTTTGGCAATCATCACATCGTTTAACCATATTGTGAGCGTCACGATATATGGAGGGCCAATAAAATCCCGAATCAAATACTTTTTTGGCGGTGTAGTTGGGACCAAAGTGACCACCGGTGGGTCCTTTGTGGCAAGCATCAAGGATTTCTGAAGCTGCCGGTCCATCAACACATCGGCGGATAATCAGGTCGGCACATTGTTTGAATAGGTAAGGGTCGTCCCAAAAATAAGTCTTAATGTCGGTGAAGAATTTTTTCTTTTGTTGAGACGTCAACCCTTCCTTGAGAATTCCACCCGCCAAGTAGTTTGCAAAGTCCGCAAACCATGGGGTTTCATCAGATTTGGAATTTATAGACATTAAGGTCTCCAAGGGAAAAGAATCATTGATTTCTTTGTTCGGATGATCCCCCTGGTAAGGATCCTCAAGTCGGCTAAGATGATCCGCGGCTAGGTTTTCAGCTCCTTTTTTATCGCGAATTTCGATTTTAAATTCCTGGAGCAGCAAAACCCAGCGAAGAAGTCTTGGTTTGGAATCTTGCTTTGTCAACAAGTACTTCAACGCGGAATGATCGGTATACACGATTGTGGTGGAAAGGACAAGATAGGGGCGGAATTTTTCAAAGGCATAGACAACAGCTAAAAGCTCTTTTTCGGTTGCCGTGTAATGCAATTGTGCCCCCGTCATTGTCTTGCTAGCGTAATGGATTGGTTGGAAGTGTTTGTTCACTCTTTGTCCCAGAACCGCTCCAATAGCAAAGTCGCTAGCATCGCACATCAACTCAAAGGGAAGCTCCCAATTAGGGGTAACCAAGACGGGTGCCTTAGTTAGCTTATCCTTAAGCGAGTTGAAGGCTTCAAGACACTCTTTGGAAAAGATAAAAGGAGTATCTTTTTCCAAGAGGTGGGTCATCGGGCGAGCGATTTGAGAAAAATCTTTGATGAATCGACGGTAGAAGCCCGCATGACCCAGAAAACTTCTCACACCCTTCACGGTTGAAGGTGGAGGCAACTTGGCGATAACATCGACTTTAGCACGGTCTACTTCAAGACCGGCTTTGGAAATCTTGTGTCCCAGCACGATGCCTTCTTTTACCATAAAATGGCATTTTTCCCAATTCAGAACAAGGCGAGTGTCTTCGCACCGCTTAAGCATACGTTCCAAATTGGCAAGGCAAGAAGAGAAGGAATCCCCGAAGACCGAGAAATCATCCATGAAGACTTCCATGGTTTGTTCAACCATGTCATGGAAGATAGCTAACATGCACCTTTGGAAAGTCCCGGGGGCATTGCATAAGCCAAAAGGCATTCTTTTGTAAGCAAATGTGCCATAGGGACAAGTGAATGTAGTCTTCTCTTGATCTTGGGGATCGATGGGTATTTGGAAATAACCCGAGAAACCATCAAGAAAGCAGTAATATTCATTACCCGCTAAACGTTCAAGCATTTGGTCCATAAAAGGTAGAGGGAAATGATCCTTTCTCGTGGCATCATTGAGTTTGCGGTAGTCTATACAAACTCTCCACCCAGTAACGAGACGAGTGGAAATCAACTCGTTGTGTTCGTTGGGAACAACGGTTATTCCGCCCTTCTTGGGCACACAATGGATTGGACTAACCCATGGGGAATCCGAAATAGGGTAAATCATACCCGCATCAAGAAGTTTGATAACCTCTGTTTTGATGACTTCATGGATTTTTGGATTCACCCTTCGTTGGCTTTGAATTGTGGGCTTAAAGTCGTCCTCCATGAGAATTTTGTGTGTGCAGAAGTGAGGATCAATTCCACGAATATCAGAAATCTTCCAAGCAATAGCCTTCTTATGATCTTTCAACACGGTGATAAGTCGGGCTTTTTCTTCTTCCTTTAGGTCCTTAGCAATGATGACTGGCGACTTCTTCTCTTCTTCAAGGAATACATACTCGAGATGGGGCGGCAACTCCTTAAGTTCTAAATCCGGAGGATTTTCGACGGGAGGCGTATTCGAAGTCGGAGTATCGATAGCAATGACCGTGGGAGATGGAGGAGAAGGATTGTCTTCTTTGAGAAGGTTTTCAATGAGGCGGAGATCTTCATCCCAATTGGTAGTAGAATCGTCATTGTCTAAATTCACATCTCCCATGGTGGCTTCTAAATCTTTCCAAAGGAAATCACTTTCTCCAAATAGAGATAGTGATGAGTCGATAGAGGAAACGGTCTCAACATTGGGAAGAGAGGTAGGAATACTTTTACAAGCATCTTTGAAGTGTTCTTCACAAGCCTCATCAAGAACGTCAATACAATTAACACTCTCGTATGAATAAGACTGTTTAGAAAGCTTTCCCATGTTGAAGACGATCTTATCGTCACCCACTCTCATGATAAGCTCACCGGCTTCAACATCAATGAGAGTGCGACCGGTCCTCAAGAATGGACGACCAACAATCAGTGGCACACGAGGGTCCATCTCGTAGTCGACGACAACGAAATCAGCAGGAAAGGTGAATTTGTCGACTCCTACAATGACGTCTTCGGCTATCCCCACTGGATAAGCAACCGTACGGTTAGCTAATTCCAAAGTCATTTTGGTGGGGACTAGCTCAGGGAGAGATAATTGCTTCCAAACGCTTAGAGGCATGAGATTAATACTGGCACCTAGATCGGCTAGGGCCATGCAATTCTCTACTCCCGGGAAATTGCAAGGAATTAAGAAACGACCCGGATCACCAAGCTTGGTTGGCAATTTCCTTAAGAGCACTGCAGAGCAATTCTCATTAAGTTGGGTGTTGGCAATATCGAGGAGCTTTTCCTTGTCGCTCAGAAGATCTTTAAACATTTTCGCATATTTAGGCATGTGAGCGAGAGCCTCAGCGAAGGAGATGTTAAAATTCAATTGTTTGAACATTTTAAGGAAGTTCGAAACCTGAATATCATCCTTGCTCTTTTGCTTCTCTTTCCTCAACCTTGAAGGATAAGGTATATTGGATGAAGAAGAAGGCTTTAGGGGAATATGATCACTCACAACCACGGGTCGTGGGGAAATGGGGGTAGAAGGTGAAGGAGGCGGAGAAATTGGGGAAGTAGAAGGATGAGGAATAGTAGCAGGTGACTCGTTCTCCTTAGTCACAATCATCGGTGGAGGTATAGGAAGCTCGGGTTCCTTGGTACCTTTACCACTTCGAGTGGTGATTGCTTTCATCTCCCCTCTTGGATTCGCAACGGTGTTACTCGGAAGAGTACCCGAAGAAGAGGGTTGATTACCTTGGAAGAAACTAGCCATCATGTTCTTCAAATCATTAGTTTGGCTATCCAACGTATTTCTCATGTCGGCTCTCAAATCGTTTCCTTGCTTGACCAAGTCTGCTTTCAGGTTGAGCACTTCTCTCTGAAGATTTCCCACTATCACATCGTTAGTCCTCATATAAGTTTCCACTTCTTGGTGAAGAGCGATGGGTTGGTTGGGAGGAGCATTGTATGTGGGTGGTTGATAAGCAGGTTGCTGGTAGACTTGGTTGTTTCGTTGAGGTGGTTGTTGCTGCTTGTGAGGTGGGATGTATGGTGTACGAGGTTGTTGTTGTTGTTGAGGAGGGCGATTGAGGTTTTGTTGTTGGTTTGGGTTGTTTGGAGGAAAACCGGGTGGGGAAAGGTAGTTGTTAGAGCGGTAGCTAAGCAAATTACGGTCACCTTGAGGTCTGGCTTGATAAGCAGGTTGAGGATAGGTGCCATAAGTTGCATTCACATTCTCAGCAGGGTAGTCTTGGGTGGCAGTACAAGTAGTGTAAGAGTGAGGACCACCACATATCTCACAAGGTTGGCTGACGGCGTTAACTTGAGCGTTTTTAGCGTTGTTGCTGTTGTTGTTGCTGACGGTGTGGGTGACAAGCGATTCAAGAAGCGTAGTGATTTTGTCCAGTCGCTTGTCGCTGTCATTAGTGCTAGCACTAGCAACATTGGTCCTAACACTCTTGGTTTGCACACGAGACTTATTCTTAATGATATCCCAAGCAGCATTGGAAGTCTTAGCCAAAAGATTACCCCCCGAGGCACTGTTTAGTGAATCTTGGTCACTCATGCTTAAACCATTGTAAAAAGTATTAATTTGATGTACTTTGGTAAAACCATGTTGTGGGCATTTTCTTAAAAGATCTTTAAAACGATCCTAAGATTCACTGAACGACTCATCGTACTTTTGTTCAAAATTTATGATTTCATTTCGCAAAGCGGTAGTACGAGAGGGTGGGAAAAAGTAATTGATAAACTTTGTTTCCAAATCCGTCCACGAGAGAATACTCTGTGGCGGTTCCTTAGCAAGCCAATGCCTGGCTTGTCCCTCTAAAGAAAAGGGAAAAAGTTGTAACCTTATAACCTCTTGTGGAACACCATTGAATTTGACCGTGTTGGTGAGTTGCAAGAATCTCTTGATATGGTCGTGTGGATCATCAATGGTACGTCCCAAGAATGGTTGAGCGGAGACCATCTGGATAAAGCCTGATTTTAGCTCGAAGTTGTTGGCGGAAATTGGAGGTATGACAATTGGATCCGTGTTGCCATCGACATGAGCTTGCAGCAGTTCAATCATCGGGCGATTATCCGGTTGAGGCTCATTGTTGTTATTGTTCATGTTGTTGAAAGGTGGGTTGTTGTTGTTATTATTGTTGTTTGGAGGTGGTACACCGGCCATGTCTAAGTGATCGAGAGGCTCGGGCTCTTAATAAGACGTGGATCGAGTGCGCATACACCTACAAAAGAACGAACAAAGAAAAACAAAGCAAAAATATTTTTGGTTTTTATGTTTTTTAATTTTTTTTGTATTTTTGAAATTTTTATATTTTTTAGTTGTTTTTGAAAATTTTTGTGAAAAAGTAACGTTCACGGGGAACGGATCCCAAAATCCAAGTTCTCACAAAAAACTTTTGATCTTAACGAGAAGAGCCGGCAGCGGCGCCATTTGATACTTTGATTTTGTATGGATTCAATTTTACTCTCAGAATCCTCTCGAATTGATCTCGGCCTTAAGTGGAATGATTGTTCTTGGTTACAAAAAAAAGGTTTTAGTTTTCTAATCTACTAAAAAGTTTAAATGTATTAAAATGAAAACTTAAATCAAAGATAATTAATTTAATGACAATTAATAAAAACTTGAATTAAAATTAAAATTAAAATTGAAAGTAAAATATGAAATAAAAATGGAGGAACAGAAACAGTAACAATTAATAATACTCAAAAGATGACTGATTCGGAAGTTTTGACCTTGATTCGGAACTTTGCTCATCCGGAACTTTTCACTCGGAACCCCTTGATTCGGAACTTCGTTCGGAAGTTTGGCTCGGATCTTTATGCGGAACTTTCACCCGGAACTTGGCTCGGAACTTTGGTTCATCCGGAAGTTTTGCTTCATTCGGAACTTAAGTGTTCATCCGGAAGTTTTGCTTCATTCGGAACTTAGGTTCATCCGGAACTTTAGACTGACTCGGAAGTTTTGAAAAGGAAACTCATTCGGAACTTTTTGAAAAGAAGTTGATTCGGAACTTAAGTGTTCATCCGGAACTTTTTAATTCATCCGGAACTTTTAGAGAAAAGACTCATTCGGAACTTTTTTACTCATTCGGAACTTTTAAACAAAAATTCATTCGGAACTTTTAAAGAACATATTCATCCGGAACTATCAACTCATACGGAACTTATGTTCATCCGGAAGTTATTAGCTCATTCGGAAGTTTTTGGTTCATTCGGAACCTGGGAAACACAAATACAGTACCTTTACCCGAAGAACAAGGAAACACAATTTTAATCCAAAAATCACCAAGTTTTTCACCAAAATCTTAAATAAACTAATCACTAAGCATCAACTAACCATAAACTACAAATCCCATCAACAAAAACACAAAACCCAACAACTTTTAAAGATCAAATCAAGAAAATAAGAACTTAAGAACTTGAATAAAAAGATGATGATGAACAAGATAAAATGGAAAGATTAAACAAAACTTTGTATTGATGATTGATGTTTTAACAATAACAAAACAAAGATTAAAATTACAAGATTGAAAATCAAAGATCAAGATCAACAAACACCCTAGTGGTGTTGGTGATGATACGAAACAGAAAAGAGAAAAAGGGGGAGGAGAGAAAAACAAAAGCTAACTGGCTAAATGTGTGTGGGGTGGTCTATTTATAGGCTTGTCTTTTTGTTGGTGAGTGGGCTTTCTCCCGTTCTTCTTGTCTTCTCGTCTTTTCAGAAAAGTTGACGTTTTCGATTCTGATTCGGGATTTGTCGTCGATTAAATTCAACTCGTCTTTTAATTTCTTCGTTTAATAGACTTGAGTTTCTTCGACTTATGTAAATCTTCCATCTTTGGTCCTTTCCTTCGATAAATCTTCGAATAGGCCCAGTGACTTCAAATCTTTTGCATATCTTGGACAATAGACTTTATCTTGAGTCCTTTTCTTCGGTAAAACCCGTGTAATCCCATGTTTTCTTTAATATTCATCCGGTTGGCTCTGAAAACACAATAAACACAAAAACCACGCATAATTCTGAACAAATGATATAAAATACGTGTTTTGGTCTCGTTTTAGCCAGAATTAAGTGGTAAAAGGATGGGTGTTTACACACCTATCAATCACATTCGGAATTTCAATCGACTTTTAGCTACAAGCAAGTACAAAAATGTTGACACTGATGTCATCAAGCTTATGCGTTTTCCATACTCGCTCGATAGCTCCGCCAAGGATTGGTACGAGAAAGAACCACCTAACTCCATAGCTAAGTGGGACGATCTCGTATCTAAATTCGAATGAATCATTTAGAGACGTCTGGGATCGTTTTAAGGAATTGCTTAGGCAATGTCCTTGTCACGGCTTTTCCGAGTTACACCAAATCGATACGTTTTATAATGGTCTTAGTAAAGAACAAGATTCGTTAAATTATGCCGCCAGTGGCAGCTTTTTGTGTAAAACTTTTAGGGACGCCTTATTGATTATCGAAAATCGATCCAAGGTTTACCAACTCCGTAACACACCGAGTGTTGCCAATGTCGCTAATGTCAGCTATGCAAACCGTGATATTGAGAGGGTTGATGCGAAAGTCGACAAATTGACGAATGCTTTTACGTCGTTTTGATCGAGATGAAAAACGCCCCCGCTACGGTGAAAGCGGTTGAGGCTTCATGTACGTTTTGCGGTGGACCACATAATTATTACGAGTGTGCGGCTACGGATGGCCAAACGTCGAGTGTTAACGCGTTAAATGGGAATTTTCAAAATCAAAATCAAAATAACGCCGGTCCATCGCAACAAACAACAACAACAATCAAGGCAATAATTTTAATCATGGAAATGATTTTTCAAATTAAAACCGAAACAATTTTCAAGGAAATAATCATGGTAATCATGGCAACTATAATCAAGGTTAAAATTTGAATTGGCAAAATCGAGGTTTTAACAACAACAACAATCAAAAACCGGAATTTTAACATTGGGCAAAATTTAAATTTTTCGAACAACGCTAATCAAGGAATCAATTTTCAAGGGAATCAAAACCAAGGTTTCAATCAAAATTTTAATGGCACAAATGATTTTCAAAATTCCGTTAAATCAAATGACGCTAATATGAAGAGATTAGAAACAAAAATTTGTGAGATCAGAAACGATTTTTCCAACACTTTGAGAGGTCAAAATAATAAAATCGATCAAGGAAAAAGTGAAATTAAAAAGATGTTTTCGGCTATTATGAACAAGCAATCGAGTTCGTCTTCAAGCACGTTACCAAGTGACACCGTACCAAATTCGTAGGAACACGTTAAAGTCGCCTCGTCTCATGGAAAAGGTCGTATGATTACCCCTAAACTTGTGCTTCGATCCTTCTTAAAAAACCCTAAAGTCATATGCCGAGAAAGGAAAAGGATCCGGGCTAATTTCTTCTACCTTGTGATTTTTTTCCGAGATTAAGGGATGTTTAGCCCTTACCGATTTAGGTGCTAGCATCAATCTCATGCCTCATTCTCTTTGGAAATTGATGAAATTGCCAAGACTTACCCCCACAAACATGACAATCGAGCTAGCAAACTGTACACCATTAAAACCAATTGGAATAGTCGAGGATGTTTATGTTAAAATTGGAAAGTTTGTTTTTCCCGCGGACTTCATCATATCCGATTATGACTGTGATCCTAAATATCCCATTATTTTAGGTCGACCCTTTTTATCGATGGATCGAGCCGTAATCGATGTTCACGGTGGGAAATTAACTATGAAATATGGGGAGGATGAAATAAACTTTTTCACGAGTAGATCCCAAGTTTCAAATGATCAAATTAAAACCGAGGTTCCAAAAACTAATTGATCGACGTCGAAGTGCCGGTCAAAAATAACCTAATTACCTTATACTAGATAGGGTAAGCGGGTATCGATCCACGAGGAATATGTGGTTTTAGTTTAAGTTTTGGGGTGATCACTGATCAATAAAAGTTTTGGTTTTAAAATCTAACAACTAAAATACTCTTGATAATAAAAATGCTGATTAAAAATTAAAATATTTATTATACTAATAATAAAGCTAGAAAAATATAATAAGGATGTAAACAATTAAAAGAAAAATGTAATCCCTTCCAGCTCCTAATATTTATGGTTGATCAAACTTATGGATTATCGAAACTTTTTAGTTCGTTTACAAAGATTATTTCGACTTAATATGAATGAATTAATGTTGGCACTTATTATGTTTATCAATGACTCGCGATAACGAATCTTATATTAATCCAACCAATAATTATGTTTTAATAATTTATTTAGGTACAATTTATGTTGATTATACGACCATCTTTTCTTTAACTAAATAAAATAAGTATGAATCGTTAACTAACAATAACTTGTCCTGCGCAAATAATTAAACATAATATTAAGTCAATAAAAATAATTTATAAATAAATCATAAATCAATGTAAAATAAATATGATAATCCAAAAATAATGATCAAAGCATAAATAAAGTTACCGGAAGGAATTACAACAAAATTAGCCGGACATCGCGATATACCCGACCCGCTTCATATGAAACATCACTTTTTTTTTCTAATGTTGTTGCGTCAACTTGTAATTCCCAAAAGAAGATAATCTTCTTTTTTTTCTTTATTGATGTCCCAACCAAAAAAAACAAGTGCCCCTTCAATTCTTCCAAATCTCTTTTGCGATTGTTTTTTTCTTCTCTTGCGGCAATTATTGAGTTGTTCCACTTTTTTGTTTTCGTCCCCTTTTTTTACTATATGCCTCTCCTTTAATATATATTACTCCTCACCGTCTTTTCTTTTCCCCCAAAAGCCCAATTGGTCTTTTTTTTAATATATATAATACTACTCCCATGGTTGGCCCAAAGTTATATTATTTTTTTTTATGTTTTTTTTACTTTTAGACAATATTTGCTTTGGCCCAAATAAAAATAACCCAACGTCAATAATTGCTCAAACGAAGCCCGAACAAATAAAAGATTACCGAAAATATTGCGACGCGCTCAAATCTTTTTCTTCAATATTTCTTCTTCATTTATCGGCGCTCACAATGTCTTTCTCCAAAAAATTAATAAAGCGTTCATTTTTATTCCACTTCGCTCGTAACCTACATAATCACAAAACACATTAAAAGTACATGTATAACAAAAAATAAATATATAACTATACTAAATTAACATGCTATTAGGTGTATGCAAAATACACCAATCAGACCCCCTCACACTTAACCTTTACTGTCTCAGTAAAAATAAAATAAAAATATATAAGCATGTTAATTTTATAATTTTTAATCATACTATTAAAATTCTATCAAAAAGATCAAATTTAACTTTATACACTAATAACCATCCTACATGAAAAATAATCCAAAATGATTACCAATATTTTTGTCCATCTTAAACACTTAGCATAACCATTCCCATTGATTCCATTTACTTTACATTTCCTATAATTAACCATGTGTACAACGTACCTAATGCACACCTATAATTAATCTAAACATTAATCTAAAACAAGAGGTGATAATATCGTACACCTTTTATAACATTGGAGTTTTTATACCATAAGAGCACATCATAAACCATCATACTTTAGCTTATATACTTTCACCTCCTTTTTTTTTCTTTCACATTTTTTTCATTTTTTTTTCTTTTATTTTTTCTTCACTTTTTTTTTCTTTTTTTTTCTTTTTTCATTTTTTTTCACATCGCACATAAGCTCTTTTTTTAGCCATTCATGACCGTTTCTTATACAAGTCATCCCGAACGCTTTATACACTCCTTTTAAGGTTGATATAAAGACCAATTATTCAGAAAAATGAATATCTATCCTATAGGTGCATACTAAGACACATTGGCACATGGGAACCGGTTAATTTATTCCGTTTTAATTAAATGGGAACAATTATACTTCGTGCCTATTGGTACATCACATGATGGAGTTATCTACCACATAGTCTAATTATACAATACACTAAATTAAACTAATCTTCCTAATTTCATTACAACAATACAAGGATTGGGTTATTTCACATAAAACTGTCTCAGCTAAGTGCAATGCTATCCATCATAAAAATTGGCGTCTGACCCATGCTAACAACTAAAGTATCACCTTGCGCGGGTGACGAATCAGATAGGCAAGCCCAGCATATGACTACAACTAGTAATTATGACAGTTCTCCAACTCTTCTCTAAGTCTACCGTGCGCGGGCGACGAGCCGAATAAGATCAATTTCAAGTGTCTTAACCCACCTATTACATTACAATATTTCATATTATTTATTCAAACTTTCTACTCGATCTCAGCAAAGGTAAGTAGAGGGAATTCAACCGGTGTGGTTTGATCATCTAAATTATACATATGCTTAACTACATGCAAACAATCAAATTAATTTAATAACCAAATTATACAATGGAATCGGGTGCACCTGATAATTATGGCTAAAACTCTAGCTTGCTCCAAAAAATCATCCACAAGCTAATCCTCAGAATCTACAAACACTCAACAAATGTATATGTAGAAGAAACTTCCACATCTAATTAGCACAAGACTCTTATAATGTGATTAAAATTTTTTAAAAATTTTCAATTTTTCCCAAAAATCACATTTTAACCCATTTTGACCAAAATTTCACACAAAAACATGTAACACATGTGACACCCCCTCAACTTAAAGCATTGCATTTCCCCTAATGCAAAAACTTTAAATTGAAATTTCGGTTAAAAATCAATTTGATAAACTCACACAAAAACAAAAACCTAACTCACTTTCGTAGGAATCACGGTTGCATTTAGCATATGCAACAAGCCTTTAAGCCACTTGGTAGCCCGACCGGACGAGTTTTGACTAGTGAGGGTTTGTAGTGAACACACACAAAGTTTCAAACACACACAAAAATAAGATAATAAATTGAAAAATAAAATACACACACTACAAACCACAAACCATGGGTTGCCTCCCGCGAAGCGCTAAGTTTACCGTCTTCAACAAGACATAACTCGTATTAGCTATTGAGATGGTTGGAGTGGTTCCAAATAAACCACATCCACCGTTTCCATCTGATCACTCTCCAACTCAACATACGGCTTCGAACAGTGTCCATTAACTTTAAAAGGCCCTCCACCCACCATATTTTTTATTTCAATAGCTCCATGTGGAGAGACTTGAGTCACAATGTATGGACCGGGTCCATTTACTTATCAACTTCTCAGGAAAAATCTTAAGTCTAGCATTGAATAACCAAACTTTTTGACCAACCGAGAAAGACTTCTTGGTGATGTGTCGGTCATGAAAAACTTTGGTTTTCTCCTTATAAATCCTAGAACTTTCATAAGCATCATATCTAATCTCATCCAATTCAGATAATTGAAGTTTCCTAGAACTACCCGCTTTCTCTAAATCCAGATTAACGGTCTTAATCGCCCATTCAGCCCAATGCTCTATCTCAACCGGTAAATGACACGCCTTGCCATATACCAACTTATATGGTGACATACCAATAGGAGTCTTAAAATCCGTCCTATATGCCCACAAAGCATCATCTAACCTCAAGCACCAATCTTTCTTATCACTACGAATGATCTTTTCTAAAATTCTCTTAATCTTCCTATTAGATACTTCCACCTGTCCACTAGTCTGTGGGTGATAAGGGGTAGCTATCCTATGATTAACTCCATAGTGTTTCAATAATTTTCCAAATCAAAAGTTCCTAAACTGCGAACCCCCATCACTAATGATAGCCTTAGGAATTCCATGTCTAGCAAAGATATTCTTCTTAACAAACTTAAGAACTACACTATGGTCATCGGTTCTAGTAGCCTCAGCCTCTACCCACTTAGACACATAATCAACTGCCACTAAAATGTACACATTGCCGTGGGAAGTGAGGAATTGTCCCATAAAATCAATACCCCACACGTCAAAGATCTCAACAACAAGTATGGGATTCATAGGCATTTGATCACGCCTTGAAATCCCACCAACTTGTTGGCAACGAATACATGCTTTTACAAAAGACTGGGCATCCTTGAATATAGTCGGCCAAAAGAAACCGCTTTCTAGGACTTTATGCCCAGTTTTTGTAGCACCAAAGTGTCCACCACATGCATAAGAATGGCAATGAGCCAATATGTCCATATGCTCATAGTCGGGAACACATCTCCTAACAACTTGGTCAGCACACACCTTATATAGCTCCGGTTCCTCCCAAAAATAATGCTTCAACTGGGAGAAGAAGTATTTTCTTTGTTGTTTTGACAAAATATCCGGAA